>CM069449.1:62089977-62512178 GCA_035610835.1 Ophiura sarsii
AAAAATTGCTGTTTTGAAATTTTAGAATCTGAATTGCTACACAAAACTATAACCCCCTATTTTAGATTTTACACAATTAGGGAGTGTTCATTATTTACGCCAGGGGCGGGGGGGGTGGGGGGGGGGAATGGACGATTTCAATGATTTTGAACCCTTTTTTTCCAAGTTCCCCCCATCTTAAGTTTGTCAAATTTCAGGTTCCCCCCTGACTAGTAGAAGAAAAAAATCATGTTCCCCCCCCCCAAATATTTTCAATTTATGCAATTCATCAATGATATCGAATAGTGTCGGAAGGATCTGCATTTTGGGCCAAAATGATCCAACAACACTGAGACAATTTGGTCACAAAAGACCTGGATGCATATGTTGTTGTCGGGCTCTACATAGTACAGTGTATGTAAATCAAATGAAAATGCATTTAAATGCGATTAAAGCAAAAATATACACCCAAAGCTAAGTAAGCAATACCTGATCACACGTATGTATCCCGAACAACTTCCAATAAACTTCAAACGTTCTTATGTCCCTCGCATGCCTCCCCACCCCCCCCCCCCCCACCCCCCTCCTTCCCACCATTTTCTTTTTTTCCCCAGTGGCGTAACTAGGTTTGATATTGGGGGCGAGGGCTGGAATTTAACCGACAAGATTGTCTTGACTAAAGTAATGCGCACATCCATAGCGCGCCAAATGTTTAAACTTGACACTTATTTTGGCTATGATTGAAGTACATTTTGGCTCTAAACAAGGTTGTACCCAACAATATTGTATTTGGAGGACACATGCGCTTCGCTCTAAATTTTTTACAAATTAAAATTCGTGTTCCCCCTTCGTTATTCAAAAGAAATCGTGTTCCCCCCTGTCCTACAGATTTTTTTCGTGTTCCCCCTTAATTCCTCCACCCCCCCCCCCCCCTGGCGTAAATAATGAACACTCCCTTATGACCCCCACCATATTTATGCCCGCCCCCCACCCCCTCCCGAAGAAAATGACAGCCCCCTTATAACTCCTTGCACACGGACAACTGACTGTGTAAACAAACAAACACAATCAAACAAACAATAAGAGATAAGAGTCAGGCCTATTCCGGCTGATAGTGATAGCCTTTGCTATATTCATTGCACAATAACGATCATCGGCTGTATAGTTTTTCACGAAATAGCTGCCCGATCATCGGCTGTATAGCTTTACACATAAATAGCTCACCGATCATCGGCTGTATAGCTTTACACGAAATAGCTGACCGATCATCGGCTGTATAGCCTCTGCCGAAATAGCTGACCGATCATCGGCTGTATAGAATATGGAATATTTCTGGCACCTAAGATTTTACAGACATATAAAATGAGAAAAATATGGGATTTCTTCTGATATCAAAATATCTTGATGTGAAAAAAAATCATAGCCCCCAAAAAGTGATCGGAACATAGGCCTACACCTTTTATATAAAGCCAGGATATAAATGGAGGGAGCATCCTAATTGTTTCAAGAACAGAGATCCGTGCATAAATATGTGAAGTTATTCAGGGGATAAAAGACCATGGCACTAAACCAAATATAATGTACCTGCAATTGAAGCGGGAATTCTGCCCGGGGAATTCTGATTCACTCTATATTTAATATACAACCTGCCCTCCTAGATGTGATGCGTCTATCAAAGTCCACCCCAACACCCCCTGAACCACAGGGGCCACTTAAAAATAATTACTGCCATCAATAGGCGAAAATAGGTGAATGCACACAGGCTCTCCTTACCTATTTCACCAAATTCCACAAACTTTAAATTAGTTTTTAGAGCTAGAACTTTTAATTGGTAATTCATGAATTCCTTTTAATTAATTTATGATAATTGTTTGTCTGGATCACAAACAGTATACGGTTGGTACTGACATATAAATCATCCAAATAGGTAAGACGATTGGGGTGTTTCTTTAAATTAGGGGTCCAATAGTGCATGAGTGTGACATTTTGCCAAATTTTCAAAATAGTCTTTGATCATCAAAAAACATATTTTCCAATGCCACAGTACCTATATTTTATGAATCTAAATTAATTAATTAATTTCAAATGCACTGAAAGAAATAGGATGCTGCCAACTGCCAACGATGACACTATTTGACCAACATAACAGGGACACCAAATCAACTTTGCACACACCAGTAAGCTGAAGTTAAAGGTGAATTAACTGCTCAAAATGCAATTTTAAAATTTGTTGGCAGGCCACAATTGATAAAGAAATAAGTTTGAATGAAGCAAGTTTTCCATATTGCAAAAATATCAGACTATACTTTTGACCACTTTCACAAACCTAGAAATACAGCAAAAAGTTAGCTTTTTAGCCTATTTTACACTAACAACTGAGTTTTTGCATTTAATATCATTACAAAATTACATTTTCTATTTCTTTGGTCCTGATATGTTCAAATTGACATTCCTTTCACTTTTTTTTCATTATTTGCACCATATCTAACATACATGGGGAGAAATTATCCAAAATGTGGCTGTCGCGTGTAACTGGGACACCAACATTGATTGTTGGTGTCCCAGTTACATCGGACAAACACACTTCTTAGATATTTGAGTGGGGCAGTTGATATGAAAATACAAGCTACAATAATAAAACATTGTTTGCAGTATTCAAAGACTGCTGTAAACCTTATTTTCAAAAATTGATGCAGATTTCCTATTTTTTGAGTGACCAACATAACTGGGACACCAAACTCATATTTTGACTTAAAATGCACAATGTGAAAAAAAATTGCCATTTCTTGTAGTTACTTTATGCTAAAAAGTTAATTTTAACTCAGTACCCTAACTTAAAACTCACACAGTAGCTACTAACTTATTAAAAGTACTCCAAATATCAGCTGGAAAACATGCCTTTTTATATGTCACACTGTTTTCCGACATTTACAAATATGCAAATGGTCACAAAATAAAAAATGGAGGTTAATGAGAAAATCTTGCTACTTATTTCAATTGCACTCACCAGGTACTCTGGTTTGATAGTTAAAGTAAATCCATATCATCTATATATTTGTAAATAATCAGTCTTTAAAGTGACCAACATAACTCATTTGCTGGGGACACCAACGGACCCCTAATTTACAGAAACACCCATTTGACGCTAAACTGTTCGTCATACTGTCGTGCAGTAAATCGCCGCTAAAACTTGTGCCAGAATTTCAGAAAAACGGCACGGCTTCGAGCTTCGACTCGAGCGAGTATCATAATTTTATTTTGAGATCACATTTTTACACTGCTTTTGTTGTTGGAAAACAGGAATGATATGTAGAGAAAATAATTACAAGGCGGTAAAGGCAGCCCTCCTCAGTAATGTTTGGTTAGGTGTGTAGCGAATTTCAGATTTCACAAGGATGTTGTTACAAGGATTAGATTGTTGCTGTAGCTTCTGCGGGATGGTCACGTGTAATTATATTGTATTCTCATCGTCTGCACCCTCTATTCGTCAATATTTTGTTCCAGTTTTAGTGTTAGCACTCAGTATTTCTGCACTGCACAAGATCAACACCAGCACCCTTGGCATTTACGTCCTAGTATTTGTGGATCCTGCTAAGTATCAACGTAAACGTAAACGTAAACGTAAACGTAAACATGTAAAGGGCCAGCATTGTAAGCATTTAGTCCACGGTATTAAACGGAAGAACTAATCAGTTTGTAAGCTTGGTGTAGAGAGGGGACGCCCTGTACCCGGACCCCAACTCAACACAAAAGTTGGTAACCATGACTGTTCTTCATTTTTTCAAAGTACCCCTTTGCAAGGATTTTCCAACAATTTAACCCCCCCCCCTTTTTTTTGCAAAAGCGAGGACAAAATTGGGGTGAAAAATACCCCCTTTTTTTGGTTTTCACCGACTATCATTTGAAACACCCCTTTTCGAAGACACTTTATACATAAAAACTTGTTGCTCCCAACAGTAACAGGCGTTTATGGTCCTGTGTTATAAACCGGTGTACCCCAAATGGTGTATTTGGGTTGTTACCATGTTCTAATCAAATGATTAAATCCATAAGTGATTTTTTTTCTTCTTTTCCCTCTTTGTAAAATACCCCTTTTTTCGAATTTCGCAGAGACTAATTCATGAAATGCCCCCTATTTTAACGATTTCACTGTCAGCGCTGACAATTGAAAATATACCCCTTTTCTGCGATTTTTAGAACAGTCATGGTTACCAACATTTGTGTTGAGTTGGGGGGCCGGGCAGTCACAGGCTGAAAAAATAGGCAATACGAAAAGCTCCTTGCAGGGAAATTTGAGCATTTGGAGGGAAATTTTGGCATTTGGAGGGAAATGTTACTCTTTCATTAAGAAATGCATTCCATTTTGGAGGGAAATTTGGAATCGCTTGCCGGGAAAAAAAACATTATTTCAGGCCATGCGGGCAGTAGAGACATCAGCTTACTGTGAACATCTATGGATTTACGCAAGATTTGCCTTCACAGAGTGTGACATATTCCTGGCGAATAAATGACTACAAGCTTCCATCTCCATCATTATAAATGTAATCCAGTTTATTTATCTTTCATCCTGGCTTCATAACCACCACACTTACTCCGTACGGCTGCAGTTCGTCAGTGTTTTCTGCTTTGTTTACAATTTGACTCAACGACGGGATCAGCTGTTTTGAGGTCATCACGGACAAAGGTCAAGTCACCCTGGTCAGGCATTTCACGTCTTTGATATTATTATTATTATTTTATTGTGTACATACATTTGGCATCGTTATATTATTGAATTGATAAGCTTAATAAATCTTAAAATCAGAGCAACGGAAATTAAATATTAAATTTGATACAGAGAAAAGGTTGACTCTCTGTAAATATTCACTAAAAATCTGTCTTTATTATTGGAAACCACAACCTACCCTTAAACTTTTGTATGCCTGGTCTACCTGGTCTAGCTAGCCCAAGAAATTCTGAGCAAATTTGAAGTTGACAATGTTATGCCTAATCATATTTTTTTAAATGTTACTTTTACTTTTACATTGTAAAATCAACAGGTTTGCCAGATGAAAAGTGGAGAGATCACTGAAGAGATCCCACCTGAGTTCTTCGAAAGATTACGACTTAGGATACAGAGGAGGACCCCCAACAAGAAGGCATTTGACAAGGATTGTTGGAAGTGGGAAGGAAGTTTGAAAGGGGGTTGTGGCGGTGTGTATGGCACCTGCTACTTGACACTCCCTCATGGTGACCACATGAGAGTTAATGCTCACAGGGCAGCTTATATAGCTTTTTCCAACCAATTTATATTGCCTTTCGACATCTCTCATTGCTGTCATCAAGGAAGGTGCGTCAATCCTGACCATCTGTCACATGAACCGCATTATTTAAGGCTTGAGCGAAAGAGATGCTGTAAGGCTGGTGTCTGTACTGGACATAGCTATGATGGCACCAGTCTAAAAGCCTGTATTTTTGCATATGAGGTAAGTTTATTTGAATAAGTATAGAATCAAATGAGGAGAATAATTAGGTCCAAAAAGTGTGCTCTGAGCTCAGGTATTAAAATGGACCGAATTCTTTGCAGTACCGCTTGCGGTACTGCAAAACTCCGCTTGCGTTCCTGCGAAGCGGGAATGTAAGCTCCGCTTGGTATCTCCGCTTGCGGATATGCACACATTTATTGGCATTGCCGCAAGCGGGGGATAAAGTCCTCAAGCGGAGGTACCACTTCCTGTTTGTAATTTTCCTCTTCGCGGAATTGTCGCTTTGGCTTTGCTTTCCCGCTTACGGACATGCACGTATTTGTTAACATTTCCCAACGCGGCACAAACTTACCGCTTGTAGTTATTCTAAAAATTACATCTCCGCTTCGCGGGATTGTCGCTTCGGGATTGCTTTGCCGCTCATGGAAAAGCAAAACAAAATTCACATCTCCGCTTCGCGGGATTGTTGCTTTCGGATTGCTTTGCCGCTCACGGAAAAGCAAAACAAAATTCACATATATCTCCGCTTCGCGGGATTGTTGCTTTCGGATTGGTTTGCCGCGCGCAGAAAAGCAATAATATTTCAGCATTTCCACAAGCGGGGTCATCAAAATGCCCGCTAGCGGTATTACCATGAAATAAATGTAGAGTAGAGTTGACTCGTAAAGTATTTAGTGGGGGTCCGCTAATAAGATTTTATCTGTAAAACGTGAATAACATTTCATGCTCATACGAACATATATTACTCTAGTTTTATTGGTTTAACTATCAAGTTGAAATACCGATTTCTACCAATTAATTAGAGTTTAGGCCTACGTTTACGGAATAAATCTATTTTACTATAGCACTCCATTCTGTCAACCAATAAACCCAAAAGTATCATCACTATACTTTATACCGTAAACATCTCACGATTTCATTCTAGCTCGCCTTATCCCCTAATCATGTTTTGCTCGATGTGTATTTGCGTCTGCATGTTGCAGTGTTTGTAGTTACTTGGCTGAC
Source organism: Ophiura sarsii (assembly GCA_035610835.1). NCBI lineage: Eukaryota > Metazoa > Echinodermata > Ophiuroidea > Amphilepidida > Ophiuridae > Ophiura > Ophiura sarsii. The sequence goes on from CM069449.1 coordinate 62,096,427, forward strand.
TTTTGTCGTCTTGTAGCTATATTCCTGAACAGTCCCTTTTATTATTAAATAACTAGTTAGTTTCCCAACATTTTTGCCCATCTTAAATTATAGTAGGTAGGCCTATGAGATGGGAAATGATGTTTTTTCAATTGTGTATACTTTTTCTAGAAACACTGTATTAATAAAATAACTTTCTGACTAAGGGGACTATTTTAAGAAACAATTAGCTCTTGTTAACAAATAAAGTGTTATAAAAACTGAACAAATTCAGAAAATTCCCACTAATTCTCATGTTAATAACATCACTGGGACTAATATATTTTAGATATATTAGTCCCAGATAATCATTCATTAGCTACTGTCATTGTAACTTACTTTTCATTACTCCCCTAATCTAAAAGCGTATCAGAGTTCATTTCATAAACCAATGCCGTAACACTTTCCACGCGATAGTATAGGACTGGTTTTAACCAATATTATGTTTATTTTTCAGATACCTTTCCTAACTCATTGTCTATCGCAAGGATTACTTAACAAATACTAGGCAGTTTGTACTTATTTTAATGCATCTCTCATGTGTGGACTTAACACGCTTTGCATACAAACTCTTCATTGGTTTAAATATTTTTAAATGTATACTACTTTAAATATACAGTAGGGGTTATTATGATGTTGGTTGACAAATAATACGATGTTATATAAATACAAAAGCTGATTTTATTTTTTGGTGATAATTATCGGTCCCTGGGAAATTTAAGGGTAGCAATCAATCAATCAATCAATCAATCTTGGAGATCCCACCTCTTCTTTCAGGTGCACCGCTGTATGCGTGTAAAGTTAGACATCAATATCCATCAAATAAACATTGTCGTTCATAAAAACACTGGTTCACAGGATCACTGGTTCACAACATCACTAGTTCACAATATTACTGGTTCACAACATCACTGGTTCACAATATCACTGTGTCACTGGTGTGCAGCAAGTTCACTGGTTCGTAAGTCATGCGCTGAATATTGGTTTCAATCATGACAAAAACATTAGTAGGCTGCATTTATGACAATAGGCAATAACAAAAAAACAAAAAATATATATAAATAGAGACATTGATACCATAAGTTGTGCATGAGCAATTTACAGACATGACATTAATGTTTAGCAGTTAAAATATTAAGGTTCCTCTGATGACATCTTCTTCAGGAGTGCACTTCGGTGCTGGTGTAACAAGAAACACCATCCTCTGGAGATAGATTCGATGCTTTTAATTGTCTTCGCACTCGGACGTAGGTACTCGATGATCTCTGGGTGAGATGAGTCAAGAATCAGCTGTAGGGTCAGATTCCTGTTGAGTAGAATGCTTCTTACTTTGTCTTTTTGACAGTTGTTGTAGAGAAGATCTTGAAGCCTTTCAGCATGGAATTTCCTTGGTTTATCTAGTTTTGCACAGTCTAAAATGAAGTGACATTTTGTCTCAGCTTCTGAGTTACATAGGAGGCAGGTATCATCAACATCACATTTGTTGAACTTAGCCCTGTTGCTTTGGAGGACATATGTGTTGGTGAGTAGTCTTGCCTTAATGCTAGCCTTTTTCACTTCTCTTGGGTTGGTTGTTGAGGCCCACACTTGATGGGGCTGCCCAATATGTATGCTGGCTGTGTTAAGGTGTTTTAGAGATGATTTGTTTTTAGCATCATGGACAAGTTCGGCATTCCAGTATTTTTTGATTGCATTACTGGTTATTGATTTCCATTCAGGCTTTGCAGGCGGATTATTGATTACGTCAAAGATGGAGGGAAGGTTGTACTTAATTATTATTTGTCTTACTTTCATGAACCATGATTTGCTCCTGAAGGATTTGACTGCTAGCTGTCTCAGTGCAAGCTTCCTTTCCGTGCTATTGGCATCTCGAGAAATGCTACCAAAAAGTGATAGCATAGCTGCGTCAATCAGTGCTTCGACTGGTTTAGCCCCAAGAAGACCATACACTGCTGCGTTGGCAGGAGTAGGGGATGATGGTAAGCATTGTAGCTGTCTTAGGATTTTCCTTTGGAAAACTTCCATCTTTTCAACATCAGACTGCTTGAATGATGTGGCTTCGATGCCATATAACATTCTTGGTAGCACATAGGTGGACCAGATATGGAAGGCTATATGTGGTGGAATGCCATTTCTTCCATGCATACCTGCACCCATTAGTGCGTATAACGTCCTTCTTGCACATTGTATTCTATCTTCAACATCAAGGGAATTGTTGGATCTTCTTGAAATGCCAAGGTGGACTGCTTCTTCACAGTATGGCATTTCCTCCTTATCGATCATTAACTCAGTGTGGACTGCAGAGTGATATGGGATAGTGGCACTCTTAGATGCGTTGATTTTGTACTTGTGACTCTTCGAGTAACCTTCTACAATATCGAGTGCAAGTTGCGTGTCAACTTGGGAATTTGAGAGAATAGCCATATCGTCAGCGCAGGTTGGTGCCGGAATATTCACAGTACCGATGCGGTGATTTGTATGATAGTCACTTAACTGGTTCAGCAGACGGTTGGTATATACCTTATATATGGGTGCTGACGTGACTCCACCTTGTCTTACACCCTGGTTCACTTTGAAGTTTTCGGAGAGAAAGCCATTCCATTTGATGGAGGTTTTTGGGTTACGATAAAGCTCTCTGAAGATCAGCCATAGGTCGCCGCTTATACCATTCTTGTATAGTTCTTCAAAAAGGATGTCATGATCTACTACATCAAACGCTTTGCTCACATCAAGTAGAGTCACATATAGAGGTTTTTTGGTTTCGGTTGCCTCATTAATTGATTCGGTAACTAGCAGTGCTGCGTTGGATGGCGAGGTACATTTGGTGAACCCTCTCTGCATAGGATTTTGGATGGAGGTTAAAACTGGATCTGCTCTCATCAGCCATACTTTCTCAAGGAGTTTCACCAGCATAGACGTTACAGTGATTCCTCTATAATTATCTGGGCATGTCCTGTCCTTCTTTTTTTTAAGAATTGGAGTTAAGATACCCTTCATTTGTTCATCAGGGATGAACTTCGCACTCGTCATAAAGTTGATGATATTGGTTAGAAGAAGTATAGTATTAGGTCCAGCATACTTGAGGTGTTCTGCAGTGAGGTTAAAGGGATCTTGGGCTTTACCGTTTTTGAAAGAGCTGATGATTTTCCTCAGTTCGTCAGTATTGATGGGGATAATTTTTTCCCTTTCTTGTTGACACATCTCGTCAATGATTGAATTTCTGAAGCTTGTATAATGACTTTCATCGCACAAGGACCTGTCTTCCTCCGTTTGTCTGTTGGCTAGGTTACTGAAATGGTCCCTGAATCCACTGCAAATCTCGGCTGGATCAGTTATTTTTCTTCCCTCTGAGACTAACAGGGTAGTAAGGTTGCCTGCTTCAGAACGTTGCTTCTTAATGAGTTGATGAAAGAGTTTGGTATCATGCTTAAGGGCTTTACTTATTTTATTGAGGTGATAATCATTTATTTCTCTTGTGGCTCTTCTGATGGAGGAGCGGAGGTTCCTTTTTGCACCTTTCCTTGTGATATTTGTAGGATGTTGGTGGTTACTTGGTCTACCTGCTTCCTTCCACTGGTGGTAAGCACTCTTGTTAATTTTGACTAGGCTGCTAATTGTGGGGTTCCAGATGTCTAGGCCCTTGATGGACTTCTTCCCCCCACTCACTGGTTTCAGGAGACATTCCTCGGAAGTTGATGTCATTAGTGCTGTTATCTCCCGGATGGCGAGTTGAAGGTCATCAGTATTCTCAATTGAGCTTCGGTTGACTCTTTCTTCCACTATGTCTTTGTATTTGTCTTTATCAATCTGGCTCCAGTCATGTCTGGTGCCATGGAATTTTTTGGCAGAACTAATTTTTTTAGTACTACGGCAGTGGCTGTCAATAGCGAGTTTGATTATTGATCCAAATACCGGATCATGATCAGACACGTTTAAGTTGAGGATGTCTTGATTAGGCACTTCTTCAAAGATTCTCACCATTTCACTAATTTTCTTTGTGGGTAGTATGTAGTCAATCTGTGATACATCTATGCCATTATGATGATGAAAAGTGATGGTTTTTGGAACATCTGTGAAGATTTTCTGCTTTTGGCAGTAGCGTCTAAGTGTGTTGTCCCTGGCACAGGGGGGTTCTCTTGTTAGAGAAGCATTTAGATCTCCCATAATTATGATTCCGTGCGACTCATCATATTTGTTAATAATCTCATTGACTTCATCCAGGACGTCCATAAAGTCTGTTTCAGAGTGTGGTCTACCTCTGCAGGGCATATAGGAGTTGATAATGCAAAACTTTACATTTTTAGCTTTTAGTTCTAGGCAGATGATTCTGCTGCTACCGTCAGGAAGTACTTTTACAGCATCATCTATTTTCTTACTCCAGAAGACAGCCACACCACCATAACCTCTGGGACGCTGGTATGGGCTAATTGGGTTATCATCGTCAACAGATTTTGCAGTATAGTTGAAATTTTTGTCAATTTGGGTAAGTTTGCATTGTTCAAAATTGAACAACCAGTGCTCTTGAATTGCAAGAATATCAACGTGCTTGAGTGTCTCTTGAACGGCGAGCATGTTAGCGTTGATATTGTTAACATTGTAGGTTGCTATTTTGATATTCTTACTTTTCTGGAATTTTCCATCCATATTGGCCTGCCTTCGGAGGCCCTCCCTGCCCCTAAAAAAGGCTTGTCATTTGCACCTGTCCTGTTGTTCTTAGTGTCATAGTAGGGATGTACTTGGTTGAAGTCGCATGACCTTTCCTTAGGGATAGCTCCAGACGACGGTGTGCAGCCTTTGTTGTTTTCTCCTAGGTTGTCATGTTCTCTGGGTTTGTTTTGTCTATAACTGTTCCACCAATTAGGTGGGTCGGGCTTCGTAATTGGAGAGTTCATTCTCCAGTTGGGTGAATCTGACCTCAATGATGGAGTGGTAGGCCTGCGAGTCAAATTGTCATAATATCTCTTGCCAATCTCGCCTGTTTTTATAGGTGATGAAGCTTTGGTATTCCAGTGGCCATGGTTAGGGGCATGTGGAGACGTGTTTTGAGGTACATGTTTTTGACTGTATTTACTTGTGCTGCAATCAGTGAGTAGTTTTTGCGCAGAGACTTGCATTTTATCATGGTCTTGTCTTCCATTACCAGATTCCTTGTTTGGTGTTTTGATGTTACATGCAGGTGGCGCTGGGTGAGCAGTAGTTTGGTACTTAGCATTGCTCCTCAGCCGACAGTTGGTCAACAGCCCTTGAACCAGCGTATTCATTTCATCTTGCGTTGGTAGCTTTGGCATGACAACAGTTTGTTTACATGGTGGTGTTGAATTTCTTTCAACTGTATCATAATTACTGGGACTAATCTCACCAGCCAAAGTTGTGGTATGATGTTTACGGTTACATGCAGTTAATTCTGGAGAACAGTTGCTTTTACAGGGATAGGTGCATGTGCTACAATTAGGTTTTTCAGTAATCATTTTGGCTTGTCGTGAAGAACAGCAGTCTTGCTTATTTTTACGAGGATCATCTTGCATTAGGAGATTTGTATATCTTTCTTCGAGAGCCGATACCCGTAATTTAATTGTTTCCAGTTCAAGCGATCCCACCTTTTCATATAACGAGGATAGACTATTGCAGTTTTGTGAGCTGGTGTTTGTGGGCATGCTAGGATATTTGTTTGTATCAGTACTGTCAGCAGGTTTCGCAGCAAGCTGTAGCCTTAGAAGTTTTTCCCTTTCCTCGCTTTCCTTTAGCTTTTCTTCCAATAGGCATACATAGGATTGGATGTGCGCTACTTGTTTGCTTCTATCTTCAATGTCAGCCATTTTCTTATTGATTTCTTTTTCCTTTAGTACCATCTTTCTTTCCCATGCTTTAAGCCTCTTCTCTTCAAGTTCTTGAAGAATCTGGCGGTCTTTGGTTGCAGATTCACTTTCCGGTTGTTGAGATGATCTTGATTTGGTCATTTCTGCAGCACTGTTGTCTTTGTTGAGATTTTGTGTCTTATTATCGGGTAGTGAAGTTCTGCATGTGTCAGGAACGGGCATAATTGGGAGCTTAGCTTGTTTGTTGATTGTTGGTCTGATCCGTTTGATATAATAAAAAAAGATAATCCCTCTTCTTTTACTTTGGTCAGGAGAAAATAACAACATGTCTATCGATTTATCAGAACAAAATTATCACGTGGTTGTATTGATTGTAATTACACGGTCAAGTTGTATTTCAATACACGACAGGATGTGTTCTTACAACACAGTCAAATTTTATTTCAATAGGCTGAATAGACATAAAAGACAGTGTTTCACAGCTTCCATAGTAATCCACAACTTAAGGGGTTAAGTGGTCATTTATTCAGGTGTATAGTCACCACTCACCATTGTCACATAATAGAAATGTTGTCTGCTGTATTGATTGTAATTACGCAGCCAAGTTGTATTTCAATAGATGACAGGATGTGTTCTTACAACACAGTCAAATGTTATTTCAATAGGTTGAATAGACAATAGTGGGAGCACAGCACCAAGACGCTCTCCATAGACTTTACTGTTAAAAAAGGCTTACTTAAATGGCTCTAGTTTCTAAATTAGCCATAAAATATCAATGAAATTTTGATATGTTTTACTCACAAGGGTAATCTACAACATATCTCAATATGAAGCAAACTTTCTCGTGCACTTTTTTTGCTATAAGCCGCCGCATAACAACGTAGTGATATGGGCAATTCCATAGATTGGTGATATGACCTGAAAATTTTAAATTCAATTTGGATGCTTATTACCCATTTAATTTTATTGTATACACTTGTAGGTATATGGGACAATCAAATGGTTGAATGATTTGTTTGTAAATTTCAAGAAATTATCGTCATAAGTTGGAAAATGTTTTTTTCATAAAAAAAAAGTAAAAATGTGTGTTCAGGTTATGTTGACCTCTTACATATTAATATTAACCGTAAATATAAATATTTGTTGATTTCTGAAATGCATAGTACCCTAGTTTCAAGTTACCAACTATGAAAAATACCTATGCATTGACACAAGTTGGGAGGAATCTCCTGTGTGTCCGATGGTAATTGAAAATGTAACGTGAGTAACGATAAACATCAAATAGTTGTCGTACTCAATTGTTCTTTGCTTTTAAATTCTGCCAAATGGAATAATAATCATACTCCAGGTACTTAATTTGAAAACAGGAAATATAATGGGCTATGTGTAGTTTTATTAAAATGGCAGAGGTTTGAAAACTGTAACGTGAGTAACAATTGTAACGTGAGTAACAAAAATGTAACGTGAGTAACGGCCTAAAATGCATTGTAGCAATAAGAAATGGATCTCTTTTTGCTTTTACTGCACTTAGTTTTATTCATTTATCAGTCTAATGTCAGTCTGGCACTTCCATCACTTCGTACGCACTATTTCAAGGGGTCATTGCGTGTCTTTCCAAGTTTTTCAACAAGTAAAACAGTAATTTTGTCCTCTGCAAGTCACTTTTGAAGGAAAATATTCAATTTTGTTGGTTACAAAGTGTTAAATATACATGCATAGTTTATGTACACAAATATTGTAGAGCATTTTCTGCATATTTCATGCGTTCATCGTTCCTAAGTTCAAAAATATTGATTTTGCGCAAAGATGCTGAATTCGGCAACCATGATAACTATGGTGTAATTCATCAACTATATGCAATTATTTTCACCTAATACTTGTTAAACATAATGTTAAGTTTCAAAAAAGAAAATAGCTCTCAAATTGTTTCTGTTTTAATGCAAAATGATACCATTTTCATCAAGATATTGTTGATATAACAGGTAGAGAGTTTGCAAAATGTCCTGTGAACTTGTGTAGCGGTCATAATTGACTGTTTGGAGACATAATAACATTTTGGGAAATTAAATACATCATGTCAAGACTATTTCATAACATTTTGAGCTAATCTGCATGAGCTATATAAATACAATTTGAATTTGCAAAAACAAGTAACGTGAGTAATGTAACGTGAGTAACAGCTATTTTGGTCAATTTTCTGAAAAGTGTTTGTCTAATCAGATTAGTTTCACCTTGCATTTGTAGATCTTAATGTTAGCTTTATCAACCATGTTAAACTTGTTTCTAAAAATATTCTGTATGAGGACACTTTGTGAATGAAGGCTTGTTGCCATTTTATGATGGCCAATCAAATGTAACGTGAGTAACAAAAGTGTTTTCCTTCTCACTCGCAAGTCATGTCTTGTATTGCAATTCTAATTGCATATGAAGTTAGTGTTGGGTCTTGTGTAACTACTGCAGAAAAAATAATTCTGTCAAGCTTGTTCTTCTAAAAAATATGGCACTTCCAAAAGTGTAACGTAGTGAAAAAGCGTAACGTGAGTAAGATGGAATGGCCCATATGCCTACCTAAATTCGGTCTCCGGTCTGGATATCACCGCGTGTGTAAATCGGTCCGTGAAATTAAAATTGACCTCAAATCACCTAGTTTAAATGTCAGAACATCAACTACACATTTCAAACACAACATATTAGTGAAAAATTATATCATAAACCGTCAAAAAATAACTCTCTTTCCCGCCAAATAGGAACTATTGTCGTACTCAACTTTGATTGATCGCGACGATAGCGTGTCGCGATACCTATTTAGGTATGTGCTCCCTTATAGAGCACAAATTTGCTCAAAATCATTCAAAATTGATATCAACTTTTTCAGCGTGAAATTTTGAACAAACTAGCCAAATAAAATTACAATTGAACAATCCGTTTTTGAAATATGATCTGATCACGGAGGCCGCATCTTCCGTAAAATCACTATTATTTTCCGTTTTTTGACTCTAGACGCGGCACGCTTTGATTTGTTAGGCCTACACTCACGAAATTCAAACTTTTTGACTCAAATCCAACTGATTTTGATTTCGATCAGTCTCTGATTATGTCGACCTAACCCACCTATAACACATCAACTGAAATAACGCCGTGTTTTTTGTTTAAAAAAGAGCAACCACACACCCCCCCCCCCCCCGCCCCCCTGTTTTTTAAACCGGACAAAGTTGGCCTATGCCATAAATACACTGCCCAGTAGATATCAAAACGCATAGATTTGGGTGAAACCCGACTTTTATTTATTGCATTGTGTATACACCTACACTGGATCGGAGCACGCGGGAGATCGGGCACCTGGCGCTATAAGGGAGCACAGCACCAAGACGCTCTCCATAGACTTTACTGTTAAAAAAGGCTTACTTAAATGGCTCTAGTTTCTAAATTAGCCATAAAATATCAATGAAATTTTGATATGTTTTACTCACAAGGGTAATCTACAACATATCTCAATATGAAGCAAACTTTCTCGTGCACTTTTTTTGCTATAAGCCGCCGCATAACAACGTAGTGATATGCCTACCTAAATTCGGTCTCCGGTCTGGATATCACCGCGTGTGTAAATCGGTCCGTGAAATTAAAATTGACCTCAAATCACCTAGTTTAAATGTCAGAACATCAACTACACATTTCAAACACAACATATTAGTGAAAAATTATATCATAAACCGTCAAAAAATAACTCTCTTTCCCGCCAAATAGGAACTATTGTCGTACTCAACTTTGATTGATCGCGACGATAGCGTGTCGCGATACCTATTTAGGTATGTGCTCCCTTATAGAGCACAAATTTGCTCAAAATCATTCAAAATTGATATCAACTTTTTCAGCGTGAAATTTTGAACAAACTAGCCAAATAAAATTACAATTGAACAATCCGTTTTTGAAATATGATCTGATCACGGAGGCCGCATCTTCCGTAAAATCACTATTATTTTCCGTTTTATGACTCTAGACGCGGCACGCTTTGATTTGTTAGGCCTACACTCACGAAATTCAAACTTTTTGACTCAAATCCAACTGATTTTGATTTCGATCAGTCTCTGATTATGTCGACCTAACCCACCTATAACACATCAACTGAAATAACGCCGTGTTTTTTGTTCAAAAAAAGAGCAACCACACACCCCCCCCCCCCCCCCCCCCCCGCCCCCCTGTTTTTTAAACCGGACAAAGTTGGCCTATGCCATAAATACACTGCCCAGTAGATATCAAAACGCATAGATTTGGGTGAAACCCGACTTTTATTTATTGCATTGTGTATACACCTACACTGGATCGGAGCACGCGGGAGATCGGGCACCTGGCGCTATAAGGGAGCACAGCACCAAGACGCTCTCCATAGACTTTACTGTTAAAAAAGGCTTACTTAAATGGCTCTAGTTTCTAAATTAGCCATAAAATATCAATGAAATTTTGATATGTTTTACTCACAAGGGTAATCTACAACATATCTCAATATGAAGCAAACTTTCTCGTGCCGGTCTCCGGTCTGGATATCACCGCGTGTGTAAATCGGTCCGTGAAATTAAAATTGACCTCAAATCACCTAGTTTAAATGTCAGAACATCAACTACACATTTCAAACACAACATATTAGTGAAAAATTATATCATAAACCGTCAAAAAATAACTCTCTTTCCCGCCAAATAGGAACTATTGTCGTACTCAACTTTGATTGATCGCGACGATAGCGTGTCGCGATACCTATTTAGGTATGTGCTCCCTTATAGAGCACAAATTTGCTCAAAATCATTCAAAATTGATATCAACTTTTTCAGCGTGAAATTTTGAACAAACTAGCCAAATAAAATTACAATTGAACAATCCGTTTTTGAAATATGATCTGATCACGGAGGCCGCATCTTCCGTAAAATCACTATTATTTTCCGTTTTTTGACTCTAGACGCGGCACGCTTTGATTTGTTAGGCCTACACTCACGAAATTCAAACTTTTTGACTCAAATCCAACTGATTTTGATTTCGATCAGTCTCTGATTATGTCGACCTAACCCACCTATAACACATCAACTGAAATAACGCCGTGTTTTTTGTTTAAAAAAGAGCAACCACACACCCCCCCCCCCCCCCCCCCCCCCGCCCCCCTGTTTTTTAAACCGGACAAAGTTGGCCTATGCCATAAATACACTGCCCAGTAGATATCAAAACGCATAGATTTGGGTGAAACCCGACTTTTATTTATTGCATTGTGTATACACCTACACTGGATCGGAGCACGCGGGAGATCGGGCACCTGGCGCTATAAGGGAGCACAGCACCAAGACGCTCTCCATAGACTTTACTGTTAAAAAAGGCTTACTTAAATGGCTCTAGTTTCTAAATTAGCCATAAAATATCAATGAAATTTTGATATGTTTTACTCACAAGGGTAATCTACAACATATCTCAATATGAAGCAAACTTTCTCGTGCACTTTTTTTGCTATAAGCCGCCGCATAACAACGTAGTGATATGCCTACCTAAATTCGGTCTCCGGTCTGGATATCACCGCGTGTGTAAATCGGTCCGTGAAATTAAAATTGACCTCAAATCACCTAGTTTAAATGTCAGAACATCAACTACACATTTCAAACACAACATATTAGTGAAAAATTATATCATAAACCGTCAAAAAATAACTCTCTTTCCCGCCAAATAGGAACTATTGTCGTACTCAACTTTGATTGATCGCGACGATAGCGTGTCGCGATACCTATTTAGGTATGTGCTCCCTAGTGTGTCACAGCTTCCATAGTAATCCACAGCTTAAGAGGAGGTTAAGTGGTCATGCAGGTGAATAGTCACCATGGTCACAGAATAGAAATTTGTCTCCCGCACAAAAACTATATCACACAGGCCTATATACCCCCGGGTATATACCCAATGGAATACAGATATTTAAATATTATAGGCCTACTATTAATATTATTATTTAAATTGTTCAAGTTCCCTATTGAATCGCCTATGCGATCCTCTATAATATGTTGGTATGTGATGCGTAACCCTTAGTTTCATCTTCGGATGTGGTGTTTGTATGTATTATGAAGTAGGCCTATCAGTTTTGTAATATTGGAGAACGCTTGGTAAAATGAATGCAAACATGAATACCGAGGAGCATTATAATGAATCAATATCGCGGAAATGTGAACAAATAATTGTATCCCTGCAAGCGGACATTGAATGATTATTTCGATGACTCCGCGCGCGGAAGAGCAATCTAAAAGCGACAATTCCGCGAAGATTGTGAACAAATAATGGTAACCCCTCAAGAGGAGGTACAATCAAATATGGACATTTCCACGCACGGAAAAGCAATCTAAAAGCGACAATCCCGCGAAGCGGAGATGTGAACAAATAATGGTAACCCCGCAAGAGGAGGTACAATCAAATATGGACATTTCCACGCACGGAAAAGCAATCTAAAAGCGACAATCCCGCGAAGCGGAGATGTGAACAAATAATGGTAACCCCGCAAGCGGGTAGTTGGCTCCGCTTACGGAAGTTCCAATAAATGTGTGCATTGCCGCGTGGGGAAAAGCGATCCACAAGCGACAAGTCCGCGAAGCAGCGATGTGAACAAATAAGTGTATCCCCGCAAGCGGGTGTTTGGTCCGCTTGCGGCAATGCCAATAAATGTGTGCATATCCGCAAGCGGAGACACCAAGCGGGCCTTGCATTCCCGCTTTGCGGGAATGCAAGCGGAGTTGTGCAGTACCGCAAGCGGTACTGCACAAAAAACTGTTCAGAAAAATAGTTCCTGAGCTGGCTGGCTTGATTTTTTAACTCTAAACTTAGTATGAAAATCAGCATTTAGTTGGCTCAACACATTTATTAGACCTATGCTATTCTTGAATAATATGTAATGGAGTGGTGTTTATGTCGGAACTGGATGCATAAACTAATCAAAATGATGATGATTTCATGAAGACCTTACGTAGTAATGTGGGGGAAATTTGTTCATAAACTCCGTTTGGATATTTGTAAAACTAAAGTCACAAAATAATTGGAAACCGAATACAATGTAAAACTTTTAATATTTAATTTTACATCAAGACTCTGAGTTGGAGATACGTGAGCTGGATGGATGATCTAGATAGAAGTTGAACCTAGTTGGTTGGTGTCTAGATGGAGAGTGGTTTACAATTAGGTGACTTAAGTAGTAGTCGCCTAGCTACCTGGTAAACATATAAACAAAGCCAAAATAGACCCTCTGCTACAAAATTGAATGAGTCACTCTAACACAATCCAAACACAATTTTAAACTCAATGAACTTGTACAAACAATGTTATGGTCAAGTGTATAGACCTGTTGATTGGCTTTCACTTTTCGCAGAACAGAATAAAGAACTAATCATAGGAATTAAGATTAAGGTAGAATAGCCAAAACTTAACAATACATTTATGATCTGTTGATGGTAACTCATATACTGGAATTTCAATAAAACTCTTAAGAAGGATCATTAGCATCAATAAAAGACTATCTGTCTGCGCAGGTAACCTTTGAAATTCAAAGGAATGTTTGCAAATTGACAACAACATTGTGACAATATAAGAAGTATGAATTGAAGTGAATAGGCTACACTTTTCATGATCAAAGGAACAAAATAAAGCAATATTCTGAAAATATCTATATATGCGACAAAAGATTAAAATGATAAACTGAACTGAAAACATGATTATGATGAAATAGAATAGACTTTGTGAAACAATACTGAACATGAATTCATGTGATGGCAGGACCTATTATATACAACCCTCCTTTTCCGAAATGTCATCCCCGACATTTAGTTAAATAAAAGTGACAAGTCAGAACAAAGTAAATTAATTACCCTAATAAGTAACTACCGTATTAAAAAACCCCAATGAAACCAGATAAATGTGCCAAACATACCGTACAGATAATTTACATCTGCATCATCAATTATGTCAGGTAAATGACACAGACACAATTATTCACAGCGACAGGGTAACTTACAGTTCCGATCAATTTATAACTCAAAATGGATGGCAGCAGCAACCTCCACATCAATGTGGTCAGCCAGGATCATACTACAATCATGGAGAGATGCTACCCCAACCGTCGCCATCGCCCCACAACCCGCCGCAATCGCTGCATCACCCGCTGCCATCGCTGCATCACCCGCCGCACCAACCGCTGCCATCGCCGCACCAACCGCGGCTATTGCTGCACCAATAGCCATCGTCATCGCATCGCCAGACGCCATACCAGTACCCAATCGTCACCCGTCAAAGTTCAAGCTGCGAATTCCAGCCCTTTGACAGTTGGAGCCCATCAGACAACAGTGTTGTGGGGAACGGTGAGGACAAATCCTGGCATTGGCAGACTGGCAGTTACGATGCCTTCACCCAGCCAATGGTGCAGTCAAATATATCCAGCAGCTTAACCGTTTTACCAGTCGTAGTAACCATCCATGACCAAACCAAGCTGCAAATCACGAACAAGTCTGATAGACCCATCCTAATTGTGTAACCGAAATCTATAATTTGCCGTCTTCATGCAGTGGAATGGGTAGGATCACATAATGCACCTTCATCAGATGTTCCTACAGTGCAACACCAAAGTATTTATCACAACATCGTTTTTTTTATTTTGCCGGAACTTACTACCATTACACAAAACGAGGATTTAGTGCTGTGCCCCCTTCCATCCATCGGACTGCGTGAAAAAGGTTGCCAAGGACGAGTGTTCGTATAAATGTTTTCTCCAGTACGGTAATGAGAATCCGTTGACGGGACCACCCTGAGTGTGCGTCCTCAACCTTTCCAATACATAAATTGGGGATTCCCCGCCATTGTAAACAGAGTGAAATTCCCACGAACTAACACAATAATAGACAGAAAATGACACGTTTCCTTCATTTAATATCAATGAATATTTGTCAAATTTATTACCGGATTTACCGGATTTACAAACAAATACAAAATAAACAATTTTTTTATCAACCGAAGAAACACTGTAAATTTTACTCGTTTAACCAAGGAGTTATTATATGCAAAAGCCTATTTCACCATTTAATTAATTGCAAATCTCACCGTATTTTCAGGTGCAGACTACGAGCGGCCTGCTAGAGTGGAAGCCCAACGACCTCTTTGCTGCATTGTTACCCGGTAATACCTTACTGGAGTGGGTCGGTTTTCACTGGAAAATCTACTAAGTACTATTTTAGTTCTTGTTATTTTGAAATTAGTTATGTCATTATTAGAAAAACATCTAGAGGTTTTAGGAAAATTGTGTAGGATATGTGGGGGGAGACTGCAAGCTAAAAGAGACCGAGGAAAGAAAGAGTGTCAGCCAGTACCAGTATGTGATTATATCAAACAATGTGATGCTGTTTGGGGTATTAATGCATGGACAGATAGTGATCAAACGCACCCCACCAAAATCTGCCATCTATGTGCAAGGTATGTTAGACACCATGACAATGGAACTCGTGCATTTAGCAGGGCAAAGGCTCACCCAAGCATCAACTGGGGGGTAATGAGCCACCCCCAAACTGGCATTTGTGCTGTGTGCAACAATTTCTTGCTGCAATCAAGAGGAATAAGAGTACCAAAACTTGCATGGGCATCAATGCCCCTCACTGAACTGCCGCCTTCACATTCGTCGCCAATACCATTTAGCCTCAATGAGGATAATATTTTTCTTTACCATGACACATCAAGCAGACCGTCGATATCGCTGGACATTGTAGGGCGGTCTGAAGAGGAGAAGTCAATGTTTACTTGTATATTTTGTCTTTGCATCGTCCACGAACCTGTCGAATGTCCATGTCAACATAATTTTTGTTCAACCTGTCTGACTCAATATTTTCAATATGTCAAATCTACAACCGTCCCGTGTCCAATATGTGCATCACCAATATCATTTCGTCACATCAAACCAAGTCCAAATTACTTAACAGTCCCTTTACGTCATTTATCCGTTTGCTGTTATTTATGTGGAACATTGGGCATCCTTGCCAATCTCAAGAGCCACATTTGTAACAAACCAAAGTCTCAAAGGGTCATTCCATGTCCATGTCTGGAATGTGTCTCGAAAGAACCAACCTCACCATCTGCAACTGCAACAGATGCTGTAAGCAGTGCCACGCAACTGTTAATAGCACAATTACCAATTACCAAATTACCGCCATCCATTGAACGCAGCATGACAGACAGATGGATTCATTTAAAGTTGCAGTGCACAAAACAACACACAGCAACGCTACAAACAGGAGGAATGGTTAGTTTAACCTCATATTTTTAATTTCTAAGAAATTTAAAAAAAAAAAATGATTATCAATTAAAATAAATTAATTGCAATTAAAGGTAGATGACCCAATCACATTTTCGTAACACAGAATTATTTCAAACATACGGAGATTTTCATATCATATCAAAGCTCGTATTTTTCTCATCATCATACTGAAATTTGACGGCCTAAATCGGTATAATTACGGAGAAATCGATGAAATAACGTCGAATTACCGCGAATGGTGGTAACCACCGATATAGTTTGTGTACTACTCAATGGGTACAGTTCACAGCATCTTGTGCGTCTAAAATAAGAACCATTAGAGCTATGCAACTCAAACTTTGGAACACAACTTTTTTAAGGATGACCTTTCATGTAGAATAGAAAACTTCAAGTTGAAAATCGGAACATCTACCTTTAATAACGATGCTAGACTTTATAAATCAAGTCCATGGCGGAATAAAAGATTCATATTTATTTACATTTTACAATGTAAACATGAGATTTGTATCTTGTCTAGGATGTTGTAGCTTGTACAGAAGTAACATGTACATGAACATGTACTGTATTTTTTGCATCATATGAGCAAAGATCAGATCAAACTGTTTTAAATATTACACTGATACTAAAGCTTACATATTTATCTTTTATACACAACACTTTTAATGCATGTAATACACCTATCAGTTGTAAGACGCTCTATACGACCCCCGGGAGAGGTGAGTCATGGGTGCGTCGTTAACCACCACATTCTTGACGGAGGGTACGCCAGTGGCAGCCTTTGATCCATCACAAAATTGACGAAGGGTGCGTCAATGTCCATCACTTTACAGTATGCGTCTCAGTGTACATCATTTTTACGAACAACAAAATACGAACTTAATAATTAAAATATGCCACAAACATAACTTTCCGATAAACCGCATGTTCTAAAATGCATGAAATCACTCGATCGCCATTGCAAGTGTGCAAGAGTTTGACAAACGGAAAAAACAAGGTACCGACAGTAGACTGAGAACCTTTCATTTTGAGAGTAGAGTCACATTTAATATAGGGGATCAGCATTGCGCTATACCACGCAAGCGCAGAACAGTCTAACCACAACTGAGGCAGGAGGACAGGCCCGCCCGTTCACAAGGATCATGTACGAAAAAAATAATTGCCAACGGGGTGCGTCATCATATGGTCCGTCAGAAGTAATAGATCTATATAAAAACAGAGCCATGCCTTGTTTTTCACATTGCATGTACCGTCGCAGCAAAAGGGTGCAGTTGTCGGTAGATTGCATTTGGAGATATTGATGGAATTAGGCATTAGACCAGTGGTTCTCAACCTTTTTGGCCCACGATCCCTTTTGACATTCTTAGTCGGTACCATGACCCCCACTCCCCCCCCCCTCCCCACAAAATGAAAACTGAAAGAAAAAAACACCCCGATTTATTCAAACTGAAACTGCTTGGTTATATGATGCATTAGACAAAGAAAATAAAGACAATTTTACAATCATTTTTCTTCATAAAATCAGAACGCTATCTTGACTACAAAAGGTGTAATTTTGAAGCATTTAAAAAGCTCCTTTAGCTGGTAATAAAATCTCAACTTTTTTTTCATGGAGACAACTGCACCCTTTTGTCGTGACGGGACACATTTTCCATGTTTGTTTTTACGTGGACATTTTCTACGATTTTAGTCATTTGTAAAAATGTGTAAAAACTGGCTAAACTTCATCTAACAAAAAAAATCTTTATGATTTGAACAAAATGATTTTGGGTAGTTTTTACGCGGAAACGTTCTATTATTTTAGTCAGTTTTTAAAAATGAGCCATAACTGACCGAATGCCTACTGTTCCTATTTAAAACAAAGCAATTATTTTTATGATTACGAATCACCCACTCAGACATTGATTATACCCTTACGAAAATGCAATCACAAAAATGTGGTTGCGCAATGTTGTCGCAAGGTTGCACAAGTTTGTTGCAAGTTTGTGGATGATTGCTGCAAGGTTGCACAACCTTCTCAGAAGAACCAAACTGGTTGTGCAAGGTTGTATTTTTCCAAATTTAACCTTGCGCAAGGTTGCAGAATTGATTGCGATTTTTAATGAGGGGTATGTTTATGACCCCCCCCCCCCCCCAACACACAAAAATATCTACTTAAAGGGGCATTGAGAGATGTATCGATATACTAAATGAGCAAATAACATAAGATAATCATCAACATAGCCCAAATCCAAAATGTCATACAATTCCGAGATCGCCTTCATGCCAAAATAAGCAAATAACAGCACTTCCTGGTTGAGATTTGCCACGAAAGTCTGTGAGTAAAACGATGCAACTTCCGAATTAAGCACCCGAGTTTCGATATGATTATATCGAAACTAAGAAAATCATGACATTTTATATGATAAACGGCGAACGTTGGTAAATTGTTTCACATGGTAGTTAGTATGCCTAAGTATTACTTTGATGCAAAAAACCTGATTTCCAGGATAATTGAGGGCGCACTCCCATACGTATCTCTCAATGCCCCTTTAAAACAATGTTTTAAATATGTTGTTTGTTTGTTAAAAAATTGCCATTATAGTTGTTTCTACTAAAAAAACACCCAACAAAACTTGATTAAAGGGGCATTGAGAGATGCATCGATATTCTAAATGAGCAAATAACGTTTAAGATAATCATCAACATAGCCCAAATCCAAAATGTCATACAATTCCGACATCGCCTTCATGCCAAATAAGCAAATAACGGCACTTCCGGGATGAGATTTGCCGCGAAAGTCCGCGTGTAAAACGATAGCATAACTTCCGAATTCGGCACCTAGTTTCGATATGATCAGATCGAAACTAAGAAAATCATGAAATGTTATATGATGAACGGCGAATGTTGGTAAACTGTTTCAGATGGTAGTATTATGCCTAAGTATTACTTTGATGCAAAAACCCCCTGATTTCCAGGATAATTGAGGGCGCACTCCCATACGTATCTCTCAATGCCCCTTTAAAAGGCCTATCCACTCTTCAGTTACAGTTATTGGGGAAACAGTTGATGCGGAAACCAAAAAAATAGGCTATTTGTCACATGTGACATGTGTGTGATGGTCTGGAACTGGATTAAATATGTGCCGTTCTTCCTTCAACATGTTCAACTTGCAGCCCATTCAGCAAAAACATTTACTTTCATAGCTGTAATGTGGAGGTTGGAGCAGATTGAATTTCATAGAATTTGTGAAAAAGCGCATCTCCCATTTGGAATAATCAATTTGAATAAAGTAATATTCTTAATCTTAGTATGCTAAGGGGTTATTCAAGATGGCAAAAACAGGTAAAATGTGGGTGCAAGGGACCCCCCGTACATACGCGACCAATGGGTTCTTCTTGCTGTGCATTTCATTACTAGTAAATATATATTCATATATGGCTCATTCCATGAAGTTGGGGCATTTGTTAAAATAGCAGAATTTGGTACTTTAGGCAGCTTATAAACTGTTTTACTCTATGTGTATATCAAAAAAATTTAGTGTCCAAAAACAGTACTAGGTTATAGTATTGAGCCATGAAAAAAAAAAAAAAATTGACCCTTCCTTGAAGAAGAAAAAAATTAAAAATTAGGTGGTGTCCAAGACCATTTTTTCTAAAAAACGTGACATGGAAAACACAATTAATATGAGTTTTATGTAAGCAAAACTATCATAGAATTGCTTGGAAATCGATTTGATTAATAATAGATACATGTATTCATTGTTTACTGACCAAAACACCTCGTCACGCTGGACTGATTTTTCACCCAAGCAACATGAAAATTGCCTTTCCGATGCTACGCACGGTGTCCACAAAATATACACATGTAGCATCGGGAGTTTTCATTGCTGAATGGGGGTAGTTCTCTATCATACATTTTTAAATTATTTTCCAAAATTAAGAGCATTTATCAATTGAAAACTATTGCAAATGAGAATAAATTTCATGAAGACCATTCCATATATTCATGAAAAAGTATACCGTGCCGTGTGCATGGTGTCCTAACCATAAAATGTAGCATCGTGATAAACATCCTATGCAATTTGTGGGAATCCCCCCCTGGAGATAAATAAAACATTCCATATTTCTTTTTGTAAGGATAGAGGTCAATAGCTATCAGGTTTGTTTGGAATTTGCCACACGTGGGCTAGTTTTATCAAGGTTTCAGTCGCTGGTGTCCCGTTGTAGCATCGGGACTTTTATGTAGCATCAAAATGTAAACATTGGATAGTTTTGTGAATGGTAAGTGCGATTGTAATTATTTCTTAATGTTGCTTGTATGTCTGTATTTATTAATGCATTTTTATTGAAAGGGAAACACTGAATCAGAATTTCTTTTCATGTTATGATATTAATTTTGAGTCACGGACGCCATAATAATTTGGCGTCCATGTAGCATCGGGCATAGCATGGGCAATATTTTGCATTGGGTATCGTTATAGTTCGTTGAAATTGTATTTTTTTTGTAGAATCACATCATTAATAAACTTTGAAGTTAATAATGAATTAGTTTTTGCTCTTTTAATGCTAATAATATAGCTTACCAATACGATGCTACATGGACACCATGTCCATGTAGCATTTCATAAAATTTGCCTAATTAGACTAAAACAATTACCCCATTCGAAATTATCCATCACCCAAAACATTCAAAACATTGCCTACATTTTACTACACTTTACAGAAAAAAAGGCATATTATGAGAGATGTATATCTAATGAAATATATTAATACACAATGCTACATGGACACCATTTCCATTAGCATTTCACTGGATTCACAATAAACATTCCCTTATTTTAGTTTTATTTACTATAAATAAAACAAATAATTGTAAATCATTTAAGTTCTCTATCCTTTGCTATTCTTTTTCATGTTAAATGAATAATAAATAAAATACTCCAGCATGATTTTAATATAAATATTTTCCTGCAACACAAAAAGTGCAACATGAATAAATAATCTACTCCAATATCAATACACAATGTTCCATGAAGATACTAAGCCATAGGGTTTATTTTGTTTTGCTTTGCAGGTTCTTGACATTAATTCAGAAGACAGTTCTATCGTCCTGGAATTTATGGAGATGAAGACAAGGAACCCATCATTTTCAAAAACTAGTACCTTTCCAAAGAAATCCATCATGGCAATTAAATTATTTGTTTGCAAACTGACTTTTTAAGTGATCAAACTTTTCAATCATCTTTATCAATAATAGAGGATGATTCAATCAGAAACAAGCAAAGAGACTAAGATCACAAAGGGTACTTTAAGAACAACACTGCATGAAGTTTGTTTCAGTGGACATCTTAAGTTTCTTTGATCAATGGTGTATTGTTATTGTGTAATTGTAAGAAATGGTGTATGTGTATCATAGGTAATTATGTTTTATGCTTCATGGCAGGTTATCTTTTTGTGTAATTTGTAGTTTTACAATCCATGTTATTAATTTTATCGTGTGCTTATAACATAAAAAGTTAACATCATAGTACATCCTCTCTATTGATCTGAAAAAGATGCACCTGTTCAAGCTGTTCCAAATATTTTAGGGCACGGTGTCCATGTAGCATCGTAATATTTAAGTACACAGAAAAGGTAAATTTTACATGAACAGTGTTTAGATAAATTTCAAGCAATTCACTCTGTGTATCTACTTGATATGATGAACAAGTAGACAAACCATTCACACTCAAATAATTGTAACAGTATGAATAGTCTTATTATTAACAATGTTACAAGACGCGGTGTCCATGTAGCATCGGTAGTGCATTTTATAACATTATACAGGTAAATAATACTTCATATACTTACTTTATGACTATAATGTAATCAATGTGCATGGTTTATAGAGTACTTTACATCAAACAAATATTGATATGTACTTTATTTAAATTCATTATACAAATTGCAAAATAAAGAGTCACTTTTCAATGAGTTTTTACATAAAACAGTTAATCTACGATGTCTTGTTCGTTAAGTTATGTTCAACCTAGACAAATCTGGTTTCTTTTCATGTATTTGTGGTTCCAAGTAGTTAATTGAGGTATAGAAACTTGGCCCACATCTTAAGCTATTTTATTAGAAAATGATATGGAAATGAGAAATGGTGTCCATGTAGCATCAGGATTTTTGGAAATGTCATCCAACTGTTGAACATGTGCGGTTATTTTACACCAAATGTTACATTAAAATAAAAAGTTCTACATTGGACTTTGGTAAATGTAGAACCTAAAAAAGAAGAAAGAGTTGGAAAATATCCATTTTGAAAATTTCACTTAGATGTCACATAATATGCCCCAACTTCATGGAATGAGCCATATATATTCATATTTGTTTTTGAACTGGTTGACTCACCCTGTATGATTAGTTTTGAATATGCAGGCCTGAGATGTCTGTGGCGCTTAATTTCGCCAAAAAAAAGTGCCTTTTCTTTCTGACTCACCATGAATGCATTATTGCAAAATAGAATGTATGGTCAATATGTGCAGTAAAGATACAGTCATGCACAGGTATACCACCATGTGACCTTTTTTTGAAGGGTGTGTTTTAGTGCCTAGGAATATCAGTGGCGTATCTGGGAATTTTTTCCGGGGGGGGGGGCAAAGGATGTTTTTCCCAGTGAACACCAGTTCGACCCTATTAAGTACAAAAATTGCGCAGCTGGGTTGTTTATTCCAGCGAATGACGTTGCATCCTAAAGTTGATGCGCACGCGAAATTTTAACAACATATCTACACGAATCTTGCCAGTATTACATGTAAGGTACATTTTTCATTAAAACGGGCTTCTATAGTGATATTCCTGGACAAATGCGCGCACAGCGCGAGAAAATTTGCAATTTTTATACTAAAATGCCCATCATCAAACCGGGCAAGGGGCAAAGAATTAAGTAAATCCTTAAATTATCCTTTCCCTTTCCCTTTTATCTTCCTCTTCTATTCCTTTCTTTTCCTTCTCTCTTTCTCTTCCTCTCTTCCCTCTCTTCTTCCCTTCTCTTCAATTTTTTTTAGCCCGGTAGTTTGGTCTGGCCTTCCTGGTCAAAGCCGTCTGGGGGGGCACTCTGCCCCCCTGACCCTCTGGTAGATACGCTACTGAGGAATATGAATATAAAAGAGCATGTTGAAGCATCATGATGGGACCTGCCATCAGGGGTCGCACTCTGACGCGCCTGCACGTCCTGGACCTCTCACTTTCTTGTAGTGACGCGTCAAGTTTCAAATTGGAAAGACTTGCGGGTCCCGATCGAAATTGAAGGGGCCCCTTAAATTTGACGATGTATGGAAATGGAAACCTTAAGAAATTCTGTAAATTACATATCCATCGTTTGCTCACAATATAAATTCATTAAAACTGTCCGTAAAAAAGTAAAATGTTCAAATACCCAAACTTCAGGACCCCTCAATTTGTTGAGGGACCCCTTAAATTCGTTTTTTGAAGTCCTACAGGGTCCTGAAATATGTCATAGGACCTCTCACATTTTTGATCCAGTGCTATCCCTGCCTGCCATAAACAAAGAAAGTCAATTCATCTCCATTTCTATGTGTGTTCGTTATAACCTGGGTGTAAAAATCTGTATTAAATTACTATCAAATTATTACTGATTTTGTTTTTTTATATTTTGTGCTTAGATCTGTAAATGTGAGTCTGCAACTAATGTTGATACCATCTCTACCCCGACTGCATCAAAGAGATATCCAGAAGCTATAAAGCTGACTTGCAGAATATCAGGTAGGTCCTCATCAAAGATTTACAAAAGAAGTAGGTTATCGTTTAGAACTCTTAACAATTTCACCAATATAGTTATTTGCTTATAATTTATTTGTGGTAGCTTGTCAATATATAAAGCTGACTTGCAGGATATGTAGGTCCTAATCAAAGATTTACAAAATGGGTAGGTTAGTGTTATAGAACTCTAATAATCTCACCAATATATTTGTACGCTAAGACACATGTAGTGGTTCTTGTTAAGATATAAAGCTGACTTGCAGAATATCAGGTAGGTCCTTATCAAAGATTTACAATAAGGGATAGGTTAGTGTTATAGAACTCTAACAATATCACCAATAGTTATACGCTAAGACTCATGGAGTGGTAGCTTGTCAAGATATAAAGCTGACTTGCAAAATATCAGGTAGGTCCTAATCAAAGATTTACAAAAGGGATAGGTTAGTGTTATAGAACTCTAACAATATCACCAATAGTTATACGCTAAGACTCATGAAGTGGTAGCTTGTCAAGATATAAAGCTGACTTGCAGAATATCAGGTAGGTCCTAATCAAAGTTTACAAAACGGGTTGGTTAGTGTTTTAGAAGTCTAACAATCTCAACAATATATTAGGCCTTTACAAGAAAGACACATGGATACATATGGGTCACGACACCAGTAAAATTGGTTGAAGATATGTGTGTTTCAGATGACGATTGATCAACAGAAATCATCATTAAAGCCTTTCTTGATATTAAGTATTAAAGGTAGATGTTCCGATTGCTGGTCCGATTTTCAACTTGATGTTTTACTATTTTATATGAAAGGTCATCCTTAAAAGTGTCACATTCCAAAGTTTTAGTTGCATAACTCCAACGGTTCCATTTTAAGCAGCACAAGGTCACAAAACATTTGCCCATTGAGTCATACACAAACTGGTTGGTGGTTAACCACCTTTGGCAGTAATTCACAACATTTTAGCCTATAATTTCTAAATGGAACATTTCTGGCCCCTAAGATTTTACAGACATAATGAGAAAAATATGGGGATTCTTCTGATATCAAAATATCTTGATGTGAAAAAAAAATCATAGCCACAAGAAAGTGATCGGAACATACACCTTTTTAAGTGCTAGCATGAAATAACCTCTCAATAGTAATCAATAAATATTTGATCTTGTTGGGCTTTTCCATATGAAATCCATCCACCCCTTAGGAAGACATTACCTTCATCTTCCCCATGGGGAGTGTGAATTTTCAAGGGGGTTACCTACATGGGTGACTCCATTTGAAATCTACACTCCCCTTGCGGTATATTAAGGTCATGTCTTCAATTTGGGGGTGTATGGATTTCAAATGGAATAGCCCATAGTGATTATATTACATGTAAGTGACTTACATATCAATCTTGATCTAAAACTAAAAGATATGTTCTCATTGTCCCCAAGTGCACATGGGTTAATTGACTTTATTTTATTATTTTTAAAATACTCAGTGAAGCAATGCAACCTTAAAAAATATTTTTATGGCATATCAAATTGCAAAGGATGTACAAGTTTCAATAACTAAACATTCAATTTATTAACCATTTTATGTCCATTTTATTAACAGAAATTTCAGAAGTAAAACTACCTGGGAAACGGAAACAGAATGCAAGTGTATCCGTACGGAAGCCTTTTGTGTGCAAGTATTGTCGGCGGTACATCCCAAGTTTACAAAGATATCTATCTCACGTGAAGCGCCATGAAAACTGTATCAAGCCTTTCTGGTATAATAAGCTTAAACCAAGTCTATCATTCATTACATGAGACCAAGAGACGGAATTATCAACAACTCATGCATCATTTTACTAGATGCTGATGGAACTTGTTTCTCAGGGGCAGACATTAGAGGACAATCTGAGAATCCAGCAAAGATTCCAGCTGGGAAAATTGCGAAACAGGAATCCAAGTTGTTTCTTACGGATAATCTGTCTAACACACTGATCGAATGAAGGAGAAGCCAAATCCTTTGCAAGACAGGGTGTGTCAGAATGATCTATACCGGGTTTCAAAAATTTATAAAAAATATAAGACAAATAGTGTTTCAAATTTAAACACTTGCGATATGATGGTGGAAATGTTTCTAACTTATTCAAAATATAAAATTTCTAAGAAAGCTGGGCGTTTGCGCAACGAAAACGGTTTGGACAATATCAATAGCGTTCAAACCTTGGTATAGATTATTCTGAGACATCCTGTACTAAAGGGTTAAAAAAAAGTAAGCCCTCCCCCTAAAATTTGATCACGTTTGTGTGCATAACTCTACACACAATTAGATGTGTTCAGAGATTGAAAAGCAAAAACACTTGGCTACCCATAGAAAGTTTCTCCATTTCAATATCATTATTACTTTTGCCAAAATAATCACATTTCACAAAAATGATGTTTTCAAAAAAGTGTCACTTTTCAAGATTGTACAAGTTTGTGTCCATAAATCCACACACAATCAAGCATTTTGAGAGATTGAAACATTTACGAAAAGGGAAAACCCTTGGCTACCCACATACATACATTTTCCCCTCTTCAATACCATGTTTAGTTTTCCCAAAACAGTCACATTTCCCCAAAATAATGTTTTCCAAAAAGACAGAGAAGTTTTTTTTTAAAATTTCAAATAAGTACCAGCTAAAGAAAGAAAAGTTTTTCTTTCAATTGAAAATAAAGACAATTAAAATTAATTTTAAACAGCACTGGAGACATTTTTGTAACTTTCTTGCATAAGATTTTGAAAAGTGCCACTTTTTTTGAAAACGTTATTTGGAGGAAATGTGAACGTTTTGGAAGAAGTGAACATGTTATTGAAAAGGGAAAACTTTTGATGGTAGCCAAGCTTGTCCCCTTTTAATAAACGTTTCAATTTTTCAAAGCATACATTTGTGTGTAGAGTTATGCAAACAAACGTAATCAAGTTTTAGGGAGGGACTTACTTTTTTAACCCTTTATAACACTGTACTGTATGCATGACTAAAAACTTGTGGGTGGCTATAGGGGATAAGTGGCATATCCAGCCCCCCCCCCCCCCCCCCCCCCCCATTGAAAAAAGAGGAGAAGGAGGAAGATGAAAAGAAGAAGAAAGAGGATAAGAAGGAGAAAGAGAAGGAGGTAGGGGATGAGGAAGGGTAGGGCCATGCGGCTCAAATAGGGGGGAGGGGGTAGGTCCTCATAATTTTTATGTAAAACCGTTATACTAGACCTTTTTAGTGTTCAAAATGCCAATTTGTGCGCGCTTTGCACATATTATTTTCAATGTTTCATTATTCAAGCTTAACAAGAGGGCTTCAGGAAGGTTTTTTCTGGACCATTTTAGTTCAAAAACTGTTTTTATTTTGCTCGATTCGCGCTCACCTTTTTTACTTGACTTTGCATTACATCGCGCTCACAGGTTTCAGCGTCTCAAACACACCAAATATTCTAAACATTATGTGGGGACGTTAAAAACGTCATACTGGACCATGTTAGAAGTGTTAGACATGTCCAGGGGTGTACTTTCGCGACATCCTGCGAGAATCCAAATGGATTCTCGCAGAGGAATTTTGCGAGAATCCATGGATTCTCGCAAATGGATTCTCGCAGAATATTTTTGCGAGAATCCTTTTTACTGAATTTAAATTCCGCATTTTAAACATTTATTGTACTATTGTATACTTAGAAAATAATAGTACACAAATTGAATCAAACACTTCTTAAAATTAATTAAAATAATAGCAAGAATAAGGCTATAAGCTTGCATAACTTCCAAATTCGAAAAGTTTTTTGACCAAGGGTCAAATACCAGTCATCTAAGGTCCTGTTTTGGACTTAAAAAGAAGAAAAAAAAGTTTAAAAAAATAAAAATAAAAAGTTTAAAAAAAGTTTAATTTTTTTTTTTGGGCGAGAATCCACCTGGATTCGCGCGGTAGTGATTTTACGCGAATCTTTACGCGAATCGATTCGTGGATTCGCGCCGAAAGTACACCCCTGATGTCAATTTGTGCGTACATCGCGCGCATTAGTTTGAATGTTTCATTATTCAAGCTTAACAAGATGGCATTGCAGGACAGTTTCCCAAGACCAGGTTTTAACATTATAATAGTCCTCAAACCATGCCAAATATTCTAAATATTATGTTGGGGACGTTAAAAACGTCATACTGGACCAATTTAAGTGTTAGAAATGTCAATTGTTGCATACTTCGCGCATTAGTTTCAATGTTTCATTATTCAAGCTTGACAAGATGGCTTCAGTACAGTTTTCCATGACCATTTTAGTTCAAAAAGTCAAAAATTGTGCATGCTCTGCACGGATATTTTCTGCAGGTTTTAACATTATATTGGCCCTCAGAGTCCCCCATCAAATATGTGGGGAACGTTAAAAACATCATACTGGACCAAAGTTTTAATTCAAAAAACACACCAAAAATTTTAAATACTGTTTTTCATGCCCATTTTAGTTAAAACTCAACAATTGTTGGCATATTTTCTACAGGTTTTAACATTATAATGGACCTCAAACCATACCAAATATTCTAAATATCATGTGGGGACGTTAGAAATATCATACTGGACCATTTAAGTGTTAGAAATGCAAATTTTGCACGTATTAATTTCAATATTTCATTATTTAATCTTAACAAGGTGGCTTCAACACAAATTTCCATGACCAATTTTAGTTCAAAAACTCAAACATTTTGTGCAATCCGCGCGAATACAGGTTTTAACAATTTAATGACCACACCAAAAATTTCTAAATATTATGTGGGGGAAGTTATTATCATACAGGACTATTAGTGTTAGAAATGCATTTCTTTGCACGCGTATTAGTTTCAATATTTCATTATTTAAGCTCAGTGGCGTAACCCACCTGGCGTAACCGGGGGAGGGGGGGGGGGGGAGGGGGGGGATGCCCCCACATGAAATATGACAAAATACAATGTTACCCATGACAGTGCCCTAATTTGCCATGTGGCTTGACTTTTAAAGTAAAAATAGCTCTAAAATGGTCTGAAATGCCTACTTAAGCTAATTTTAGGTAATTTTGATATTAAAAGGCAAACATTTTTGTGTGGCATGCACGTTTCCCCCCACAAATGTATCTTGCTCCCCGTTTACCCACCAATTTCTTTTTCAATGCTGGCGCTACCACTGGATAGGCCCCAGTCAGTCAGAGGCCATGCCCCCCTGATGCACCCCAAAATTAAAATACCTAGTTACGCCCCTGTTTAAGCTTAACAAGATGGCTTCAGGACAATTTTTCATAACATTATAATGGCCCTCAAATCCACACCAAATACTCTAAATATTATACATATACAGTTAAGCCCACAATTATTCATACCCCTTGAAAAATATGAGTTTTTTGCGATTTTCTCATATCTATACCAACTGGAGTGGTGGAACCTTCACTCTACATTAAAGATAATTAGTTTGCAAGTACGAATCAATATATTTGGGCTCAACATATTTTGTATAACAATAGAATTGAACAAGAATTGTGTTTTTATGCCTGTCCAAAATTATTCATACCCCATACCAAGTCTCAGGATTGACGCCACTTTTTGTGATAATGCACATGTTTTTGACATTCCAAACATTCTTTATATTGTGGGATAGGCTTTTATATTGTTATGCAATTATTCCATGATGTGTGTATACAATGATAATGCATTATAAATGGGATATTATAGGACAACACTCTAGCTCTTTGACAGCATGGCAAAGGAGATCAAATAACTCAGTGAGGACCTTTCTTTGTGCATTGTGAATGCTCACAAAGAGGGGAAAGGCTACAAAGATATTTCGAAACAATTTCAAGTGCCAAATTCCACAATATAAAGCATAATTACGAAGAACAAGACAGTTAAAATCAGTTAAAATCAGTTAAAAACCTTGAAGAATACGGTCGGAATCCAACAGTGTCCCCTTGTTTGACACGAAAAGTATGGTGAAAGGCCAACAACAATCCACATATCACCGTCAATGCTCTCCTGAACAACCTTGGTGAGTCTTGGACCAATATATTAAGGCAGACACTCCAGCAGACATAGTACACAAGAGTTCTCCATGGACTCCGACCATGAAATACTCCACTCCTGAAAAGAGACAAAGGGAAACTCATCTAGCATTTGCAAGAGCACTTCTGGACAAAGATCCAAGTTTTTGGTCTTCAGTGTTGGGGTTTTCTAAGGTGCAAGACAAGTTTCTCTGTGTTTCTTTTAAGGAGTAGAGTCTTTCTTGGTCGGCCTCCATGGAGACCTCTCATGTGCAATATATGCTGGAATGTCTGCCATTATATCTTGGTCCAATAATTGCCAAGGTTGTTCAGGAGAGCATTGATGGTGATCTGTAGATTGTTGTGGGCCTTTCGCAATACTTTTCTTGCCAAACAAGGGGACACCGCTGGCTTCCGACTGTGTCCTTCAATGTTTTTTAGTGAGTTAAACGTCTTGTTCTTCCTAATTATGCTTTATATGGTGGATTCTTGCACTTGGAATTGTTTCGAAATAGCTCTGTAGCCTTTCCCCTCTTTGTGAGCATTCACAATATGCACAAAAAAGTTTTGGGATCTTCATTGCCATGCTGTCAAAGAGCTAGAGTGTTGTCCTATAATATCCCTCACTGTACATTCAATAGAACACATCTGTAATGCATCTACATCGTATGCACATATCATGGAATAATTACATAACAATATAAAAGCCTATCACACAATATAAAGAATGTTTGGAATGACAAAAACATGTGTATTATCACAAAAAGTAGCCTCAATCCTGAGACTTGGTATGGGGTATGAATAATTTTGGACAGGCATAAAAACACAATACTTGTTCAATTCTATTGTTATGCAAAATATGTTGAGCCCATATATATTGATTTGTACTTGCAAACTAATTGTCTTTAGAGTAAAGCAAAAGTTCCACCACTCCAGCTGGTATTGATATGAGAAAAACGCAAAAACTCATATTTTTCAAGGGGTATGAATAATTGTGGGCTTAACTGTAAATACACTATTATTATTATTATTATTATTATTATTATTATGTGGAGAACTTTAAAAACGTTATACTGAACCTTTTTAGTGTTTAAATAACAATTTTTGCGCGCTTCCGCGTATATTAGGTTCAACGTTTCAATATTTAAGATCAACTAGATGGCTTCAGGTTTTTTGGCCCCCATCAAAACAGTCCTGGATACGCCATTGTAGGGATGGGGGGGGGGGGGGGGTGCGATGCGTAATAAGTTATAGGATTCTTCAAAATCAACCATTGTCAAGAAAAAGGGTACATTTTGACAAAATCTATATTACACATTTTTGTACAGTATTATAGTTGACACCCCCATGTTTTTACAAATTGGTGAACAACATGCAAATGAATACTGACCCAACAAATTTGTTTTGCTTATCACAAAACCACAAAATATTTACAGATTCTAAAAAAAAGGCAGGTTTTTGTCCTTACAATGGAGGTTTTTGTTGGCACCTTATAATATCACGAGAAGAGCACCAAACGACAGGGATAAAATCATGCAAGTGTACCGAAACAGTTTATAACTAATATGTGACGCGATCAAGCGGAATGAGTCTTATGTCAAATATTAATTTTGAGTAATAGGTAAAAAGAAGTGACAAATTCTTATGTTTTTTCTCAGTTAGTAAATTCACTAATTGTTTGTAACTTAAGAACTAGAAGTTCTATTAGCATTTGTCACCTGCTTTTAAATGATGGTCAAATATCAAAATTGAAAACTGCCGACATAAGACTCATTTCGCTTGATCATTATAATAATAAAAACAATATACTGGTGCAGTATGCGCTTTAACACTGTCAAAGTTTGGAAAGCACATTCAATGTTTCTTGTTTACTTACTATACTGGGAAGTGTGTCTCATATCTTTTTTTAATGAATATATTGAATATTTGTTTGGTGTGATTTTGAACAAATAAACATTTGATTTAAAATGACATTGATTTGACTTTTGTATGATTCCAACCAATTCTCACCATTAATAACCTAATAGTATACGGTGGAACCTTTTTAATACAAACTCTGTTAGGCGAAATAAAAATAAAAACATGTTTAGCGTCCTGACTTTTTCTAAAAAAGGAAGGAGGCCCTTTTTATTTATTTATTTTTCCCACTTTATATGCAAAATTGCCCCAATTAGCAATACACTTTGTGAACCTAGAAAAGGAGGAGGCCCTTTTTAATCTGTTTTATTTTATGGTTCTGATGGGTTGGTCACTACAAAACTTGTTTAAAATGCATAAGGAAGATACAAACTTGTTACAAACATCTTTTAAACTCTAAAACACCAAAGAACAAGAAAAAAAGTGATGACTGAAATAAAAAGAAGAAAAAATGAAATTTCGGACCAAGGTTGCTCAACACAAAAAGCCAAATAGCCTTTCGCCCTGTGTCATGAAATAACTTCTCAACATCCATAAATAATGCGCCACTCTCTTTCCCAGATGCATTCGATCGATATGAGTTGTTTTTAAAAGATGTTCTATTTCCATCCTGCTCATCATGGGTTCTAGTTTAATAAAACTTTAAAAAAACTGGGTGAAATAAGTGTTTATAAACTTCACAGATAGCGTTATATTTATTGCATCGGTGAATGTGTGTATTAAATGAATACCTTTCAAATATTAGAAGAAAGGACCAATTTTGGGGTCTCTTGGGGTGTGTGTATTAGCCAGGATTAACGGGGCTATCGATCGCACAGTGCAAAATGCGTTGGGTCTTACGACATTGTGTGTGTTAACAATTGGTCATTTTTTCTCGTGCTGTGTATTGGAAATGCGACTTTTGAAAATGGGATATTTTTCTTTAAATGGTGCTAATCATGGTTTATCTTTGTTGTTAGGGGACAAATTTTGTATCACATTATGCCTAAAAGATTCATCTTAATGCCTGTCTAGCCTGTTTGGTCAAAAAAAAATTGAATGTTACTCAAAATGACATAAACAAAGTGGTATACTTTCTTTTGTTGAACCCTTTATTTTAACTTTCACATTGCTTTTTTCATCAAACTATGTATCCCATTAGCTAGTTTTAGATACTGTAGTTGCCGCAATAGACTATCAATACCCATTCCGTTTACCAGGCTTTTCGATCATGCTAGTCAAGCAGGTGTGTGCAAAACAGACATAAGCTGCGTTCAGACAGGCGTAAATTCGTCTAGAGTAAGATCGGATTAACGATTGTCCATGTTAAACTTCCGAGTAGTGACCGTGTGGACGGCACCCGTGTTAACTAATCCTACCTTACTCCGACCCGATTTAATCCTGAGATTTCTCAGGAGTAACGCGCTTAACACGAGCTGCAGTTAGGATTAGCACGCCCGTGTGGATGCACTTAACACGATCTCTGGCGTAAACCTTCGCCAATGATGTAATGATGCCACAAACGCATCCGATGCTGCTCATCCCTATCAGATCGTCTGCCTTGAAAAAATACCACTGTTGCTATCAGCATAGACATCCGAAAAGAGGCGAAAAATTAGTAACAAAAAGAGAAATTTCTATTTTGAATTGATGTTTACAAGCGAGCGATAAATAAACCTAGCTGAAATAATCGAATAAAGGAACCGACTATTTAGAAATAACGGAATAAGTCGTATTGTAAACTGGAAACCAATGCTTAGTACCAGGCTGCCGAAAACCCGGGGGGGGGGGGGGTGTCAGTGAACATACCAAGCGACAATTATGCACCCCTATAAATGGCGTAATATAGTAATGCAGTCAGCTGTAGAACGGGAGCCCGTTTCAATTGAGGGCGCTCTAAAACGACGGGTGTACGTAACCAAGGTAACGCACACCCGTCAATGTGCACAATGATTGGATTTACCTCTTTTACACCCAATTATCTGCATAAAAAGTAACTATCCATCGAGTTGAGGGCAGCATAAGGTATCAGAACTCCTTGCGACATCCAGTTAGATGATTTAATTTAACCTTTAACCGCAACATCACACGACACAAGCTTTAATTATGTCTTTTTGACCGGTTTGCTGCGATGAGACCACCATTTTATAGACGAATTACATCATTTTATAGAATTTTTAGTGTAAGAGTGATAATTTTTACATTAAATATAAGCCCCGTAGTATTTAAAAGTGATGCCTTTGTAACGGTTATCTCTTTGATAAGAGAGTTATTTCGTTGTTTAAAATCGGAAGAATCGGCTATTTATGAATTTTTAAAATTACTGTGACGTGAGGCCGTTCCCTTGCTAACGCAGTCCCGTTCTCAAGCCCGCCCTCTATTGAAAAGTGTTTTTTGTTCGCATTCCGGCGGACGACGGACTTCCGTCACTTAGGTCATGTTTTTTATACTGGGTACAATTTGTGTTACATGTCCCTTTTTCCATAAATTAGGTTCCTTTTTCAGTTTATGCATTATATCTGAAAAAGTTTACATTTAAAGTTGGTAAAAGTATACATATTCTGAAAGCATATACTGTAACGGATGCAAATAGCATACAATCAAGTTGATTATACAGGGTGGTCCGAAATTGTACAGGGTGTAACAAGCAAAATCTTCTTAAAAAAGAAGGGTTACAATAATTACTTCCACTATGTATATGAAGTGATTAGAGAAAAGTTCAGTACAGATTTAAAGTAGTTTAATAAAATACCCATCCAGACATATGCAAATTAAATTTCATTACGAATCTGAAATTCTACATACAGGGTGTCTACAAATTTGTTTATTTAGTTCCAGAAAAATGCTTCTATTACTACATACATACAAAGACTAGTATTTTAACAAAATTCAAGTAGATTTCAAATTAAAATGCATCAATTACATGTACATGAACATTGATTGATTTTAAAAGTCACCCTTTTCTAACATATAGGGTGTTTAAAACATTAATTTATAGGTATACATGATTATCCACAACTCATTAAATTGAATGAATTTATATTTGCATCTGAAACATGATTTTACATTCCAATTTGATGTGGCAAATGCTTAAAGTGGTATAAGTTTCAAATAATGTTCAATAAAAAGGGGCCCTTTAACTACAGGGTGACTCAAATTTTCCCAATGGCACATGTTTAGTGGCATACAATTAATTGCATTCATTCTTCTTGTACCTTCATGATGTGCAAAGCACATTCAAATGAACAAATTAGGTTAGTTTCCATAATGTTTGAACCCAGTATTTAAATTTCAAGAGTCTGATTTAAGTTTGAAATATAATTGTTTTCGTTTTAAGTTGTATTCAACATATAGGGTGATCCAATGTTTGATTGGCAAACTGCTTATGCTGGTCATCCTATACTAGGTCAGGTTAGTTGCATTCCTAAGAATTTAATAATTCTCCTGAGTTTTCATCAAGTTTACAAGCTTGATGAAAACCAGCAGTTTTTTACTTATTTGGTAACACAGTTAAAAACAAGTAATAACACCACACTTAAACGCATTTAACAAAATGTGCTAATTAACATCCAGACAATACAGAATACATGAGGTTAATTACATATCTTCTTTTAATTTTTAATTAAATAGTTAAATTTATTTATTCAAAAGGGTACCTCAACCTTTCTATATTTTTAAAATGGACAGTTTGGTGCAGGCAAATGTTTGCATACATTTGCAAACTGCGACCAACTTACGTTTCTTAACATTTTTTTGAGCTTCTTATTTAATGCTAATTAATGATTCCTTAATTAACTAATTATATTTTTAATTCAAATATACTTCAATAATGTTATGTTTTCAATATAGAATTGTACCAAGAGTGAAACCAGTGCATTTTATGTTTGCCCAATGTATATATTGCACCATACTTGTTCAACTATGCACTCCTCCTCCTCCACATACTCCTCCTCCACATACTCCTCCACCCCTGACTAATTAGGTTTAACGAACTATTGTAATTAACAGAACCATGGTAGTTTATATTTTTCTTTTTAAAATAAAGGCCAAATACTTTCTCATCAAAATAAGACAAAATTTAAGTATGTGTGATAAAGAATAGCCAAAATATATGCATGCAAAGTAATAATATGTAGTGCAAATGTAACAGATCCACCTTTTTTGGGTACCCAGTATAAAAAACATGACCCTTAATGAATCGCCGTGTAAAAAATGACGGCAGTGCGTCACTAAATAGAGCGCCCTCAATTGAAACGGGGCCCCGTTCTACAGCTGACTGGTAATGCTCAAAATAATCCTAATTCATAATCATGTGACATTCATACAGATATGCATACATCCCTACATACATACACCCATACAGATATGCATGTGAAAAGTCACACACTACAACAATTAGTACCCCATAAACGGCGATACCTCGATGCTGTAATGGATACCCTAAAGTGCGATGCCCCCTAAAAAGTACCCCTTTTTCAGAAAGACGTCGATGACGTCGTGTGGTGAAATCTGGATCCTTTTCGACGTTTTTTTTGGACGCGGATGCGTACCCGCTTGGTATGTTCACTGACCCCCCGCCCCCGGGCCGAAAACGGGATTCGAAATAATCAGAACTCCGATATTTACCGATATTTACTCCTAAGCCCCCTGCGATGGTCGTGTTAACTTTGTCGGAAAACTTTGGAGTAACGTTGTATTTAGTACCATGTGGACAACTGTCCGATGTAGAGGGATTAATTGTGGAATTTTAATTGCTGTAGGGTCTAAATTTACACCGATCATTTATGCCCGTCTGAACATGCCTGTGGGATATAAAACATCCCTACATTAGCAATGGAACAATACTATGTCGATGCTTTGAATATGTATTATTGTTATTAGAATAGACCAATCAGCGCTCAGATGATTAGCCGATGATTAGCCGATTAGCCAATCACAGCTGAGCGCTGGTTATTTGGCTCGTGCGCGATCTGGAATCGCTCTCTCGTGTCCTGCTCGTCAAACACAACAGACGTGTTGTGTGTATTGTCCGTCGTATTTTGTATCTTCTATTATTTGGAGCATGTATGATTTTCGTAAATAAACGACCAACTTTGGTATAGAAATCAACTAGAATGTATTAAAGACTCTTCCTTCTCAACGTAAGAATTCACTCTTACAGCTGGTTAAGCAGCGGTGACGGACTCATCGGAATGACTGGTTGAAAAAATTGAAAATTGCAAAATTTTCTTTCATCACCACGTGGGACGAAACATTTCATCGTTAACGAGACATTTTCTCATTTTTGTGTTGGCATACGTTATAAAGCTAACACACGAGTATCAACCGATGCTCCATACAGAAGAGGCGACGGAAGAAGTTCTCCACTTTTTGATACACGTTATATTTTCGAAAACAAATGCTACCTAGCATTCAGATGAGGGATTGAGAACTCTGGTTTTTGCCATAAGTTATATTGTGCAAAAACGGATGCCAACCGGTGTCCTTCAGATGGGATTTCCAGATTCATCGATATTCCTATAGCCCGTGTCCAGGGTGCTGCTAAAACCCGTTCCCAGGGTATCTTTTGCCTAACCAAGGGCGCCTGTAATAGCTGAAAATCTGCAAGTTTCTGACATACCCGAGGACTGACTGCTGTAAAAGAACATTTGCACAAGTTTGCGGGATTCACTTCAAGTCCGGCTGACTGCTGTAAAAGAACATTTGCATAAGCTTGCGGGATACACTTCAAGTCTTCAGGACGTTCTGTGACTGAAAGGATTTGCGTGAACTTTTCTCTATCTATGGAACATTTTTTTGTTTGTTTTGGACATGATATTTTGCCTGCCTGTGCCGAATACAGAAGATTTTAAAGGTGGATTGGTAAAGGTAAAGAAATAATATAATTCGATAAATGCATTGATATTATATCCGGAAGCAATAAAATGCTAAGACTTTCGACCATACATAACAATACTGTGATAAATTTAATAAATTGTGTATAAAACCTTTCGGCATTATAAAATTAAAACGAGAGATTTAATTAGCCTGCATTCTCCTATATAAAATTAAATTTGTCACCCATACAAATTGTAAAATCCTGTAGGTATTTGCCTACAAAAGTTGAGTGTTGTTGCACCTCAAACTCAATTGTTGATGTTTTCTAGGCTATTCCCCAAGTCATAGCGTTTTGACACATTCTTTGTCCGTATTCACAATTGAATGAATGATCACGAATAGTATTTGTGGTTATCATCCCCAGGTGATTAATTTTTGTTTTCATGGTATCAATCCCTATTGAAATTCTTTTGGGAGTTAGGCCTGCTGAGCCTACATCTGTACATGTACAGGAGAATTAATTTTGCCCTCCATTGTATAAATTCTTTTGTTATAAAAATTAAGAGGTGAACCTCTTTTATCCAGGGTCGTTGTGCCTAGACACAATTGTCAACAAAGTCCATCTCTTTGACATTATTTATGCATTTGCTATATTATGAATTGTACTTGTTAATGGTCTACGTGTAAAGGTAATTTATCAATCAGACTTTCAAAATTTTGTGTACTTCATCCTCACTCATCCGGTATCTAGTATATTCTCGCAACTGGCCACACACAGTTGATTCCCTTGTCGCTGCGATAGCGATACTTTTGTTGTTGTTGCTAAAGTTGTTCACATTTTGTGGAAATAAGGGCAAACATTTTTGCAGGACTTTCAGAACCAGTCTTTGTTTATCCAAAATAGTGAGCTTTAAGCTACGTATAATCAGTACTGCTAATTTTAGACAACTCAAATTTATATAAAGTTAAAATTTAGCTTAAAAGCAGAGCAATTTTAGCTTTGGAGTCTGTGAGCTCATTTATAGATATAAAATTTTTGACAGTATGAAATAATATTTGCATTACCATAATATAGATAAGAATTTACCAAAGTAAATTCCATAATAGATAAAAATTTACCAAAGTAAATTTCAATTGTACACCACAATTTGCCTCCACGAAGGACATAGCAACACAAATTTTGGCATTGTCGCCCCCGTTCTTTCCTCAAAAGGGCGAATGATTACTTGCCTTGTTGTTTTATTTTATAGTTTTACATAATTGTCTTTTGACATCAATTGAGGTAAATCTATCTTGTATTGTGCAATCAATTATCTGTCAGTATACACGTAACTATAACTGAGTGCATAATATAATACTTATGATGAGCTCTCAATAATCAAAATTTTTATTGAATAGAGTTATACGGATATCGGATGACCATTACATATATAGACACAATATTTTGAAGTCTCATATTATAATTGCTATTGATATATTGTAGTTGTATTAACAACCTTAAAATTAGTACACACACACACAATTTGTCTTTGATTTAAATTATAAAATACCGTAGAGGTTAAATTGTAGTTAGTAATAATATAGTACAGTTCACAGCCAACACTTGTCTGTCCATAATAAATATGGCACCACCTGATATTCCTGCTCCACCTGATAATCCTGCTCCACCTGTTCCTCCCCTACCTGCAGCATTAATACCTCAATTTGATCCAATGTACTTACCAAATTCTTTTAATGGTAAACAGGATGATGATTTTAATCTTTGGTGTCGTAAACTTGAGATTGCTATTCAGAATTACCCTGTTGGTGCTCCAACATTGGCTAATGCTCTTCCTAGTCGTTTAGATGGCAAAGCATTTGCATTCTGGGATCAATTGCCCGAGGCTACAAGACAAGATTATAACCTGACTAAAGCTCAATTGGCAAGCGTTTTTGGTCGCACAAATCAATTGCGTACTGTTCGCGATTTCTCTTCATCACGTCCCAGACTCCCCGGTGAGTCTTTGCAGGTTTATGCATCTGCCTTGCGTGAGTTGGTTAATTCTGCCTTTGTTGGGGAATATAATTATGGTGAACAGTTTAAAGAACATGAATTGTTACGCAGATTCCTTCAAGGTTTGGATTCAGAAATGCAAATAAAATGTAGGGAACATGGTCCACAGAATTTAAATGCAGCCTTAGCCATTGCGCAACGATTAGAATTTGCTCAAAAAATTGTGCAATCCCAACAAGCCATATTTGTTCAGGATGGTATTTCTAATGTAGAAGTACACCAATCTGAGCAATTTCCTGATCTTACAGAATTGTTTACTAAATTGAATGTCATGTCCGATAAAATGGATGGCATAGTTAATACACATGAACAAATGAAACAGGAAGACAAGAAAAGACTTAGTTCAGTTTCCCCTGTTAGACATTCATCATTACATGACAGGAGACATTCGTCTCCACATGATAGTAGAAGGAGATATTCGTCTCCACATGACAAGAGATATTCATCTCCACATGACAGGAGATATTCGTCTCCACATAATGAAAGGAGGTATCCATCTCCACATGATAGTAGGGGGAGATATCCATCTCCACATGATAGTAGGGGGAGATATCCATCTCCACATGATAGTAGGGGGAGATATCCATCTCCACATGATAGTAGGGGGAGATATCCATCTCCACATGATAGTAGGGGGAGATATCCATCTCCACATAATGGTAGGAGGTATTCTTCACCATCTCCATATCGTAATGATAGAGAAAAATCTTCATCTTCACACTATAGTAGGGATGACTATAGATCATCTCCACATGATAGTGGACATAATGGACGTAGTCCATCACCACATTTAGATAGAAGGAAAAGACATGATAGTGGGCAAACTAGAGGGTCAATTCCGGAAACTAAAACTTTTCATGATAGAGGGGAGGTTAACTTTAGAAGAGTACAATGGGACAATCCAAGTTCGGGAAACGGTTCTCGGCCGACGAAGGGGATCATTCGTCGACCAAGTCAGAGGACATAAACAGTTTTTCTCATTTGAACTCTAAACAAGATCCATCCCAACAAAACAATTCTTTGCCTTTTATTCAAGCTATTGTAGAAGGTTGTTCAGCCAATGTTTTTGTAGATACAGGAGCTGGAGCTTCTTTGATCAGTGACGATTTCTTTAGGGACACATTGAAGTTGAAAGATAGAAAATTGACTCCAATAATTGATAAAACATATTGTTCTATAGTAGGTGAGACATTAGAAATCTTAGGTTCACTGGATGTATCCATGTTAATAGGCGAAACTCAGATATTACACAAATTTATTGTTACGCGTGGAATTAGATATTCAGTAGTATTGGGATGGGATTTTCTTATTGCCAATACAGTTGCGATTGACCTGAGTAACTCTAAATTTTGGATAGAGGATAAATATGTAAATTTGATGAGAACAAGTCAATTCATTCCAATTAGTTGTAATGCTGTTATAGCTGAATCTGTCAAAATTCCTGCCAATTCAGAAATGAATATTCAGTTACGTGTGATATCTGATAATCACTCAACTACACCTCATGATTATTTAGGAATTTTTGAACCTATGTCCACAATTGACATATTGCCAGCAGCAACTTTGACATCAGTCCAGAATGGACTAATACCCGTCTTAGTCATGAATATATCAGCAGATGATATGCTTTTGTATAAAGACACTCCTCTTGGTCAATTTCATTCTACAACTGACAGAAAGGGTGAGATTTATGACACACCTATTGAGTATGACATAAGTAATGTGCAAGTTGAAAATCAAATTCCTGAATCAAATCACATTCCAAAAGTTGAACTTGACGATTCGATTCTAACTGAGAATCAGAAAGAACAAGTACAATCACTGTTATCTGAATTTGGTGATGTATTCAGTCAACATTCTCATGACTACGGTCATACAGATTTAATTCAACACGAAATAGAAACTGATGGCACTACTCCGCGTAAACAGAGAGCTTATAGAACCTCTCCTCAAAAGCATATTGAACTTAGAAGACAAATAGATGAATTGCTTGAGGATGATTTAATTGAACCTTCTACATCAAGCTATTCAGCTCCTGCGTTGCTCGTTAAGAAAAAGAAACCAGGACAATGGCGAATGGTTATTGATTATAGAATAAGATTGATAAATCGTATAAGTTTATCAAATGCCCATCCGCTTCCGCGTATTGATGATTCAATTGATGCCCTTAGAGATAGTTGTTTTTTTAGTACTTTGGACATGTCTGCTGGTTTTTATCAAATTGGTATGAAGCCAGGAGATCGAGAAAAGACTGCTTTTTCAACAGGTGATGGTTTATATCAATGGAAAGTCATGCCTATGGGACTCAAGAACTCAAGTTCTACCTTTCAACGTCTTGTTGAATTAGTCTTTAATGGTATGCATTGGTCTAGAGTGTGTTTGTATATTGATGACATAGTGGTCTTTGGTAGCTCTTTTGAGAACAAACTAATCAATCTCAGAGAGGTTTTTGAACGCCTGAGACAAGCAAATCTCAAACTGCGACCTGAAAAATGCCAATTTTTCCGTAAACAAGTCACATTTTTGGGTCATATTGTATCAGAACAGGGAGTAAAACCAGACACGTCTAATATAGACAAGGTAGCAAAATGGCCAAGACCATCAGGTATTTCTTCTCTGAGAGTTTTTCTTGGTTTGACAGGATTTTATAGGAGATACATACAGAATTATGCAAGAATATCTAATCCATTATTGAAGCTCACACGCAAAGATGTAGAGTTTCAATGGACAGAAGAATGCGAAGAAGCATTCATGAAATTGCGACAAGCTTTGATCACACCACCTATTTTGACTTATCCAAATTTTGATACTAGTTTCATTCTTAGTGTAGATGCCTCGGCCTATGCCATAGGTTCTGTTTTGTCACAAAAATCGAAGGACGGCAAAGAGAGAGTTGTAGCTTATGCTAGTCATACTTTGACCAAAGCACAACAAAATTGGTCTACTTATGATAGAGAATTATGGGCGATTGTGTGGGCAATTAGGCACTTTAAGCATTATTTGAATGAATGTCCTTTCTTGATTAATACTGACCATAAACCACTTGTAGGTCTACGTAAAATGCCTATTGATAATGATTCTTCAGGTAGACGTGCACGTTGGGCGTTGGAGATAGATGCATTGGTTTGGACAATTTCATATCGCAAAGGTTCTAGCAATTCAAATGCAGACGCGTTGTCACGTAGGCCCAGTTTGGACGAGCCAGACACAAAGTTTCAGCCTGAACGTCTTGATCGAAAGACGGAAGAAAATCCTAATCAAGAGAATAGAATACAGGTTGATGCTGTGCAGAATGTAGAAAATGTTGTGAATATGCAACAGAATGAAACCCCTCATGATGATCA
Source organism: Ophiura sarsii (assembly GCA_035610835.1). Taxonomy (NCBI): domain Eukaryota; kingdom Metazoa; phylum Echinodermata; class Ophiuroidea; order Amphilepidida; family Ophiuridae; genus Ophiura; species Ophiura sarsii. Next base: position 62,139,402 of record CM069449.1, read on the forward strand.
TCAAAGAGTTTTCACTCTTGAAAATGATCATGACCGCTTGAGAAAACTTCAATCGGAAGATCCTCATGTGAGTAAAGTCATTGATTGGATGCGAAGTGGTAGACCTCCGTCAATAAATCAATTGCGCAACTCTCATCGCAATGTTAGAATGTATAGAAGGCGTTATACAAATTTGGTGCTGGAAAATGACATTTTGTGGAAGCGTCAAAAGATTCCTGGAAAAGGTATTGCTATTCAGGCAATAATACCCATAGTATTAATCCCTGAAATTTTGTCCCAAGTACATGGTACTTCTTTGGTGGGACATTTTGGTACTGTCAAAACTTTGCATAAAGCATGCACATCCTTCTATTGGCCTTATATGCGCCAAGATATAGACAAGAAATGCAGAGAATGCATAGATTGTCAAAGACAAAGAAACCCTGTTCCCGCATATCGTGCTCCCTTGAAATCTATACCATGTATTGATCGTTTTGAAATGATAGCAGCAGATTTGGCTGAATTAGGGACAACTGCACGTGGAAATAGATATTTGTTGGTTGTGACTGACTATTTTACTAAGTATGTAAATTTATACCCTCTTCAACGACAGACAGCTGAGGCTGTTGCAGACTGTTTATTTGTTAAATATATCAGACAACATTCGGTGCCTGTGAAATTACACAGTGACCAGGGTACTCAATTTGAAGCTGATGTGACACAGAAACTGTGCAAAAAGCTTGGAATTAACAAAGTACGTACAACTCCAGGTTGTCCCTCTTCCAATGGTCAGTGTGAAAAGATGAACAGAACGTTGCGTGCACAAATAGTAAGGTGTTTGCAATCTTACCCAGGTGAATGGGATGAAATTATTCCACAATTGGAATTTGCTTATAATACCACTGTCCATTCGACAACAGGTTTTAGTCCTTTCTATCTGGTACATGTGCGTAAACCTAGATTACCAGCAAATGTGATGTTTGGTGCATATGATCAGAATCTGGATAAACCAGAAAATACCTTCACCTTTGCTGCTCAAATAGAAAAGCGTTTTAAGATGGCATCTCAACTTGTTAGACAAAATTCTGCGAGAGCGCAGAAGAACCAAAAGCGGCAGTATGACAAGCGAGCGCGTTTTAAAAGGTATCAAATAGGACAAATTGTATACATAACGAATCCCAAGAGTGTATTCAATGATGGAATAACTTATCAAATAATTGATGCAAAATCTATTACTGCAAAGCCTAAAGTTTTGCATTATAATAGAATGAAACCAGCTTATGAAATGGATTCACAAAATAAAGAGAATGTCCCTGGTTCAGTTGAGGAGACTATTCCTGACATCCCCATGAATGAACATGTGGAAAACAGAGAACAAGTTACTTATTCTCATCTCCGTAGACTTAGGCACAAACCTGTGCATAACCAAGTCCCTGTACGTCAACAACCTAGATTAAGAATTCCTTCAACCCCTGAGTCACCTCAAATTGCTCCAGATAGGAGAGCTGCTTTGCGGGCTGCAGCAAATTTTGGAAATAATGTGCGGACACGTTCCGGTAGGGAAGTAAGACCTCCTAGGAGACTTATCAATGAAATATGATAGATGAAATTTTATTCTGTATTGTATTGCAGAAGTTCTTATGAAATTTTATTCTGTATTGTATTGCAGAAGTTCTTAGGTTGACACAGAATTCTTGATCCTTTGGTCTTATATGTAAATTGGATATTTGCATAATTGTCTTGTTGTTGAAATAAATATAAATTGACATGATGGAGTAACAATGCAGCCAAGTTCTAAATGTGATATGATGTTGTGCAAGACTGGCGTTTCCTTGACGTCTCTATTATATTAATATTGATTCACAATAAACTTTGTGAATATTATATGAATCTTCCCAGTGTTACGTGATAGAATGAGATATCTTACAATTGTAACTCTGTATGTCATGATTTGTATAATGTATCTACTATGCATTGCAGAAAATGAGGCAGTTCCTACAAATATTCTTATTGTACTAAATACAGTACGTTCACGGCTTGTTGATGAATATACAATGGTGGTGAAAATTAAAACTTGAGATATTTACCATATTTCTTATTTGATTTCTTACACTTACATGTAGTGTTGAAGTGAAATGTTTTTGGACCAAAAGAAATTAAGATTACCCATGTGATGCATTGTAACAACAACAACAACAAAATTGTTGTTTACACACATGTAAATATCAAGATTCATTGGTGATGAGTAACATGACTTTTACTTTCAAGTATGGACTATCCAATTGTTTGACATGAACAAAGAATCTGTCTGATGTCAAACTTGTTATAACATGGTCATAATATATCATGGTCATGAAATATGTCAATTTTTCCATTGACATTTCTTCCACAAATAAAATTTGTGGGTAGCCACAATTTTTTTTTTTTTTAATTTTTTTTTTTAATTTTAAATATTGACATGAGAAAGAGTGTTCTGTGTGGACGAGAGTCCACGGCATTTGGATTGTTTCGGCGATAATTTTTTTTTTTTACTGAAGTGAATTGTCATTTCTTCCATACATAAAATTTGTGGATAGTCACAAATAATTATGTGATTATGCTGTCATTGTTGATATGGTCTTGAAACATCATGGTTCAAGTAACAATCTTGATGGATGGATGTCAGTGTTTCCTACAAATGACATTCACCTCAAATTTTGTGTGGTCAATGTTGACAAATGGTATGTTTATTATGTTTTATTTATTTAAGATGTGGTAGACATTGTATAAGTTGATTATATGATTTAAGATAATAATTTTTTTTTGTGTGTGTGTGTTTAAAAATGTAATTTGATAAATTATTCGATTTAAGACTGAACATTTGTTCGATGAGAGTGAATATATAGGATATTCTCATCTGATAACTGTTTATATTCAATCGGATGATTGTTTTGGTAGATATTATTATGTACAACAATTATTTGTTATATAAGTAGATGCATATAATTTTTTGATAAGTAACGGTGAGGACACCTTCTTCAAAGAAACATAGTAATGTGGGATATAAAACATCCCTACATTAGCAATGGAACAATACTATGTCGATGCTTTGAATATGTATTATTGTTATTAGAATAGACCAATCAGCGCTCAGATGATTAGCCGATGATTAGCCGATTAGCCAATCACAGCTGAGCGCTGGTTATTTGGCTCGTGCGCGATCTGGAATCGCTCTCTCGTGTCCTGCTCGTCAAACACAACAGACGTGTTGTGTGTATTGTCCGTCGTATTTTGTATCTTCTATTATTTGGAGCATGTATGATTTTCGTAAATAAACGACCAACTTTGGTATAGAAATCAACTAGAATGTATTAAAGACTCTTCCTTCTCAACGTAAGAATTCACTCTTACATGCCTATAGATCAGCTCCACATAACATTTCAATAGATAATCATCCCCTTTATTGACGATCTATGAATTTGCCAACACGTGCTAAATACGGTGGTTTCTCCTTTTCGACAAAGTGCAACTTTTAATGGTTGATAGCTCTTTTTTATGATTTGTTCTACCAAATTAAATTTAGATGTTGATGTCGCATTGGAACATTTTGTTAGGTCAATATCAATTTAACATCCATGTTGGCATGTCACAAACTTCTACAAACTCTAAGGAACATTTTGGTAGCTATATATAACTCCCTCTGCTTGATATTAAAATGGATACAATAGGTACCACTTGTTATATCGTCAGCCTGCTTCTTAGAAAACAACAAAAGTATGAAACCTGTTACCTGTGTACCTGTTACTCATTTTGCATTATTGATGGATGGATATTTATTATGTGGAATGTGATTTGTATTGTTGATGCCTCAATTGGCGTGCATGGATGCACTAATCCAAGTCATATAGAAACAGATGAACACAGCCATACAATAATTTGATTAATTCCATGGATTTGTCAATGCAAATTCAATAATGCAAAATGAGTAACATGTTGGAGTGGTCTGGTGGCCCTTTTGCAACAAAGCTCTTCATTTATCAACACTTTTGATTGGTCAATGACTTAGGTATTATAACAGCATGTGCATAATGTAATGAAGTCATGATTTATGCAAAAAACTCAATTTTGCTGAAAAGTGAGTTAGGCAATTATCGAAGCAGGCTGACGATATGTCCTTTGATGTTATACACAAACCACACACTCTCTGATCTTGAGTCTTGAGTCTATTTCGCCACAACAAAACACTGCTTGTCCATGGAGGTTCGTTCTGTGCGGGGTGAAGAACTGGTGCTCGCCAGATTCGTAGACATTTACAAATACAATGTAGTGCAATTACAAATAGTGTACTTGTCTAATATAGACATCTACCATCGTGTTGGAGTGGCTGGGTAAACAAAGAATGAGTGGTGCCTATTGTATCCACTGTAATATCAATGGGACGTATAACCATATTTAAATGTCTGTCACAATATTATGAATTCATACTTGATACACAAGACGGTCAACCCAGGTTGACAGTCATGTTAGTATTTCCATTACTGCATATGTTGTTTCGAGAGAATTTAAACATATCAATGCACATGCGATAATGTTTATGTGTGAAATAAGTGCATTGATTTTTTTGATTTATCTCAAAACAAAACAAACACATATTGACCTCAAACTTTGTTTACACTTTTCTTATGTTACATTTCTTTTCAGAAGACAAATGGATTTCCATTTAACAGCTCTGAAACAGTTCTGTAGGATATGCGGTTTGAAAATTCAGTTGAATAAATATAAAAGAAGTAAAACCAGCCGACCACCCAAACCGTGTGAAAGCTATCAGCAGGAAATACTAACTGCATTTGATATAGACATACATAATGATGAAAGGAGTAAAGAACCTACCCATCTATGCACATCATGCTACACGATTCTTATGAAAACAAGAAAGAACAAAGACTATGTTCATACCACAACAGTGATTGAATGGAATGCACATTCAAGGACAAAGCAATGCGAATCATGTAGCAAATTTAGGAACAGTCAAGCTGGAGTGCTAGGTTCTTGGAAGAAGCGAGACTCACTGAGTCATCTGAGACATCCTCTCCCCTTTCTAGTCAATGTTAACAATATATTCCCCTGTGATTTTGGAGAGGGTCACTCATTGCAGGGCATGACCCTGACCTCTTCAGACAGCGATATCAAAGATCTGTTCACCTGTAAGATATGTTTGAATTTGCTATCATCACCGGTTACATCGCAATGTGAACACAACTTCTGCTCCAGTTGCTTGTCCTCTGCTTTTCAAAAGGCACGTTCAATAGTTATATCATGTCCATCATGTAACAAGGACATCCAATATTCCCATGTCAAGCAGGCACCTTCATCTGTCAGAATTCTATACAGCAAGCAATTCATAAGATGCAGTACCAATTTCAAGTGCAGTGGAATTTTGCTTCAAGATTTCATTGAAGGCAAAAAACATGATTGTGCGGCTGATACGAAGACTTCACCTGCAGCTCGTCACCTGACTCAATTGCCGCTTGAATTCAGTCCATCCAGTTTGCAGCCCGTCGGGAAGTCCGTCATGACTGCTATCGGTACTAGGATCCATCGCCTGACAAAGAATATAGTCAATACACAAACACTTCAGTTAAGGAGCAATCCACAAGCTAAGAAGGTAATTTTAACAGCACACTTCTAACATAAATATGAACACAAAATCTCTAGTTGGCATGCATTAATTTCTAACCAATGGATATTCAAGCTATTTACCCTAATCCAGAGCCAACTTTATCTCTTCTTATCTAACCCTGCCTTCACACTACAAAACCATACGCTACTATACAATCTGACTGTGCGATCGCCTAGCCTATCTCGAGCTAGTCTATTTGGCCATCACGAGACAGTCACGTAACTGCGTATTCTACCAATTGCAGCACATAACGTGCGCGCCTACTTGAAAGACAGAAGACACATACACGTGCATAAAAGCTGCGCCTGTTGAGTTACGTCACTGTCCTGAGGAAACCAAATAGAGTATAGGCCCGGCAGTATACTTTTGTCTGTTTTAGCTGATCCGTACAGCACAGTCGGTAGAGTCTCAGACTTACGTGCAGTCAGTCCCAAATTGGCGAAACCTGTTTACAGCAGCGAATGAATTCAGAAGAGCGTCGTGTGCAAAGCGCTTGCATGGCGCACAGTGTCATTGTATGTGTGACCCTTGCGTAAGCCAAATAACGCTTTTACGCTTGGATTACTTTTACGCGTGGATAGATACAAAATGAATAGTTTTGCCAACTATACCAATGGTAGTCTACAATGTTTATTCTATATACTTACCGTCACATATTTTCCATTTTATTTAGATATTGGCGGAGACCATGAAAAGGGTAATTTCAAGGTTGCCCTCAATGACCTGGGTATAAAAATCTGTATTAAATTACTATTAAACTATTACTGATTTTGTTTTTACATTTTGTGCACAGATCTGTGAATGTGAGTCAGCAACTAGTGTTGATACCATCTCTATCCTGACAGCATCAAAGAGAAATCCAGAAGCTATAAAGCTGACTTGCAGAATATCAGGTAGGTCCTAAAATCAAGATTTACAAAAGGGGTAGGTTAGTGTTATAGAACTCTAACAATCGTCAAAATTATTTTCAAGGTTTCATTATTTCAATTTCAAGCCTGTATTTCATAACGTAAAACTATACACAATAGTTATTAGATTCCACCTCCTTGAACATTACCATTGGATATTTCAAGCAAAGGTTGTGTACTTATACACAAACACACCCCGGCACTCAAACACTCACTTCTCTAATTAGAATTTTTAGAGTTATTTTTTGAATTTTTCAGACAGGCTTAACTTCCCATATTCATTGAAAAAGTGGGGAAAAAACAATGTTTGAGTAGAATTTTCCCAAATAATGAATTATTTTTAGATTTGGCAATTCAACGCGGCCAAATGTTCATAACGTGAGCCGTTGACAAGAAACTATGAATCAAGTTTCAAAAGTCATCAGTAAATATTAGCTTTTTTATTGGGCTTTTCCATATTAAATCCATACACCCCTATGGAAGACATTACCTTCATCTTCCCCATGGAGTGTGAATTTTCAAGGGGGTTACCTACATGGGTGACTCCATTTGATATCTACACTCCCTTGTGGTATATTAAGGTCATGTCTTCCATTAGAGGGTGTATGGATTTCATATGGAATAGCCCATTAGTGATTTTATTTAGTGACTTATTTTTTTTAGAGTATTTTTTTTTTACTTGTCAGACAGGCAAACTTTCATTGAAGAAATTGGGGAAAAAAACAAAGTTTGAGTAGAATGGTCCCAAATAATGAATTATTTTGCAATTTTGCAATTCAAATGCGGCTACAAGTTTATAACCTGGGCGGTTGACAGGAAACTATGAATCGTGTTTCATTGGCCTAATCTCTTAATAGTAATCAATAAATATTTAATCTTGTTGGGCTTTTCCATATGAAATTCATACACCCCCTATGGAAGACATTATCTTTATGTTCCCCATGGGAAGTGTGAATTTTCAAGGGGGTTACCTACATGGGTGACTCCATTTGAAATCTACACTCCCCTTGTGGTATATTAAGGTCATGTCTTCCATTAGAGGGTGTATGTATTTCATATGGAATAACCCATTAGTGATTATATTATTCATAAAATCTTGATCTGAAAAAATATGTTTTCATTGTCCCCAAGTGCTCATGGGTTTGACTTTATTTTATTATTTCTAAAATACTCAATGAAGCAGTTGCATACCTTCAAAATATTGTTATGGCATATCAAATTGCAAAGGATGTACATGTATAGACTACCAAGTTTCAATAACTTAACATTCAATTTATTAACCATTATATGTCCATTTTATTAACAGAAATTTCAGAAGTAAAACTACCTGTGAAACGAAAACAGAATGCAAGTGTATCCGTACGGAAGCCTTTTGTGTGCAAGTATTGTCGGCGGTACATCCCAAGTTTACAAAGATATCTATCCCATGTGAAGCGCCATGAAAACTGTATCAAGCCTTTCTGGTATAATAAGCTTAAACCAAGTGTATCATTACATGAGACCAAGAGGAGGAATTGTCAACAACTCATGCATCATTTTTCTAGCTGATACTGCAATAAGAAATGCAGTTTGCTAATGACACTTGTTTCTCAGGGTCAGAAATTAGAGAAAATCCGAGAATCCAAGTGTATCATTACATAAGACAAAGAGGCGAGATTATCAACACCTTGTGCATCAATTTTCTAGCTGAAACTGCTATAATAAATGCAGTTTTCTGATGCCACTTATTTGTATCAATATGCAGTTATTGAAATACCAACATGACTGTAGACTCAGGGTGGATGATCATGTGTGTCGCAGCTCTATTCATAATATTGAGGTACTGCTACTGATGATGCAGTTTTAGCAGGGGAGTGCCAGGGAGCTACGTTTGGGGAGCCAACATGGTGGGGGTCCAGGTGGTGAAGCCCCTTGGCAGAGGTTCCAGGTGGCAGAGCCCCTTAGGGGGAGGTCAGGGGGCGAAGCTCTCTAAAGCTGTTGCATTTTAGGCCTAACAATGTGTCAACACTACACTCTGTGGTTGTGGCCGAGCTGTTCTTGGATACTGGTACACACGCTACCAGTAGTGATTTGTCCCAGTATTGAACGATACTGGTACACAATTGTGTACCAGTATCGTCCAATACAGGAACACTGACTTTGGACCAGTATCGATTGATACTGTGTGGTACTTCATTAACAAATGACACTGGTTCGTTAATGATATAAAAAGTTAAACTTGCAATTTTTTGAGAGAAAAATTACTAGTTCAAATGAAAATAGCTCTTGGCATTTTCATTTATCTGAACATGACGTTAATGTTTTTGAAAGGTGGTATTTATTAACTGTGTCAACTTAATTAATAACATTTTCCCTTTTTTCAAGTATTAACTAAGGGGTCGTCCAAAATTATCGCCATTTTCACTTACGTACAGAGCGTACGTAACTTTTTACCCCCCTCGAGTTACGTACGCTAAATAAATGGCGATTTAAAAATAAATAAATTGTACTTTAAAAAAAAAATCCCGCCTCTCAAGATCGCCATTTAAGTTACGTACGGTTGGGTATATTTCGACCCCCTCCCCCCCTCTTACGTACGCTTTGTACGTAACTGAAAATGGTGAAAATTATGGACGACCGCTTAATTATTTAATGATCTTCTCTGGTACGTCTCCTCTGAACTCAGTTATCCGTGGTCATGTATATCTAACTTCCAATTCAAGTTTGTTGATTATGTTTGCACTACATCAGCCAGTAGTCCCAGTTTTGACAGCTAACAACCTAAATCGTATACAGGATAATTGAAACCCTTCCATGCGTATTCAACAGTATCTTGTGCTACACATCAACGGTGTTTCTAACACATGGAAATTTAACTAATAATTTAGTTGGAAATTATCTATTTGAATACAATTGACAATTTTAGAGCAGGTTCTTATACGCGTCACAAAGTGTATGATAGATAATTGATTCGCCAACAGTGCATTCGTACTTGATAATCACTCTCGGCCTTGCATTCGTGCGGCTATCATGTACAAATGCAGTGGCTCATCAATTTAATTATCCTTATCATAGAATCACCGTACATGTAAATTATTGTTTTCACATTTAAAATCTGTAAAAAAGGGAAGAAAATACCAGTGTCACCTGCTTTGGGAACTTCAAATAGCTGAAAATGAAAGCAAACAGTCAGAAACTTTAATACTTTGTTCAATTTTTATATATATATATATTTTGTTTTTCTCCCTCAAAATAATAAAAAATATTCAGGGTCGGCCATGTATTTAGGGTCAGTCGGGCTAGGCCAATCAAACTCTTTTTTTTTAGGCCTTATTCATTTGCATTGTGGAACAGAAATTCATAAAATTTCAAATTTGATTCCTATTTGGATGCTCTTCCAGTCTTTGCAACGTCGTACACAATGCAAAAATCTGACTTTAAATGTCTTTCTACATTTTCTGAATAAGCAAATCACTGCTAGTCCCTTTAACCCTAACCATCCTCAATGCCGCAAATGTGCACGGTAAAGTGTCTGTGCCAGCTGGCGTGGCACTTTTTTGATGAAATAATGGCCCCAGGCTACATTGTCGGGCCAATACACTGGCCCGAGTATGATTGGCCCCTGTGGCGCAGTGGTAGAGCATTCGCCTGACAACCGAGAGGTTGTGGGTTCGAGCCCCGGTGGCGGCGCCACTCTTTTTGTCCGCGTTTTTGTCGTTGAAAAAAAGATTCTTCAAAATGCGACTTAGGAGGTTAGGGTTAACAGAATTTGTTTTTCTCTTTTTTTTTTTTCTTCAAAATTTTCCATGTATGATCTTATTAACCCTAACGATCCTCAATGCCACAAATGTGCACGGTAAAGTCTGTCTGTGCCAGCTGGCGTGGCACTTTTTCGATGAAATAATGGCCCCAGGCTACATAGTTGGGCCAATACACTGGCCCGAGTATGACTGGCCCCCGTGGCGCAGTGGTAGAGCGTTCGTCTGACAACCGAGAGGTTGTGGGTTCGAGCCCCGGTGGCGGCGCCACTCTTTTTGTCCGCGTTTTTGTCGTTGAAAAATAAATTCCTCAAAATGCGACTGTTAGGAGGAGGTTAGGGTTAATGGAGGTGTCCTACAAGCATAAAAGTGTGCATTATATATTAGAAATATAACTATCGAGTCTAACTTTTGTAATTATATAGAACAAAACACCACACTTATGACAAAAACAAATAAAACCGCAATCTTTCAACATGCACTTTTTAAAATTTGCGGTGATCGAAAGTCCCAGTGTCGATGATGTCATAGTTATACAATGCACATGCGCAAATTTGAGCACAGATACCCATGACGTCATCAACACCGAAACTTTCGATCGCCGCGAATTTTAAAAATTGCATGTTGAGTGATGGCAGTTTTTATTCATTTGTGTTCTATATAATAACGTAATTTCGGCTCGATAATTATTTTTCTAACAAATAATGCTCAATGTTATGCTTGCGGGACCCTTCCTTTAACAACTTCAATGTAAAGAACAGTTACAGATATGAGGGCATTCGATATATACCTGCAATACCCCTGTAAAAACTTAACTAATTAATGTTTACTATCGGATATATATGATATATTAGATAGTTCAGTACTAAAAATATCTAAAATATCAGATAGTTTACATGACTTTCTAAATTATCAGATAGTTAAAAAAGCTATCTAAATTATCTAAACTATCTAAACTATCAGATACATTACTTAGTTCAGATAGTTGAAATAACTACTTAAATATCTAAAATATCAGATAGTTTACATAACTTTCTAAAATATCAGATAGTTGAAATAGCTATCTAAATTATCTAAACTATCTAAACTATCAGATATATAACTTAGTTCAGATAGTTGAAATAACTACTCAACATATCTAAAATATCAGATAGTTTACATAACTATCTAAAATATCAGATAGTTGAAATAAATATCTAAATTATCTAAACTATCAGATACATCTGATATATTACATAGTTCAAAAAACTACTAAAAGTATCTTAAATATCAGATAGTTGAAATAACTACTAAAAGATATATCAGAGAGTTTATTTCAACTATCTGAACTCTCTGATTTAGTTTAAATAGTCATTTCAACTATCTCAACTATCTGATTTAGTTGAGATAGTTATTTCAACTATCTCAACTATCTGATATTTTATATAGTTAATTCAACTATCTGGACTATCTAATAGTTTAGATAGTTATTTTAATTACAGTTATTTCAACTATCTCAACTATCCGATATTTTAGATAGTTAATTCAACTATCTGGACTATCTAATAGTTGAGATAGTTGAAATAACTGTAATTGAAATAACTATCTCAACTATCTGATATTTTAGGCCACAACTTGTTCTTGTGGAATTAAATAACAGAAAATAGCATATTAGCCTTACTAAGGGTTTGTTTCAAAGAGCAAAGTCCTTATATTAAACCTTATCATACCGGACCAACGATCGCTTTTTGGACGATCGATCATTGTTTTCTTTGAAACTATGCAGTTGTTCGAAAACAGGGCTAAAATATTACAGTTCGACCGTGAATGCACCGAGAATGGCTAGTTTCTACAACGATCAATCTCTAGTGATCGTCTTTCCTCTCAATGCTAACCCCTACATGTAGGACCTATCAACATTATCGACCGGCCAAAATTGGGTCAATCGTAAGCAGGGGAAATGACCACCGCTGAAAAACTCAACCAATCCAAACGACTGTTATGGTAGCCTACACATGACGATCAGGCAAAATATGATCAATCGTCGGGCAGTGTGAAAAGGTTAATTATTAAGGGTCACTTTGAGAATAAGCAATAGACGTTATTCGTAATTGGCGATTTCATGTAAAAGAGGGAGACATACTCCGATGTCACACCGAATAAACATACAATCTCGTACTTTAACTGCAATATTATGAACTGTGAGATTCTACATTTTCCTAGATAGTGTCGGCTACCAGCAAACATTTCATTTCAAACTAGTGGAATAGATAGTTTATACATTCAAGTTTATTTCACGAATGTAATAAGGTCAAATATTGAACAGCTCAGAAGTATGACAAATTTTTATGAATAGTGCAAAGTTCACCACATGGAAAAATTACATCACTCTCGTCTCGACTACTTAACTAGCCTCGTTTACGGAGTACTAATTGCTCTGAGCATGCTCAGTTGGATAGCAGGGCCCTCTTTTGACGATAAGTGCACCAATTACGAATAACGTCTATAAGGGTGGTTTTCATTGGTCCATTTACGTGCATACAACTTGCAAACACTAGCATGCCCCCCTGTTTCTTAATTTGAATACACGAACAAAAGCAATCAACACCATCATATATATCTTTAAATACCATTTCCGATATTTTATTACAATTGAAAAACAATTAGGTTAATATTTCACATTATTGTATATTGTTTTGTGATTAAAAATAATTATTGCCTTCTGATAAGAATTATTGTATTTATAACATGATTTTCCTTTTAAAATTAATATTATACTATTATAAATTACTACATTTGAAGGTCAAATGCCATAAAACTGCAATTGCACCCCTATGAGGGCGCTCAACAGATACCGAGACTCCTGTGTTATTATGTTTAAATATACTACACTCTTAAAACAACAGGGTCAAATAAATCCATACAACCTTACTTAAAAAAGAGTCAAATTTTGACCACAAAAATTGACCACAAAGTGTTCAAAATTTGACCCTGTTTTATTAAGAGTGTGAGACCGTAACACAGACTACAATACAAAATACATCTTGACAGCTGTAATGGCAAATGGGGGTGTATTGACACCAGACCCTCAACATATTTTCAAACAAATAACAGTAAGATTTACAATTCTAGGGGGAAAAATAACATTTTATCATAAACAAATTGTCACTTGTAAAGTAAAAAAACAAAAAGCTGCAAAAATATGGCACTTGACAAGAAAAGCACACAGTTTCAAACATAGCACCATAGAAAGTATCCACTATGGACCCAGCACCATAAAAAGTGAAATAATTTGAATTTGTAACCCCCCTGAGCACTCCCTGCTTTCTTACAGTGTCTCTGATTGGCTCATTACATGATATGATGCAATATACCCATGTAAAGTAACCAATCAATAAAGTGCTTTTATATCTCATTATCAACCATACAACTGGTTGCATGGTTGATAAAGAGATATAAATCTTACACTGATTGGCTAAATGTATGGTATAATACTCTTTGTAACCAATCAAAATTGCACTTAGATGCCCATATATAGGCAGGTAGTGCTCAGGGGTCAAGTGTTCCACTGGCAGACATCTCAAATGTTGCCAAATAAGAGATACACACATATTGAATATAAACTGTGATATGCACGAGTTCATTACATCTTCGGGACAGCAAGCATGATATTGCCCAAATTGTTTTGAAATTTTAATTTTTTCCCACATTTTTTAAAATTTTCAAAAAAAAATATAAAAACCAAACATAATTTAAATTGCTCTATGAAACATGGGGAGTGCAACAGGATTTTGTTAATAACCTGATCACTTACAAATTAAGCCTAGTTGTTTGTTAACTGTTGATTTTAAGAGACAGAAAATTTACTTTCTCCTTTAAAACATGTTACAAATATACACAATAATAATAATAACAACATTAAGGCTGACAAGGCAACAGAGAATGTAAAGTAATATATTAATATAAGTTCATAATATTTGATGCAGCATACAATAAAAAAATCAATGTGGTTTACTTTCCATCTGTCTCAAACAAGAATGTATTAATAAAATAACATGATAATGTTAGAAATAATGTTTTAACACTAATGTCAAGTGTTCCCCTTTCTCTCCCTGATCAATGTTGAATCACACAATTTGTCCACCATCAGCACATGGCCTGGCAACTTTGATTGGTGGGGAAGGGGGAGAAGTACGAGAAAGTGGAATCTTTAGGCAACCATAAACAAGATTCTATTTTCAAATGACTCAAATGACTGCCCCTATTGTGGTACAAACAACATGTTAATTATTGGTATTCGCAATATGATGTGCTGTCAGCGGTTGCTTGGGAGAGGCAAATATATGCAGTGCATCATGGTAAAAATTCACCATCCATAAAAAGCCTGTGTAAGGCAAGTATAACACAGGAAAACATGTTATTGTGTGTTTAAATGTCAAAATGTTGGTTAAATGGTTATTATACATATGTACAATTTTACAATTCATTTTCTTTGTATTACTCATAGGGGCTCCTTTGTGAAGTTGTGTTATTAATTTCACAGTTGCAAGACAATCCAATGGTAGCTAGAACGGCGATGTTGACCCTAAGAGGTCAAACATTGAAATGGCACGAACAGCCGCTGGCGGTGAATCATATTGCGAATACTAAGAATAAGGGTTAAGTTTGAACACATTTTTTTTAAGATGGTAGATATCTCAACAAAACCTAGTGAGATGGAATAAAAAATTCTTGTATGTAATTTATTAATTCAAAACTGGTTTGTCTTGTTACATTTTTTTCTTCACAGCCATGACAATCTGCTAAAAAGTACCCAGAAATCTTGACAAAAGCTTACAAAATACATTTCCCATCAAGCTTAGCTGGCACAATAAACATTTTACAAGATAAGAACACATACAATTTTGTTTATTTCAATTTGGGCAGATGGTGCAGAAATGCTTTAAAAAAGAACAGAAAACACATACAATTTTACTTAAAAAACATCAAATTCAACTTTTAAAAACCAATTTCAATGTCTATCTCTTGTTTTTAGCCAACTTGTAGTATGAAAACCTTTGTAACATATATTTGTTAATAGCACCTGTCAATAAACATATTTTGTGCATGATTGTATTTGTGAAATGATATAAGCCATCATTACCAAATAATCAAGGTATAAACATTAATTGTGTCAATCTTAAGTTTATCATATTGCATTACTTAACACAATTAATGTATTTTTATATCCTTTTGATCAGTTCAGTGTTATTTGCACTCGAGAATATCACAAACTGTAAGACGCAAGCTTTATTTGAAATCGAATTTGGAGAAAATCAACATTTTATATAATATGCTCTCAGAATCTCAGTTACAAAGAACAAATTTGGATGAATTTACTGTTTCCAGAATAGGCAGAAGTGCTAGCAAAAATAATTGTTACAAAGGCTGTAATTGCGCGAGAAAAATGCAATGTTTACTGTAGTCGATTGGTATTTTCGGGGCAATCGCTGGGGCTAATGCAAACATCATTATGTAGCACAGTGCCAGCAGGACATTTACATCCCGGTACACAATCTCTCTGTTGACATTCTGCTGGATTCTGCCGCGAGTCGCAGGTTTCTTCGCAGGCTGGAACGCATTCCTCATAGATTGCTCCTCCAGGGCACGATATAGCTGTAATAGAAACAATTAATTGTTATTTTTAGTCAGTTTCAAACCATGAACTTACAAATAAAAGTTTTTTATCCATCTTTGACTTGTTTTTTCTGGAATCCTCATTTGATTAGGGGAGGTTCTTTTGCGATAATATACCCTCCTATGATTTTTTCACCCCTAAAACAAGTTATAGTCAAGTGGGGGTGTTAATCAGTGGCGTACCCAGAGGGGTGCAATCACCCTATTGACGTCGTGTCGGTTGAGATTGGCACTGTCGGTTCATTTGACAAGAGGAAACATGGAATTATGATGGTCAAAAGTACACAGATGTAGCGTGCATGTGTCCCCAAAATCAAATCATTTTGGGGACAAGCTTGTTTAGGGCCAAAATGTACCTCAATCACAAATAAGTATACAGTCGAAAAATTTCACGCGCAATGTGCGCATTTCTATAGTCACAACAATCTTGTCGCTTCAATTTCATATCTTTCCCCACTCCCCCTCCCCCTAATGAAAAACCTAGATACTCCACTGGTGTGAATTGGATACTGGTCATCATGACATCACTGTGACACTATATGGAAAACGGTGGTACTTTTTTTAACTGTTGAAATACCTCAACAATTATAAACAAATCCTGAATTTTACAAGGACATTTTTCGTTCTTGGCCGTAATGCAACAACAACAATAAAAACATACCCCATCTAGATTCATTGTATCTTGCAATGTCATCCTGATTTAGCAACTTGTCCTATTTTTAATAGTATTGTATTAGTCAGTTTTAGGTCTTACCACAGTAGTTTTCTCGCTGCCAGTTGAGGGACACGCCTTTACTTCTGGCTTCGTGAGCGTATGCTGATAAGACATCACACAAACAACGCTCTGTTGTAGGACACGCACACATGTCGTACAGGCATGCCTTAAAATATGGCATAGGGTCTACTAATAAATGGGCAGCATTGAAAACATCACCCTGAAAAAATAATAAGATCAGAAATATATAGGCATGTATGTTTATAATACAAAGAAAGCAATGTTAATTTAAGCGGATTATAAAGTGGTTTGGCATCAGAGGTTATCTAGACCAGATGTCATGAGAACTGACTTAGGACACTTGGTGCCCTTTACCAGTACAATTGAAACAGATTTTCTGCCCTTTCAGCCTTGACATTTGACAGTAATAGCTATATTTTTAGTAGTAACAAGCTTCAAAATTGGGGGTTCAGGAATTTATATTGGACCCATTTAGTTTGAGGATACTTGATTCTAGCTACAGATACTTGATTCTGTCAACTGGAAACAACATATACCAAACACCCAACTGTATGGTGACCTCCCCAAAATAAGCCAGAAGATCCGGAAGAGACGAACAAGGTTTGCTGGCCACTGTTACAGAAGTAAGGAGCCAGTATCCAAACTGGTGCACTGGATCCCCAAACATGGCAAAAGAAAGCCGGGACGACCTGCTCTGACATTTATCGATCTACTCAAGCAAGATACTGGACTGGAGACGAGTAATATAAAGACAGCAATGAACGACAGAAGAGTGTGGAGAGCCATCGTAGATCGGGGACACGACCCGAATTAAGCAAGTAAGCAATACTTGATCAGCAAAATAACCTCATTCATAACCATTATTTAATGCAGACATGATATCTTTTTGTATTTTAATAGGAATTCCTTTTTTTTAAAAGTGAACATTTAAGCATTTTTATTAATTTTCATAATTGATTTTGGGCCTTTTAGTCTGGTTTTATGCCACTTTTCAGCTTTTTTCACTATTTTCATATCTTCTAACAAGAGATCATTATTATGCCTGTTGATGACTTTTTTGTGTTCATAAACAACAAACATAATTACACTAAATATTCATCAAAGTTATAGATTTCTATAGACGCTTTTCTAAATCAATCAGTTTGGTTGAAAATTGAGCAAGTGAACAACTTTATATAGACTGTTTGGACTGTGCTACTATCATGTTGACCAAATGCATGGTAGGTTTCCAGCTTTATCCAAGATTGATTCTTTGATGGGTAAAATTATAATATGCAGTAAACAAATATATAAGAAACTAATCTCTATTGGGTGTCTCAATCTGAATCTCTTGACATATTACAGTGTCTCCCAGCTTCTAGTTCAGAGGCTATGTCTATTTCCCTTCAGATTTACCATTTTATTTTTATGCGTGTAAGAAAAGCCAGGGGAGGGGGGGGGGGGGGGGGGGGGGGGGGGGGCTGAATAAAACTTTGAGAAAAATTCTTAGATATGGATACCTGTCCATGGTAAAATATGGGTGAGGGTTTCAACCCTGGACACCCCCCACCCAACCACAATCAAAGTGCCCCCTCTCTCCTGGAAGAAACATAATTTTATATAAAGTTGACCAAGTATATCCCACTTACCATTAGTATATTACAATGACTCCTAGCTTCTATTTCTGAGTTACCATTGCATGGTGTAAGCTCCCTACTGTCCCTACATGAACACTCTGGATATTCCCCAACTAAAAATGTATTCCCAAACTCGGATGCTGTGTCCATTAAGGTGCCATTGCGAGATCTGTAATATAATATCATTAAAATGTCACTTGGGTGTCACACGGGTGTCACATGGGTATCACATGAATGCCACATGGACAAATGGTAAATGATATAGGCGACTCATGGGTATCATATGGGTACCACTTAGGCATCACACTGGGTGTCATATCACATAGACAAAAAGGTACAATACAGGTGACACATGGGCACCATACAAGTATCATAAAGATGCCACTTTTGTATCACACAGGTGTCACATTGACGTTATATGTGATGCAATCTTTGAAAACCTGTCGGATGTCGCAAAATGTGAACTAGGGATGGTACAATGTTAAAAAAATATATATATATTTAAAAATAAAAATAAAATTAAAGATTTTTTTAGAAAATTAATGTCCAATACTTTGTGTCATCATCTTTTATGAAATTTCACCTTCAAAAACTAACTTGAGTCACTTTTCTCATTAGCCTTATAATGTTATTCTATTGAACTATGTATCTTTTTTTGGCCTGTTTTCATGATTTCTTGTTTTGTAGCTTTTTATGACATCACAATCATCATTCACTCATAATTTTTTTGTAGTGATCGTAGAAAAAGGATCGAAACAGTTCTGTAATCAGCACAGTTTCAGCTTCCTTATGATATAAATATCTCCAATATGTAAAATCCCACCATGTGGCAGTTTTCACCACTGTACTGACACATCATCAATGCACTCACCTAAATTCATCCTGTGGATTTCCATTATAATCTCCACACAGTCCACATAACTGTCCTTTCCATACGCTATCTGCTCTAACTTCTGCAAAATGGTGACCATCCCATGACAATGTGATGCCTATACTAGTGTGTACTACTACCATTAAACCTGGATGTAGAAAATAAACATTCAAAAAATAAACAAAAATCACGTGAACATACAGATAAATACATATACTACAGATTGGAATAAACTACCTTTGGAGTGTTGAACTAATCAATGTTCAAAATTGTAGAACTCAAATCAAATGAACTCAAAAGTGCCGATAAATATGATTTTTTTTACCTCCAAAATCATGAACATCACATTTTGACACTTATGGGTCAATAATTCAAATAATAATAAAGATTTTCAACAACAAACACGATTCCTAGGGAATTGCATTAGGAAAATAATAAAACTAGTATGACAAAATTTGACAAAATATATTTTGAGTTATCTTTGCAGAACCTAAAATGGGTCAAAAAACATGTTTTTTATCATTTTCTCCAAAATGGTCAATTTCATGATCATGGTTGGATTCATTGAACCCTTTTTTGCAAAAAAATGTATACTTTTATATAGATTAAATGAATAAAGAAGAAGTTCCGGCAGTTTTACTGAGTTTATACCTGAGGGTGCACACCCCCTTAATTCACCGTCTATTGTGTACAATTTCATGATGTGGTCATTTCAATGTATATCACATTGAAATTATCAGCACCACTCGCCACATATATGGCCTCAACTAAATATCTATCTAGCGCCATCATTCAACCCTTGTTCCATAAATGTTTATATGTCAGTGTTCCTATGTACCTGATCTATTGAAACAATTCATATTTTCCATTTTTTGTTTGTTTTGGTAATCTCTCAGTATTGGATGGAAAAATGAAATGAAATTTTCCAATCAGTAACAATATTTTCTACCAAGGCTTTCCTAAGCATCATTTGAGTCACCTGCTCTATGTTGATAATTTAACGCTTTCCATAAGGTTTATCGCAAATAGCTAAAAATTGATTGATTCCCCTTTTCTGATGCATTGTGGGATTGCAAATTGTACAAATTTGGTAAGAATTTGTACACTTTGCGATCCCAAAATCCATCAGAAAAGGGTAATTAATTGATTTTTACCTATTTGCGATGAATCAAGCTAAGGGCAGCGTAAGAATGAGCTATGGTTTGCGGTGGTTTTCAGTTTTATAATATACAACCGGGTTCCAAAGTATCGGCAATCAATTATTTCCTTTCATCTTTCTGCTGCCATTATCGAGGTTCATTTGTGATAAACCTTACGCAGCAGGCGTCTGCAGACGACATTCTAAAATTTCACTAAATGTATCAAAAATGTCAACATTATTGGATTTCAGTACCATATTTGGAATCATCATGAGAAATACATTGATATAAGTACAAACATGCCTAGTATTGGTTTAGTAATCCTTGAGATAGACCTTGAAAGTTGGGAAAGGTTTCTGAAAAATCTGTTTTGTAAAACCAATAGCCGTGTGGAATGTGTTAAAATCTTACTATAATTTGCCGTTTGTTGTGTGTGGGGGTGTGTGTATCCTGAAAAGGCTTTCTCATATTGCATTTTAAAGCCGTGAATATTTCACTCATACTAGATGATGACCTGACACGGGTTATAAGCTTTTGACAGGGGGTTAATGAAGAAATGTGATGCTAAATTGCGTAACGGATATGCCACGGGCGGGGGCGGGCAGGGCGTGGCAGGGCGTGGCAGGGCGTGGCAGGGCGAGGGAGTGACTGGTGGGCTACGGGAGATGGTTAAGGTTTAGGCCTTGGAGTTGAAATATGCCACGGGGCGTGGGCGGGCAGGGGTCTTTTAATTGAAATTTGAAAACTTTTGAATTAAAACAAAAATGTTTTAAATATTGTTCTATTCCTATGTGTTTCGTCATAAATTTGCCAACACTTATGTGTTGTTTCATTTTGTAGGTGTTCTATCTGGTAGGCCCTACTCCCTAGCGGGAGAGCTCGTCCGAAGGACGGGCGTCCCGCTAGTAATTAATAAATATCTGAATCTAATTTAATTTGTGTAAATTTTACTATCCCCTTTACTTTGAATGTATCTTCCTTATTTAAGCAGCACATGAACTTACCTAGCTTTTGTATACTAAAGTATGGTTCCTTTAAATAAGGCAGCACCACATTTTGCTGGTCCACCTTGACTTTTTTATTAGGTAATAAATCTATGGTCCAGTTGAATAGTTTGAATGACACCATCTCTGTCCATGATACAGCATAGGTTTGCTTGCCATTATTTTGGGCTATGATCTGAAAATAAAAAAAGAAATGCTAATGAGTGTCACATATCATGGGTACTGTATGGTATCACATGGGTATCATATAGGCATCACATGGGTATCATATGGCTATCATATAGGCATCACATGGCTATCATTTGGGTATCATGCAGGTATCATATTGGTGTGATATAGAAATGCTAATGAGTGTCACATATGAGTACTGTATGGTGTCACATGGGTATCATATAGGCATCACATGGGTATCATATAGGCATCACATGGGTATCATATAGGCATCACATGGGTATCATATAGGTATCACATGGGTATCATATAGGCATCACATGGGTATCATATGGGCATCACATGGGTATCATATAGGCATCACATGGATATCATATTATAGGCATCACATGGCTATCATATAGGTATCACATGGCTATCATATAGGTATCACATGAGTATCACATAGGCATCACATGGCTATCATATATAGGCATCACATGGCTATCATTTGGCTATCATTTGGGTATCATATTGGTGTGACATAGAAATCATGAGTGTTCCTTGTACTGTCAGTGCATCAGGCGAGTATCCTAATATTATCACATGGGTATAACATGGGTGTCACATGGTTAGGATATAGTCGCCACATGGGTCATATGTGCACCACATAGCTATTGTATTGGTGTCCCAATAGGTGTCGCATAGGTATTGGGAACACATTAGTATATATGGGTGTGACATGGGTATCCGAATAAAACCATCTGTCCATATAATAATTTTGCTTGTGAGTATTTTGGTCTACATTCTGTAAAAGCAATTGATATAGAGAACGCTAAGGTGTGGTCAACTGGTCATTTTCTTTCATAGGGGTGATCCCAAAAATGTTCTCAAAATGTCATTTGTCCTCATCATTTTTTATATGATCCCCTACTCAGGTGTTGATTATTTTTATGACCGCCCCAAAACACATACACATCTGTTGATTTCCAGATTTTTAACTAAAATTTTGTTTTGACCCCCCTATTACAAAGGTATTAATTTCATGGCGCCCCCTATTTTTTGTGGAAAAGAACTGTGATCTCCCAGGATATTTCAACACTACAATCTTAGAAGAGTGTCTCAGGTATAATAGACAAGTACCAAGTAAATAATAACAATTTTCTGTAGCCATCTCTTACCTCAAATGTATTTTCTACGCAATCTTTGGACAAAGTATATGTACATGTGCCTTGGAAGTCGTGGAAGAGACCATCAAATGTGCGATAATGTGGATCACCAAATACGATGCATGATGCTATTTCTGTAAAATGAATATAACACAATTTGAATATTTTTCCAAAAATGAATTCAAGATTATTCTCATTAATGATTCTACCCTCTATATAAACATATGACCCATCACAACGACACAGACCAGTTGTTGGCAAACCTTATTTGCAGAAAAGAACAAAAGAAAATAAGAAAAAATAAGGGGAAAAGATGGAATTTATCACATCTTAAACTGCACAAAAGCTGTGTTATGTTCAATTTGAAGAAGTTATGTGAAAATCACCATTTTTGGCACTTTTTGGTCGATAATTCAAAAAATAATAAAGATTTAAAAAAACAAAAAACGATTCCTAGGGAATTGTATGAGGAATATAATAAAACTAGTATGACAAAATTTGACAATATATATTTTGAGTTATCTTTACACAACCTAAAATGGGTCAAAAATGTGTTTTTTATAATTTTTTCCAAAATGGTCAATTTCATGATCATGGTTGGATTCATTGAACCCTTTCCTACAAAAAAATGTATACTTTTATATAGATTAAATGAATATTGAAGAAGTTACGGCAGGTTTACGGAGACCCTAACCCTAACCCTATTGAGCCTGCATCAGCACTTTAGACCCCCATTTTATTGCAAATTCAAAAATAGTGAAAATGTTCATTCCAAAGCCCCAAATTTTTGAAAAATTTGCGTTCTTACTGATCAAATTTTAAAAACGAACTGGTTTTTGATTGGTTACTAAACCTAATAAGATCATAAATGAACCAATCAGATACTATGTTAGAAAGTAAGTACTTACTTGGCATACACACTTCACAGCAACCTCCATGTGGGATGCTGGCATCTTCATTCTATAAAACAAATATACACACAGTCATGTTTTAATTATACCTTAAAGTGTTTAACTTTGGGAAGAGAAATAATTACCATGAAACACAATTTTGTGACTTCAAGCATTGAAATTGCAGAAGAACCTACATTTATGCAACAGAAAATGCTTATAAACTAACTTTCTTTAAAATTCAATTTCTTTTAAGTTTAAATATGAAATGGGAACAAATACCCAAATGTGAATGTGAAGATTAGTAACTCTTTGCCGTCACAATTAAATTTGTTCCCATCTATGCACCATCCATATGCGCAGTGGTGCCATAGTATGCTCCAGTTATGGCAGCTTGTTATCCTGGGCATCATTATAATGCACTATAATGAATGCTCTGGTATATGCACCCATGAAACCAAAGGCAATTCCACATCTGGTACGTAAATGTTGCTTTTATTAGTTACATTTATTCTGACAACACCACAGTGGTAAATCTACACCAGTTGATGTCTAAAGTAGATCATTAGCTAAATGGAAACTACAGTCATCCATGTATTATAGACAGACAGAAAGACAAGCAGACACACACAAACTTACCTCAGCACAATTGACTGGCTTACAAGTCTCAGGTTGACATTGGTTAAATCCACCTATACAGACACATATATTACATCCATCCTGCCATCTGGAACTCTCCTCATATTGGGATCCCTTGTAGGAGCAATAGTTAGCTGAAAATAAAAATAAAACCCATGGATTTAGAATGTTTATAGTAGTCCGAGAACAAGTAAGCTGAGATTAGCTGGTCACACTGATATAAATAAGATGAAGCCAGATTTTTCAAGTATTACCACCATGCTCCATTTTCATAACATGACCAGGGGTTTTCAGCCTCCTGTGTCTTTTGGTTCCCATTGACATTTCATTGCAACGGATGTGTTGTAACGTTGATAATCGAGAGTCTTAAAGACATTTCTGCGGCGTGTAGCACAATTGATGTGATTTCAATCCAGTCCTTTGTTGTTTTTCTCAAAGACCCTATATTCCTTGAATAACACATATTCAAAGTTTTAAAAAGAATTTGGATATGGGGCAAAGTTGTGCCTTTCTCTACCATGTATGAGAAGGTGGCGGTCAAATGACAATTAGCTGTTAATTACTTTAGCTCATATTTGCCATTATTCATTTAGTGAAGAAAGCTCTATTGGCACTGCAGTGACGCTGATGAGCATGCTGGAATGCACAAGATACACTGAGCCAAAAAAGAAACTCATAAAAATTTTAACAGATCACCAAATAAAATTCTGTGCATGAAAATGTTCCAAATTTGGATACAATATTACTGCAATGTATTGCTTCAAATGGCAGTCAATAACCAATTGTTTGCTTCAATGACACAAGAGAAATGTGCACTGACCCTATGGTGATCTGTTAAAATTTTATAAGTTTCTTTTTTGGCTCAGTGTATATTCTTTGGGATGAAGTTGTCTTGTCTCCTAGGTTTTGCTATTTGCAACAAAAACAGGATATCTCATAAAGTAAGTACTGTGTTTTAACACCATCTCTGATTGGCTGATTTCAAATCTCATTAGCTTGTGAGTGTCCAATCAAAACACATCACCTAGATCAAACAATGTCTCTAATTGGTTGATTTCAAATCTCATTAGCTTGTGAATGTCCAATTAAAGGTTACGTGTTCCGATTTCTGGCCCGATTGTCAAATTGATGTTTTCTATCCTACATAAAGGGTCATCCTTAAAAAAGTCATATTCCAAAGTTGCATAGCCGGGTGGTTTAAATGGAACATATCTTGCGCCTAAGATTTTACAGACATAATGAGAAAAATATTGGGTTTCTTTTGATATCAAAATATGTTGATGTAGAAAACAAATCTTAAGTGATCAGAGAATACACCTTTAAATACACAAAACCCGTGAAGGTCTGATTAAGGCTATGCAAACTAAACCTGTTTGACAATGAATTCTTAGAGCTTATAAAATTAGCTTTAATTGGGCTTGATCAACAGTAGACATGGCAACTTACCGACACAAATTGGGCAACATTTTCCTGGTTTCATGAGCTGATCTCTTAATGGACAGTTTAATGTTGGACAGATCACATTATCATTGCAGGTGACTTCTCCTCCCTGTAAATACATAGTTATAAATAAAATTATATAAATATCACAAAAAGAAAGTCCACGCTTAATCAACAAATAAATTGCCGCTCCCCAACCGTGAATCGAACAGGGGACCCATTGTTGCTCCCGACTGTGAATCGAACAGGGGACCCTCCACACCAAAAAAACCCAGACCTCAACGGCAAGCCACATCTCTCAGCTACTCGTTCACGCAGTATACTGTGCTCACTATATAGGCTCGCTTGATTATGCATCGAAAACTGTCTGCACATGTGCTTGGAGATAGGCTTGGAAGTAGTATTTCTTTAGTACGCGGGGTTTTTAGGGTTAAAACTTTGAATCTGATAATTGTATGATGATATAGACATTTGACAACATTTTGTTATTTTTACTTTGACATCTCATTTGCTACCGAAGACTATAAATTGTTAAAGATTGATAATTAATCATGAGAAATTATGTTGTTCCACGTGTTGTCATTTTGTATGATTATGCACAATGCATTGCATGCAAAGGGAGTATATGGATCGGTACGGGATGTTTAGGAGAGCTATTCGATTAGAATCTTGGCATGAATACCAAGATGACATTTGATACTGCACAAAATGTTGTAAATCTTGCATAATTTGCAATTGCTTACAATTTTTTTCTTCAAACATCATAATTTAATAGTAAAAAGGCACAGAATAAAAGCAAGGTATTTACATTTTTTAGTAAAAAGGCAGTTGATGAGAAACAATTATTTGAATGCCTTACAATAATCTACTAACCTGACAAGTGCAGTTAACACACTGATTACTGATTGGGCGGAAGGATGACCCTTCTAAATAGAATTCATTCTCAAATATACAGTCTTTGACCAGGCAAAGTGGACAACAAAGCTCTGGAATGTTGACCAGTTGTCCACCGGGACAGTTGTCCTCTAGACAGTCTTGACCAATGCACTCTAATCTACCATTCTGAAACGATAATTAGTACAACAATAAATAAACTATAATAAGATTGTATGAATAAACTTGAAAATCAACTATTACTCCATAATTTAGAATCTTTATATCTGGTAATAACAATAAAAATGTGTCTTATAGGTTTTTCAAATGATGTTCTTACTGTAAGTGATGATTTACAAATATTAGATGTGTTTTGCATATCATATTTGAAATATGCAGGGACCGCACGTAGCATTTACCTTGTATGATGTTATCATGTAAATATTTATATATATTCTACCTTCATCTTATAATATTTGAAACTATTGTGTAATATGTTTATACATCAGTCAAGAAGACTGATGCCACTGTTCCACAAATGTTTATGTCCAAATAAATAAATAAAATACATATTTGAAACAAATGCACAGCAATCAGTTTGTAAACAACATTTACCTGTAATCCACCTCAAATTTGATTGGAGTAAAATAACAGTTATCAAGATAATGAGTTTACACAGTTCTTATTCAGACTGTTATTAAAAATTATGCAAATGAGGTACTCAATGAACATGTATTTTCTTTGGGCATATATTCCTTTTCATGGGAGAAATGTGTATGTATTTGAGTACAAAAACCTCTTATTGCAATACAGACTTTGAAAGTTATACTATAATAGACATATTTTCAAGCAAAATTGAGATGTGATACTAACATTTTTGAAGGGTTGAGTCTATTGTTGGTTCTGTAACTTAACACTTTCCACGTAGCAGGCGTCTGCGACAACATTCCAAAATGTGTAAAAAATATGTAAAAAATGTCATTTTTTTCGAAAATTTCATTACCCTATTTGGAATCATGTGAAATGCATTGAAAGAAGTACAGATATGCCTAATATATATATATGCCTAGTATTGGTTCAGTAAATCTTAAGATAGACTTTGAAAATTGGGAACGGTTTCTGAAAAATCTATTTTGTATATGGTAACATAATAGCCGCGTAGAAAGTGTTAAGTTTGCAATACTTACCACACATGTGCATTCTGTGCACTGGTCCAATGCAAATGTTGTTCCATTGCGATATGTGATCCCGTCATTCTGGCATTCAGGGTTTGTAATGGCAGCTAGGGCAAAAATTAACACATTAGGCATTTCAAGTTAGGATTTAAATGTATTTTTGCCATGGTTTATCAGTTGAAACCACATGATTTTCTTGCGGTGATTTTGTGTCATGTGTTCCTCTCTTTGGTGATGACCTTTTTGATATATGGATGGTGATACTTGTGTTGGTTTTAATGTTCATTTCTTCTATATTTAAAAAGATGTATATGGCTGTTCTACAGGCTGTCCCAAAATGATTAGTACCCGTCGATGCCCAAAGTTCAATAATATTTGTCATCATCAAAATCAATAGGATTAGGTCCGTTGTTTTACATCATCTTTGTCATATTGTACTTTTTCATTAGAATTTTAGATCATGAATATCGGATTTATCAAACTCAAGATACACTCCATTATGTAAAACATGGTGATTTCACCTTTTCTAAAAGAATTGTGTGCTATTATACAGCTTGTTTGAAAGAAACTTGTGTATTCTCATAATCTCTTGTCTACTCAATTATAATCTTGTCTGTCTTTCTGTTGTAACTGTCATTAGTTATGGGTGTTCAAATCATTCATGATTCTTCTCCTTAATTCAATTTAACGGGTAAAAGAAGTCTGTCACACTTGAGTGACCCCATGCATTTTTTTTTTTGACAAGTGTCTAGGGACTTCTAAATGAAGTAGTATTTGGTGAATCACCAGTGGCTTAGATTTAATTTTCACATTGGAGAATGGATTTCGTGAGGTTAAACGTTATTAATTTTAACAAGTTTGTAGGAAATTGCATCCACAATATGAAAAAGACGTCTAAGCCACTGCTAATGACCCATGACTACGTCTTTATCTATTTAAATGTCCCTCAAGTTTAGCCTAAAAACTAACTCATTATAGAAACAAAGCTTGGGGTCGCTCATGCGTGACGCTCCATTTTTACTCTTCAAATTGAATCAAAATGAAGAAGTATTAATGGTTTGAACAACAAAATGATACAACAGCAGTTTTAAATAGAAAGGAACCAAAGATATCAGCAGACAAGAGATTGAGAGAATGTATTAGTTTCTTTCAAACAAGCTGTTTAAAAACACATTTTTTTTGCACTTTGCCAAAAAGGTGAAATCACCATATCTTACTCAATGGAGTGTAACTTCATCAAAATAAATCCAATATTTATGATCTAAAATTCTTATGAAAGGGTACAGTATAACAAATATGATGAAAAAACGGATCTTATTTCATTGATTTTAATGATGAAAAAATGTATTACACTTTGGGCATCGGTGGGTACTAATCATTTTGGGACAGCCTGTATGGGCCCAATTGACCGTTATTTGTTTCCAATTTCCAATTTCCAATTTTTTTTTAAACACATTTTTGAAAATGTTTTGAAAACTTTTGAATAGAAAAAAGGGGGAAAATGGTTGAAGATTCACCAATATTTTTCATGAACAATAAAAAAAAAACACCCTGAAACCCACGCCCGACAGACCAACCCAAGCTGAGAGGTCAGTCGCTTGTATTATTATTAATGGACCGACCTTTTCCTTTGCAAAATGAACAACAATATTTTCTGGTCTACACTGTGGTTGAAAGATGTAATTTTCTTTTTACAATTATTTGAATTTGTTTGAAATCGTTGAATTCTTTCTGTTTTTCTTTTTTAATTTTGATTTTTTTTCTTTTTGAAAATGTTTTAAATTGTTTGATATTTTCAAAAATGGTTAAAAATTTACCAACATTTTCATGAAAAATTTGACCGCCCCCGCCCCCCAACTCCCAAAAAAAGAAAATGCCAGACCGACTTATCCACCTGAGAGGGCTGTTGCCTAATGCATGTCTGTCCTCTAATGGACCTTACCTTTTCCTTTGCAAAATGGACAACATGATGATTCTGACACTACAATATCCTCTGGTCTACACAGTGGTTGTGGGCATAGAATAGGGAAACACTGCAGATGTCCACCTTGACATAGGCACTCCATGCATTGGTTGTCATCTGGTTTGATCACCGAGCCCTCGGCATACACTTGTCCGCCAATCTCGCAACCTGTAAAGGAAAGGAATAATGTGACGCGGTTAAGCAAGCGGAATTCGTCGTCTACGCTTTCTGGCAATGTTGCCATTGCGCTCGCAACTATTGCTTTCCAGGTCTTGACCTGTATAAGCGCAAGTTGCGCTTTGATAATTAGAGTAATAAACTCATTGGTCCTTCGCAATCCACTCCCTACTAAAGTGGAAGCAAGTGGAATGAGTCTGGAATATTGATTTTGAGTTATCTATATACTAATTTTCGGAACATGGCTTTATTAGATAGTTCAATATAATTTTACACTCGCGTCCCTCCTCAACTGAAAAAGCGTGGTAATTGCGCCTCTAATACACGAGCTAATTAGATAGTTCAATGCCCGTTTTTTACCGTTTTCAGACATGCGCAGAAAGGATCACATGTGAAAATCCGAAATGTTGAATTTCTTTTACTCAGGTAGCTACTTTCGGACACAAATTGTGGTTTTCGGAATGAGTGATGACATATGGTCTTCACCCAAAATATTTTCTTCAGGGATATAGCTACATTTCTGTATATGCGGCTGTTTGTTATTCTTAAAGATCGCATAGTAACAAGCATTTATACGTCCGACAAATAAAAATATTTCACGACATTTTCTAAATGTAAACAAAAACTCTTACACAGATCTTAAAGTGACACTTTCACATTAGTAACATAGATGAATGCGACGTTTGCTAACGATAAAGATACTGGCAGTACCATGTCAACCGTTTCTATGTTGTGCTGCGCGACCGCGTTTAACATGGCGCACGCGGTTCGGCGCACACGTAATGACGCAGACAAAAAGTGTACGCGTTTGTGGCGCAAACCGTGCACATTGTAACGGAGCAGAGTGAAAGCAGGCAGTCCGTACACTCTTAGAAAAAGGATGCTTCAGGCTTCAGGGGTTCTTGGCTGTCCCGTATGGAACCCTTTATATCACCTTAAAAGGTTAAAAAAAGAACCATTTTAAGGTTCAAAATAGGCAAAATATGGGCAAACATTGGTCTTTCGAAACTCTAAAGGTTCTCTACAGAACCTTTTGGGGCCTTTAAAATCAAAGAACCTTTAAACCATCATACGGGATAGCCAAGAACCCCTCTGAAGCACCCTTTTTCTAATAGTGTACCCTAAAGCCACCTCCTCCTCTCTCCGCACTTCCCTTACTTGATAATCTGGATATAAGGGCACATGGGGCATCTGGATAAACGGAACGTGTGGTACATATCATGATTATTATAGAGTGTCTGGATTATTCAGGGCATCCGTGGTATCTGGATTACGGGGTTCACTATAAAACGAGTCTCAAATTACCTGGATATACTATGCGCAGGTGGGCCACCTGTGATAACTGGATTTTAAGGGTGTACACTCAGGTAGTATCTCGGGAGGCTTTATAGAACACAGCAAACATGATAAAGGGACTACATACTATACGTTAAGGCCCACATGCCTATTGGAGGAATAATGTATTTAATGTAAATAGGCCAAAGGCAAAACCCGGATGTCACACATTGTGCTCAAGTACAAGCGTGGAATGGTATACAAGTGATCTTGATGATAGACTCCGCCGACCATAAAACTAAACGACCGACTATAAAACTATAACGCTCAGAACGTAGGCCTACTGAATTACCTGGATACAGTATGTGCATATGGGCAGTGGCGACACTTGCACCAGCACCATATGTTAAAGGCATATTATGTGATCTTTTCCAGAGAGCGCCCTCTATTCGTGATTTTTTTTAGAGAGTAGATTTTCTTGCAGATTTACATTTTCTGATCATAAATCGTATATTCCCAAGTTACAGAGCGATACGATTCCTAATTACCTCAAAATCAAAAGTGAATTTAGACTAGAATAAAATAAGTTGTCGGATATCCGACAGTTTATTTTCACTCTAAAACCATGATTTTGAAGTAATTAAGAATCGTATCGCCCTGTAACTTGGAATGTATGTACGATTTATGATCAGAAATGTAAATCTGCAAGAAAATCTGCTTTCAATTTTTTTTAGAGAGTAGATTTTCTTGCAGATTTACATTTTCTGATCATAAATCGTACATATATTCCCAAGTTACAGAGCGATACGATTCCTAATTACCTCAAAATCAAAAGTGAATTTAGACTAGAATAAAATAAGTTGTCGGATATCCGACAGTTTATTTTCACTCTAAAACCATGATTTTGAAGTAATTAAGAATCGTATCGCCCTGTAACTTGGAATGTATGTACGATTTATGATCAGAAATGTAAATCTGCAAGAAAATCTGCTTTCAATTTTTCGATGTTGAGGGCGTTCCATGGAAAGATCACATAATATACCTTTAAAGGAGTAAAACGGGGTGGCAGGGCAATAAAAGAATCGGGGGAGACATTTAAAAGCTAATTTTATGTAACTTTCAATTTTGACATTAAAATTCAACTTTTTATTATTTGGGGTACAAAATAGGTAGAGACATGCGCTGACAGGAGTATAACTGGGGGTATTAAGAACACGTTGATGGAATAGGCCTACTCGGATTAAGATCTTGGGTATCTGTATTATTTAAGAGCACATTGGGCCTAGGCTCATGGTGTATTAAGGGCACCATGTCACTTACATTATATCAAGGGCACCTTAGTACCTGAATTATTTAAATTATTTAAGGACATACTCTTGATTGATATTTATATAAACATTTATAACGCTTTGATATTACTGACCTCTGCCTATTGTGACTTTTACTGTCCGCTATCTTCGGCACCCGCGTTTAATTTACTTGACTATGATAAAGTAAGGGCACCTGGGTATCTCGAGATAACGGCACACTGCAGTGGGCCTACCTTGATTATGTGGTATCCAGTGCATTATTAAGGGCACCTGGGGTAACTGGATTAGGGGGTAGGGCTTAGGCCTATGGGGTCCCTGGATATAATGGGACAACGGGTACCTGCATTTCAGGTCTCATGGGAGGCCTACATAGATATCTGGAAACACAAACGTAGGCCTACCTAGATTAAGGCAATGTATAACATGGATTATCAAAAGCACCTGCGATATTCGGATTATTTAGGGCCCCGTCTGGATTATGTATAGGACATGTTCTTGATATTATTGTATCAAATTTTCTTACGCTTTGTTTACTTATTCCCCGTGAAATTTTCTAGCGGGTTGGTGCCCGCTAGTAAGTATAAAGAAATGACACATTCTTATGTTTTACTTTGTTTTCTCAGTTGATAAATTGGTTGTAACTTAAAAACTATTTGAATATTTCTTGGGTCTCAAGTCAATGTATTAGATCATCACAACTGATTTTTGAATTTTTTTACCCAAACCTTTTATTGTTATTTTGGTGAAATATGACCTTTCACTTTTGACCTTGTTCTTCTTAAGTTTAAATGACATTTGACCTTTAACTTTTGACCTACCTCGACATGCAGGGCAGCAAAGACCTGGTGTGGGCACTGGATTAGTGCATTCATTTAGACATGTTATCGTTGTGCAATTGATTACTGAATTCTGTAACAAAAGTTTAATGAGAAAATAAATCAAAAATATAAGACAGTCATGAAATAAACAAATTAGTTTCCCAATCTAAAAGCTTTGACTTAATATAATCATCTGTATATGCAAATGAGGAGTTTATTGTGTGTGTCATATGAAGTTTGTATCGAGACTTTGAAACAGTGAACAACAGAAGGAGCCATTGACTAAGAAACTGGCTGGTATAACTGGCATAGGCCTGGTATGTATTATGAACCCCCCCCCCCTTACCGTGCATGTACAGGTAGAACATGGATCTTCAATCGCCCCCCCCCCCCCAGATCACTCACCGCGCATGTACAGGGTAGTCCATGACTATATTGTGTTTGGTCAGTATCAGTACATACATCACATATGGGGCAGCATTGGCCTGGTATGTATTATGACCCCCCCCACCCCCCCCCCCCCCCCCCACACCACTTACCGCACATGTACAGGTAGAACATGGATCTTCATCGTTTGCCAGCTTTGTCCATGACTATATTGCGTTAGGTCAGTATCAGTACATACATCACACATAGGACAGCATTGACCTGGTATGTATTATGACTCCCCCCCCCCCCCCCCACCCCACCACACACACACACCACACCCCTAGGTCACTTACCGCGCATGTACAGGTAGAACATGGATCTTCAATCATCTGCCAGCTTTGTCCATGACTATATTGTGTTTGGTCAGTATCAGTACATACATCACATATGGGGCAGCATTGGCCTGGTATGTATTATGACCCCCTCCCCCTCCCCCACCCCACCCCACCCCCAGGTCACTTACTGCGCATGTACAGGTAGAACATGGATCTTCAATCGTTTGCCAGCTTTGTCCATGACTATATTGTGTTTGGTCAGTATCAGTACATACATCACATATGGGGCAGCATTGGCCTGGTATGTATTATGACCCCCTCCCCCTCCCCCACCCCACCCCACCCCCAGGTCACTTACCGCGCATGTACAGGTAGAACATGGATCTTCAATCATCTGCCAGCTTTGTCCATGACTATATTGTGTTTGGTCAGTATCAGTACATACATCACATATGGGGCAGCATTGGCCTGGTATGTATTATGACCCCCTCCCCCTCCCCCACCCCACCCCACCCCCAGGTCACTTACCGCGCATGTACAGGTAGAACATGGATCTTCAATCATCTGCCAGCTTTGTCCATGACTATATTGTGTTTGGTCAGTATCAGTACATACATCACATATGGGGCAGCATTGGCCTGGTATGTATTATGACCCCCTCCCCCTCCCCCACCCCACCCCACCCCCAGGTCACTTACCGCGCATGTACAGGTAGAACATGGATCTTCAATCATCTGCCAGCTTTGTCCATGACTATATTGTGTTTGGTCAGTATCAGTACATACGTCACATATGGGGCAGCATTGGCCTGGTATGTTTATGGTTTTACTGCACGTTATTGTAGGACAGATCGCTTGGGAACAAGTTACACTACCGCTCTGTATCAAGAGAAAATGAAAGGAAAGAGGTTAGTTTTACTGAATGATCAACATTCCTGAACACCACACAAACCCTACGGTGTCTATGTTGGCAGCCTATTCTTCCTCAGTTTCTCTCAATGTACAATTATGGTAGGCTGTATATGCGTTAAAAAAGCGTAGAGCAACTCGCATGGCGAAATAATCTATGACTGCACTCTGTTTGGCTTCCACTGGACAGTCGCAGGTGCAGCTTGTACTCACGCGTATGTATGTTCCGTCTTTCAATGCTTGTGTGAATACGCGTGCACTATGTGCTGCAATTAGTAGAACACGCGGTTACGTCACTGTCTCATGATGGCCACATAGACTATAGGGTTTGGTTTTTTGCTTTGATTTCCCTCCATTAGTTGTCACGTTTATTCCTGCTGAAAGTTTTCTTCCCTAGCAGCCCCTAGAGTGGAAGGGTTAAAGAAATGTTCCTTTTTGCTTCATTCAACCTTTGATTCCTAACCCCAAACCAAACACGAATTTTGTGCGCGTCTTCAGTCTCATTGAGTAATCATACTAATCAGACTATATAAATGTGACGAAAAATCGTTTTTTATTGTGAAAACCATGCACACTGCATGGCTGCCATTGACTCTGACTCTCATCCTGGAGGCTCTGGTCCAATTCCAGGCTCTGTGTAAACCAGTTTTCTTCTATTATTTAGCCTGTGTATTCCTCTCTCGGGAAACCAAATGAGATAAATAACGGGCAGGAACTGAATAACAAAGGGCTCACATTCATTTAAATTTTGAAATAAGATACATTCTGATTGGCCAACCTGACATAAAGTTTTTATAAAATATCCAATCATCAGGTCTGTACTACAATTTTGGGTTTCGGGGTGAAAATCCATGGAACGCCATTTGACCCATTGACTTACGTGTGCACAACTCACCACTTTCGAAATGAAGAGTGTCCGCTTTACAGCAAGCTTACACCCGATTTCCTTCGTTTGAGACAGTGATATAAATTTTAGACTAAGATTTAGGTCGAAATATATGTAAATGTTAAAGTTAGATAGTTGTAAAATGGCGAAGAAACCATGTAGTTGTATGCTTGGTGAGGGCTATCGATCCTAGTCGATCCAGGTGGACACAGTTTGGTAAATGTAAACAGCAGCCAATCGATATACAATTGGGGTCTTGTAGTTGCTATTAAAACCTGCTGCGCTTAGCAGACCAAAAAGGCCAAAACAAATTCATATGTAAACTATTTCTCTTCATAATTATTTTTGGTTTCATAATTCTCTTACCTCACATCTGCAAGTCAAGCACGAATCCCTCTGTGATGTAAACACTACACCATCCTGATAAACAGTGCCCTCATAGTCACACACAGAGCAGTCTGCACAGCATTCACCTTCTAATACAAAACCATGACTACAGCTGGATGAGTCTGGACAAGGGATTTGTATACAGTTGATCTGTTGACCCTGTTGTAAACAAAAACATAATATAGCAAGTTTAGATTTCAGTGCAATATCAATTTATTGATGCCCTTTTTGGAGAGAACTTAACACCTAAAAGTTAAGGTGATGGAAAAAAACTACTTGCCCGACTGACAAACATTTTTGGCATTTCTTTGAATTTTTTTGGATTTTTTTCTTCAAATTTTGCAAATGGTTGAAAATTAACCCAAAAAAAAACAACGCCCGATTGGCCCACCCTACAGTACCTAATAGGCCTGTGAAACAGGGTTTTTTTGTGGCCCAAAGTTAAACTATCCCAATGACTTACCAAACATGTACACTCTAAGCATGGGTCATCTCTGTCTATCCAGGTCTCACCACCTTCATAACGTTGACCGGCAATAAGACACGATGCATCTGTAGAAACAATGTGAGTCAATTATCAATGTGGTTGGTTACAAGATATATAAGAGGTACTGAGAATCAGGAATTATGATTGCTTCACATGGGCATACAGAGTAGGACTCATCTCTATCGTTTTACTGTCCAACACCGCTCACCCAGACCATGGTGAAAATTAACTGGAGGCACTACAGTTTAATCAGTTCCAAATTGGTGAGAAATATGCGTTTTTTATCTCTCTGCGCTTGAAAGTAATCCAAGTATAATGCGCTTATACGCCATGTGAGCGTTTTCCATGCCCATGCTCTCCTGAATTCATTCACTGCAGCAACTCGGTTCGTTAATTTGGAACGGACTTAACTATAGAGGCAATTTATCTCCAATGGCCAATTTTTGCCTTGGTGTCACATAAATTTATCAGCTACTGTTCATATCTTTATTATGGATTGCCTTGATGCCCCTTACCAATTGTCTTGAAATGGCTACCCTTGTAAATCTTTAATTTCAGCCTTGCGCAAGAGCATTGACAAGCATGTGGAGTCTATCAACATGAAGCATA
Organism: Ophiura sarsii; assembly: GCA_035610835.1. Taxonomy (NCBI): domain Eukaryota; kingdom Metazoa; phylum Echinodermata; class Ophiuroidea; order Amphilepidida; family Ophiuridae; genus Ophiura; species Ophiura sarsii. Next base: position 62,176,566 of record CM069449.1, read on the forward strand.
ACCATATAGGTTGATACACAAAACAAGTTAGACAGAGTCTAACTTTAGACCTACTCTAAAAGAGGATTAGTCCTCAGGCAGTTGCAGCCACCAGTCTCTGGCAAGGGATGGTAGTCAGCTAACAGCTAGCTCTTCCAGTTTGTATCCGCACCACACTCCCCCACATTTGACCTATGAGCTACCCAGAACAACACAGGAAAACTGGGACAAATGGACAGGATTTACCAGGGAAACCCCATGAAAACTAGGTAATACCCATGACACCCAGGATTCCGCAACTGTCAAACAAATTTAGCTTTATACTAACTTCCTAGGTTTTCTCGGATGTTAACCTTTTTAGCTATTGTCAACCCAATTTATAATGTTTGACCTCGTATTCCTGGGTTGAATTTGCATTGTTCTCTAATCAAGCAGTACCCCCCCCCCCCCAAGCCCATCCCCCAGTTAGGGTTAACAAGTAAAAGTAATTGATAAAATCCACTGATCTTACAGTTTCCCCAATCTCTATGGACTTGGTGCTTACCTTCACAGCTTGGACAGCATTCTCCAGGCACAGCAATGATGAATGGGCATGCTAGTGCTGGACACTGCTCTCTGTCTGAGCATTTTACATTTCCTTTCTGTTAACAATGAAATAGAAAAAAGAAAAAAGTTTTGGGCATTTTTTCAGCTACACTTTGATATATTTTGTTTTTAACAAAAACATGTTGGTTGAGTCACATCGTTGCTGTTCTGTCAAAACCTAGTATGTTTTTCCGGCCCTTCAACATATATAAAGTAAAACTACCCAACAGTAATGCATAGGAAGTGTTGCTTTATACATGTTCAGGGCAAGACAACTTACAAGCTTTTGATAGATGTATTTTTGGCCCTTGAACATGTTTAGAGCAGACTGCCCAAGGTTATACATAGGAAGTATTACTTTATACATGCTGAAGGGCTGGATGGGGATACAAGGTTTTGAATGAACAGCGATGACATGTAAATTGTCACAAATGTATAAACACTTAAGTTACAACCATATATTTGGCTGAGTCACATGCAAAATGTCAGGGTTGTATAACATTTAATTTGAAAGCATGGGTCATAGATCAACTTTCACGGTTATATATCAATGGACGCATGTCACATCGCCTAAGGTATGTGTGGTCAACCTCACCCCATGTGCGCATCTATGGTGCGCAATACGTAAGCTTGACTTCACGGTGCTGATTGGTTACCAGATTTCTGGGAATTTTCCAAGTATGCATGATGTAAATGCGCCGGGGTGTGTTTGACTGTGACCAGGAGGATATGTGATGTTTGTCCATTACATTACATGCAAATATTCAGCAACTGTCAAAGGTCAGGGTCATAGGTCAAATTTCATTATTGTATAACAACTATATATATTACACAGGCACTCAACAAAAAGATCATCATATGTTACGTTTTAATACATACACATGTTCTGCAGGTGTCATAAGTTAACTTTTTTGAATGTATACTACTAATAACATTGGAAGCAAATATTCTGCAGGGGTCAAAGTTCAAGTGAATATGTCATAAGTCAACTGTCATGATTATATATCAATTGCACTACATGCAAATATTCTGCAATGATCATAGGTCAGGGGTCATAGGTCGAATGTCATTATTGTGTAACATCTACATATACAAGGGCATTCAGCTATATAAGGTCATAGGTTACTTACATTACAAGCGCATGTTCTGCAAGGGTCATAGGTCGGTACTAATATGGAGCCATCTTCTATGATTTGTCCAGCAAAGAAACAATCTGTATTAGATACAAATAAAAGGTGATACATACATGGACATTTCGTTTATTAGATTCATTTATCAATGGCTGATGATATTGGTTTAGCTACGACAGAAAAGAATTCACAACATTATCTCTTTCCTAAACAATACACATCTATATATGATGTTAAATAATAAGGGGTCGATGAGCCATTTTGTTTGACACTTACCAAGCGGCAGACAACAGTTAAAAAATATCACTAAATGTTTCAAAAACAGTAAGAATATTGGATTACATCACCATATTTGGCATCACCATGATAAATGCATTAAAATAAGTACAAACATGCCTAGTATTGGTTCAGTCATTCTTGAGATAAGACGTTGGAAGTTGGGAAAGGTTTCTGAAAGATATGTTTTGTATTATGATAACCCTATAATAACCGTGTGTACCGTGTAAAAACATGGTACTTTAAATGAAGAATCATAGCTTGAAATTTCACAACGTCTGTGTATAATAAATGTGTGTCTAATCAGATGACAGGGGGAAATTGATTTAAACAATGAACTTATTATTAATATGTTACTGACGACACAGCTTCAATGACTTGATTCACAATCTAACTCATAACATAACTTCACTCAATTTGTAACTAGTACTTGTACTCTGAAAAATGAATGATGCTTGAATTTATAACCTTACTGCCACACTACCAGGGCAGTATTCCCTTGATGTAGTGACATAAACATAATCAGCACAGGAGCTTATAGAGTGCACATCACCAAATTAGATTTTGCGTACTGCCAGTACCTGTTGGTGTTTTTTAATTAGGATGGATCCCTCAGGAAATCTAATTTGAATGTCCTAGACAAGGTACAAAGTGCTGTAAATGTACCTAAATGTTTTATAATCTAAATCTCTAGATTTTGCCTGAATGGTATTATTTTACATAGTTGAATTGTTTCCACCGATTTGGAGCTCAGATCCCTTATCTTAGAATCTAGACAGCTTGTCGTACCTAAGCTAGATTTCATTGGCCCGTTGTGAGAGAAAAAAAGCTGGTCAAGTAATGTTTTTAGGCAGAAGACATCTTGATCTTCATTAAACAATGATTTGAATGAACAAGTTTGCTCTAAAGCTGCGAAAATTTAATATGAATTTGACTTCTTAACACTTTCCATGCGGCAGGCGTCTGCAGACAACATTACACAATTTCGCAAAATGTTTCAAAAAATGTCAACATTATTGAATTTCATTACCATGAGAAATGCATTGAAAGAAGTACAAACATGCCTAGTATTAGTTCAGTAATCCTTGAGATAGACCTTGAAAGTAGAGAGAGGTTATTTTTTTGCATGGTAAAACCAATAGCTGTGTAAAAAAGTGTTAACCACACATAAAAGCAACAGAGTGCTTATTTGGTGGTGTGGGACCTATAGCACTTACCTCCGCACACAGGACAGCATTCACCTGGTATAAGAACAGGATGTGCACACTGGGTATCGCAGCTTATAGGCTCACAATTTGAGTAGCCACGAAGACATGTACACGCCTCACAGTTCAGCTCATCAGTGAATGTAGCTTTATTGGGATAGCCAACTCCATTGTGCATACAGCCTGTGTCATACAAATACAGAATTAGACATTTTATTGAAATTTATAATTACATAAAGACTCAGACAAACTGGCATGAATAAAATTAACAAAGACCTTGTCCATTACATTGGTTTGTATCCTTATGCAGATAATACACACTTTTAAAGTCAAGGCAGCACTGACATAGTACTTCTATAACATATTATGGCTTCATTGAATCCCTTCACAATACCAGTGTGGAGGTGAGGTTAACTCTATGTATGTAGTCTGTAGATGACCCTCCTCCATCCATTGTCACAGAGCACCACCAATGTTTCATTACAGAAAGCATGTACAAAATGCCTTGTCTACGGGATCTGGGAGTGTCCTTTAGTAGAGATAGAATGCACAAAGTGGACTTACACACGATTGGTCACAAATTGTGAAATAAAGGAGAAACGGAAAAAAGGAGCCATCTGAAATATCTGTCTGGTGCTTGATATTACATACCTTTTTACCTACGTTTACCATCTGAATGGCACATAAGCATAGATTTGGGATAGTTTGTCAGGGCGGGCTTTTCAATTCTGAATCTAGAGCATGCTGTTTTGTTGAAGACAAACCCTAAATGACGCTCCCGAGGAAAAGTCAGTTTTGTACATGTTTTCTGTAATGAGCCATATCTGAAGAACCAAATAAGTTAAACAAGTTGCTCCAACATTCATGCAGAGCACCCATGTCCCCTGTATTTAACTCATACCCTTAAAGTCAGGGCAGCATTGACATACTATTTCTATAACATAATATGGCTTCATATTCTCTTCACAATACCAGTGGGGAGGTAACGTTATGTATCTTCAGACCCTCCGAAATATTCATGCAGAGCACCCCTCCCACCCCATGGAGGTTGAGGTTACGTTATGTATCTTTAGACCCTTCTACATATTCATGCAGAGCAATGCTGCCACCCACTCCTGCATAACACATACCTTTACAGTCAGGGCAACATTGGCCATCTATTGCTATCGCTCTATGTGGCTTGCATCTGGTATTACACACTTCACGTGAGCATTGACTTTGTCCAGAATCCTAAATAAACAAACAAACAAAGTATGTTAATATACAAACAGGGTGAGTCACCGTACAGAAAAGTCACTTTTTAGCAAAGGGTCACCAACATTTTAGGCATTTATGTTGAAATCAGTAATACTGTAAAATGGAAATTTTAGCGCTACATTTATTTTTGCGCTTTTCACGCCAAAGTGAGAAAGCGCACAAATAAAAATGCGCAAATATATTCATTTTGTATGTAGGTCTTTGTAAGGAAGCTGGAATTGCGAAAATAAAAACAAGTCAAATTGTTCACACACAAAAATGTGCACTTTTACAGTAATCCAAGAACTATTTATTTACCATGAATTCAAAAAAACCCATTATTTAAATTGACTACAGCCTTAAATTACCATCAACCAATGGAATTTTATCGTACATGCGTACATCTCAGTATTGATCAAATGCATAGTCTTGTCTGAGTCTTTTGTTGACGAACCTTAACGCCCGCTAAATACCTAAATAAACAAACTATAACACAAGCACTACAGGACTTATCTATAGACTATCACGCTCTTATCTGGCTGTATACACACAGACCAGGGGTATTCAAGTGCACTACAGCGCATTTTGGTGGAATTTTTAAGGGTCCCATTGCCCTGAGAGGAATTTATATGGAATCACTTGCTGACACAGAGTATAGCCTATACTTACCTCACATAGACACGTAACACATTTATCGTTTGGTTGGATGTAAGTTGAGCCAAAGTTATGCAGAAAACCATGAGTATCAACACATCCCGGCACCACACCGGCACAACGAGGGCAGCATTGTCCCGGTAGCTGTATCTGCGCTGTACGATTACAGGGGAGTGCTGGACACTTGACGTAATGGCACTCTATAACACCACGCTGCAAACAGATGGTTTCAAAACAAATTCAATACAATATCAATATTTTTGGAAATTCACACTTTTGAAATTTTTTAAACTTCAGACATAATTGCAGTTGGCATATTATTTCTAGGCCTTTTAGATTGTTATTTACTCAAATAACCAGCATTTTACAATCATTAGAAAAGAAAGCAACTTCTTTTTGACCACCTGTTCCTCCACGTCAAATGGGTGGGGAGGACATCCAAACCATTTTGTTTGAGGCCTGACTGATAAATGAATATAGATATTTTCCATAGGCCTTAAGGTGATGAATAAATCAATCATGTTATACTTGCAAACAGACCTCTCAGGTAGGGTCGGTTGATGTTTGTTTTGTTTTTTGGTCAATATTGAAAAATTTAGTGAATTTTCAAACAATTTTCAAATTTTCAAAAAAAAATTAAACATTTTTCTTTTAAGTAAAAAAAGGAGGGTCGGTCGTCCGTGCCTGTAGAGCAGGTTTTTGTCCCCCTCAATTAACCCTAACTCTATTTCACCACACGGCAACAGATTTCATTTCCCACCCCCAAAATTCACCAGAAAGGTCACCCCGACACCCCCGGGATTTGAACCACAGACCTCCAGTACCCGGGCCCAGATCCTAGCCACAACACCACGTCTGTTAGTCGACACGAGGCGAGTATATTCGCCTCGTTATATAGAATGGGTCCGTTTTGTAGCCCAAATAAAAAACATGTTTTCCGCCCAGTTGCCGTATGGTGTAGTAGAGTTAGGGATTTATGGCAAGGACAACGCTATTCAACAGGTGGACAGCCCGTTACAGTGTGATTGGTCAGTCTGGTATTTAAAAAACACATTTTAAAAGGATTATTTTTCAAAATTCTCAAACCGTAATTATTAGAATTGGCACTCACTGTAAAGACTAAACCAAACCTCTCGCTGTGAATTTGACAAGTTAACAAGCTTTGGTTATACTTACATTACATGTACACATGTTGCATTTATAGGCCTCTGGTGCAAAGCTTTCCCCATTGGTGTACTCAATACCCTCAAACACACAGTTATCTGGATAGAAGACAATTGGGGTGAAACGAATAATAAGGTTCAATATAGGGCTGTTTTTGTTTGGGGAATCATGATCCTGAGACTTCATTTTATTTTCGGACGGGAATCAGGACTCCCGAATTTCTCCACCCATTCAAAGTAGCTTGCTAGAGCACCATAATTTTTCCAAATTGTGTCATGCGTGCATCATGATAAACAGGGAAGTGAAAATCTGTGGCGAAATCAATCCCCACTCTAAATTTACATATAAAGCAAGACTGAGTTAGCGGATGAGTTAGGCAGTTTCCAGTGTAGGTTTATCACAGGACAAATTTGGTTCAAAATTATAAAAATCTCCATAGATGATACTGAATTTGTGTATAGGTTGGGGCGGACCTACGTCATGCCGGTGAAAACAATCAAATGCCGGTGAAAACAAAAACAAAAACAACTTGCGCAGATCAATCAATTAAGGCAACCGCACATTGCACCTACCGCGAATCAAGTGCGTAACGCTCAGCGTTGAGTGCGTGCTTGGAATGTTTTGCTTTTGAAACACGGGTTGCCAAGCAAATTTGCTAAAAATAACTCAAAGCACCCGTATGTCTGCCCCCTCCTATATAACACCATGTACTCACCCTCGCACGTCAGACAACACAGCCCTTGTGTAGGTTTGCTACATGTGATCTCAGGACAGGTTAAATTAGAACATTGCACATTACCATTCTGTAAATAAACCAGAGATTGATGGATTTTATTTGAAGAAAAAACTGTTTTGTACATATTATATAGTGAACATATTGTGAAAATAGGGGAAAACAATAAAAATATATCTACAACAACTAATAGTATGAAATGATATAAGTTGTTTCTTTTTTTTTCCTGGTGGGGCTACCACAAACAAACCATAACACATTTGCTTTCATCTGAACTAGAACTGCAACCCTCTGAATGTCAACTACATGCTCCTACAGCTGAGCTAGGAAAGCCCGCTTTCGTAAAATGAAGTAAAATGAAAAATGTTTATATCTCTTAATACAAAAAAAAGAAAAAAGTATTTTTGTTATTAATTAGTGTCGATAAAAGACATTGAAATTCTTTTCTAATATTAAAACCTATTGTGTCTTTTTAGTAGCCTAAACATAGCTATTATCATTGTGTGGCAGTGATAAGATATGCAAAAATTGTAATGAAAAAAGATCTGAAGCAAAAATACTGTATTTGACTCACTTCACAGGCACACACAGTGCAGTTGTCTCCAATTGGTGAGAAGAGTTGACGATTACGGATAATTGTGTCCTCGTGTAGACAATCTGCAATGCAAATAGACCATATACATTTTTAGTTGATTATGATATTTCAAGAGCTTGTGAATTAGACTACAATCTTGAGAACTCTCTATAATAATATCATTTGGCAATGCAACTAAGGCAATGCTCCAACTATAGTTCAGTCAGTTTCAAATTGGTGAACCTGCTTACAGCAAAATGATACAGAAGAGTGTGTGTGCGCAAAAGCTCACATGACTCAAGATGGCGCACTGTGAATAGTATCCCTGACACATGCGTGCCAAAATAGTGCAGTCCCGTATGGATTACTTTTGCACACAGAGAGATCAAAACCTCATATTTCTCACCAATTTGGAACTGATTGAACTATAGACATTGTAAACCATGTACAGGGTGTATCAAAAAAATTAGGACACTTTTTGATGATGGTTTAAATCATTGTTAAATCACTGAAGCATGACCAATTTTTATTTCAATGTAAAGTACAACCGATAAAGATAAAATCCTGAAGAGATGAGAAAAATCCATCATTAATTAAGGACATTGTGACCTATTAGGCAAGGCAATCTATTTTGTAGTATGTACAATGTTCATTCACACAGTATCAGTAGATTAACATTAACGTGCACACTACTGCCAATTCTACTTCTTATCATGCTAATGAACCATCTACAGTGGGGTCGAGAACTGTTTTAATTTGCACAGAATATGCATGCCGTCTGATTTGTGGATTAGGCCTATTTAGCCAGTATTGATTTGTGCCAGAATAATGGATCACCAAACTAATCTTTGCTATTGACTATTAGATTATTTTCTATGTTTATAATTATTGAAACGTATTGAAACGTAAACCATGTTATTACTGGTCTATACATGTAAATCCCATTGTACAAACCAGTAAATGACATGGTTTACGCAAATTATGCTAGTGTTTTTATTTTTCATCGGATTGATCTCATATTTTCAGGATATCATAATAATTAATTGGGCTTTACATTGAGACTAAATTGGTCATGGTCCAATGATTATAACAAGTATTACACTGTCATGAAAAAGTGTCCTAATTTTTTTGATACACCCTGTATATGTATTTTGTTAGGTAGTATTGCGATGGAGCCTAAATATCAAACTGCTGTGGTTTGGTACTCAATTCTGTACTTTTTAATGAGAGACACATCATAGGAATTGGACAGAATGCAAGAAGTATTTAACTCACTTATACAAGGATAATCACTCTATGTAATTGTATAGTATAGAATGAATAGAGATGAAGGAGTCTAAAACTTACCTGTACAAGGATGACAACACTCCCCAGATATCGGCACAGGATTGGTACATTCTTCTTTACATATCTCCCTATAGCAGTTGACATTGCTGTTATCACATACACAGTGTTCACAGGGGTCAAACAAAGATGTCCAATTGGTACCATGCTCATAGTCTATACCACGGTGCATACAGCTAGCGGTTTCTGTGAGGGAATCAAAGTTAATGTTAATGCTTTCTATGCGACAGTCGTCTGCAGACGACAGTTCTAAAATGTCACAAAATATTTGAAAAATGTTTGAAACAATATTGAATTTCATCACCATATTTGGAATCGTCATGAGAAATGCATTAAATTAAGTACAAACATGCATAGCCTTGGTTCAGATATCCTTGAGATAGACTTTGAAATCAGAAATCTTGCATCTATATTTTCCTTGGCTCATGTGCCTGAGTGGTATAAGCGCAGGACTCATAACAGAAGGTTGTGAGTTCGAGTTCTGCTTCGACCAACAAGTTTGTGTCCTTGGGCATTAGGCACTCAATCTACATCGCCTACTAGGGGTTACTTGTGGGATGTTTGTTCATTGTTTGTTTGTATGTCACAACTTGGCGCTGAATTAGCTGCTGTCTGGACGTTTATTATTGTAAGTGCTGTTGTCTTCGTAGAGCGCTATATAACTGCTTCGATTAAATTAAATTAAATTAAATATGATATGAATAGGTCAATTACAACATTGGGTAGGGACTTCCGAATATTTACCTGTAGGTGGACAGTCCTCACACTTGGTAACTCCCTTATCACATCTACACTCCATACACCCATCCACTGTCCATGTACTACCAGCTCTGTATATGATCCCTTCAAACAGACAGCCTGTAGGCCCAATGCATGTCCTGCCATCTGAATCTATTATGTAACCCTCATGGCAGGCGCATAGATAGGAGCCGACTGAATTGATACAACGGTGCTGGCAGGCATGCTCCAAGGAACACTCGTTTACATCTACGGATAATGGGAGATAAAGCAAACAAGATTGTAAAATTACTGTAAAACATTTTAATTTCGCGGATACTTTATTTCACAAATGTGAAATTATTGGGTTTTTTTGTGGGCATTTAGTTTCACGAATCTGACAATGTTACTGTTACTTTCAATGTAAAATTACCTGTATAGTTACTATTTTTGAAAACTGTATGTTATGCGAACAATGAAATGAAGCTATCCACCATTGGGGTGTATTTTGGTATAATATAATGAAATCGGTAGAGTCCCGACTTGTTATTTCAAATTGAACCATTACTTTTATTTTTTTATTCAACTCGGTAACATATGTCCCATGTTATTGGACCACATTGCCGGGTCTTGATCTTAGCCCTATAATACCAGACCACATTGCGGGGTCTTGATCTTAGCACTATAATACCGGACCACATTGGCAGGTGTTGATCTTAGCCCTATAATACCGGACCACATTGCCAGGTGTTGATCATGGCCCTATAATACCGGACCACATTGGCGGGTGTTGATCTTAGCCCTATAATACCGGACCACATTGGCGGGTCTTGATCTTAGCCCTATAATACCGGACCACTTTAAATTTGCCGGGTGTTGATCTTAGCCCTATAATACCTGACCACATTGGCGGTGTTGATCTTAGCCCTATAATACCGGACCACATTAGCGGGTATTGATCTTAGCCCTATACCGGACCACTTTGCTGGGTCTTGATCTTAGCCCTATACCGGACAACATTGCTGGGTCTTGATCTTAGCCCTATACCGGACCATATTGCTGGGTCTTGATCTTAGCCACATACCAACCAGGTATGACATCACTCAATCAGCTATGAATTTGTAAGTCAGACTTACTGTCAGAGTGAACAGATTTCTGATAAGAATAACAAATATTCCATATTATTCTAACCCTAATGGACAAAATTTGGACAATCAATCGCTCATTTGTAGACTCATTAACAGTTGCTACCAATGCTTGATCGCCAAACATGGCCCACGTCTCTGTGTGATTACAATAACTGATGTGCGATCAAATTCTTTGCAGGATTTAAACAGCTGAATAAGATTCCACTTAGTGACAATTGATCATTCAAACATTGATCGTCGGCTTGATGGTGTAAAATGGCTTATTAGAAAGGATTCCATGAACCAAAGTGACAAATTATGTAATCAAGATATTATAAAAAGGAATCTGGTAAACCCCTAAAAAGATGATTTTAGACTGAATTTGTTTGTCAAATTCTGAAAATATCTCATGCCAATATGTTTTCTTTCCTTTGGCACAATATTTAGTTTGAGGAAGCAAGGTTTGACGATCTCAAAATACAAACATATTTTTAAATTGGAATTTCAGTTGGTCTGTTCATGAATCTGTGACCCAATTTAGAAGAATTGTCTAAGTGTTTTCACAATTTAATATGAATGTTCAAGCTCTAAAACATAAAATAAATTTGTCTTCACAAAGTTCCATGACTTTTCCATGACTTTTGTCATTTTTACAAAATTACATGACTTTTCCAGGCCTGGTAATTGAAAATAAAATTCCATGACTTTTGCAGGCTGCGGGAACCCTGTTAAGGGCTCTTGCCCAAACACAAGTATAGGAAAGCTCAAGGAAAGAGCGGGTAAAGCTTTTTCTATATTGTTAAAAGGAGTGACAAAGGATCATGATAAACACCTCATGAGCTATCCTCTACTTGTGTATGGGCGAAGCCCTTAGAAGCATATTCTAAGCTTTTCCCCAATTAATGGAATGTAATTGTTTACCTATACATATATCATCTGGTCCCATCTCATAACCTGGTGAGCAAGCACATCTATAGCTGCCTACAGTGTTGATGCAACCATACGGACATATAGATGGATTCACAGAACATTCGTTGATATCTGAAATAGGAAACAAATAGAAGTCACAACAGTTTAAGCAAGAGATTATGCATGTATTATATACCTGACAATGTTGTGTATAGATTTAGAGAATAAGCGCCATCAAGATATGATCACACACAAGTTAAATTTCCCGGATGAAGTAGCTTCTGATCGGCAACTTGCGTTTCACACTCCTGAGTACACCCTCTTCTATTGAAGATGCCCTTTTCAAATACTGCCCTCTTAATGCATCCACCATTCTTCAAAAGGGCTAATGTAATGGATGTGCAGGTTCAGATTGAGTAGTTGATGTCAGCGCAGCTATGATAGAAATATGGACTGGTTGAACTCAGAGGTTGCAGAGGTTGATCGGGCAAAATGCATGTAATTCTACTTACCCAAAGGAAACCTCACTTCAGTGTTTAACCTTAGCATATGCTTCGGCAACAATTTTTTTAATAAATTTTACACAATTTGTCAAAATATTACTATTTTGTGCTTGAATATATTGCTTTTAAACAATTATGACACTACATGTAGAAACATTAGTCAAATCGACATGTACCAAATTTGTCTTGTCATGGACCACAGTCTGTCAGTAATATTTGTCAGCAAAAAAAAGAGGGGGAAAAAAGAAAGAAGAAAAAAAAGGAAAATTGACCAACCGACTTCAAAATTTCTGGCACTTGAGGGCAACACAACAATTTTTGTCGTGGCCTTATTACAAAAAAATGCTCAACTTTTATGCCGCTCACTATATAGTTGTGACATGAGAATTTGAATCATTTAAGGAAACAATCCCATTTTGATGTAAACCTACCTTCAAAACAGGATGGTCCTGTGAATCCCACAGGACACAAGCATATTCCTTGTTGACAGACGGCATTGTTTTCACACGGTGGGTCACATGGGGTCTCTGTAGAATTTAAGGTCAAAGTTCAGTGGGTTAACACAAGAAAGTCAGAAAGTGGATTCAGCAACTGTGATCATTCTGTTCAGGGAGATGCATTGATGCTTTGATTCTATCATTTTCACCTGCTTGCTTTGTCACACTCCATTAAGTTTAAAACAATGCTATGTGTTTTAAAATTCACAAATTTGTGTTCCTTTTGCAGACTCAACGCACAATATTTCATGTCTGTAAAAATTTTAAGCTTTACATAAAAACCTTTTTTCCATTGGCAATCCTGAAAATTACATAATTTCCTATATTTCCTATAGTTTAAATGTACAGGTTAAGTAAGGACAACATTTCTTGAAACTGAAACAAAATCTAGACTTAACATCCTGAAGAAAACGGCCATTTTTTTGGAAAGCAACATTTCTGAAAAGTGTACATTACCAGGTATGATATGCAAATCAGGTGACAAAATCTGATATTCCCAGTAATATTAAAAAACAGAGACTATTGTGCTACATTGCCTAAAATTTGGCTAAATGAATGCAAATTTAGGCAAAAATATCTACATTTGAGAGTGAAACAAATACATACTTTCCGATTTTATCTACAAAATATCATGACTGCTTACATACCCTGGTTACAGGCGGATCCAGTAAACCCAATGGCGCATAGACATACTCCTTGATGACATGTAGCACCATTCTCACATGATGGTACACATCTGCCTATGTTGTTACCTGTAACAGAAATATATGCATACATTAATCAATATTCACATTTTGGCTGTTTAGCTTTTTTTAGAATTTAAATAAGACTAGTATGATTTATTCATTTAACTCCGCACAGTGACATCAGCGCATATTCTAATGATTGCAATTTACTGCAGGCCATATAGAAATGCTTCAGCCTGTTTGTCTCATAAAACTAATTGCCACACATACAACGCTTTGTTCAATGCACACAGAAAACTTGTTACTATTCACTGATCAGAATTACCTCTCTTTTGGTTACATGTAATTGGATGGTGTTAGAAAAGAAATTGGTCCACCATAAGTATTTGACCAATCAGAGAAAGTTTTACATCATTATTTAGCTTAGGACCGTGTGCAGAATAATCCACTACAGCCAGCACAGGCCGGACAAGTCTGGGCCTGCGAGGAAACATTTAGAGTGCCTTGAATCACCAAATGGTGATATTTTCATACCCGTTCCATTTGAAGAAAAACGTGGTGGCACGGCTTTAAACACACGGTCTTTCAAAACAAAATACTTTTATGATTTTTGTTTTCATAATTATGTAGAAGAATAGTTATTCAATGAAATTTTAAGCTGTCCAATGGTTGTATTTGAATATTTAACTAATGCCCCCCCAGGCACGACCCCCCTTCCCAGCCAACTCAAACCCCATCCCATTTTGTCCCCACAATTGAAAATGTTGACTTTTATTGTCAAAATTAATTAAAATTAGCTTAAAATTCGTCTGAAATGTCTAATTCAGGAAAACATTTTACAATAAAAGCTCAAATTTGTGCGCACGAACTCCAAAATGTTTGTCTTGTTCCCCAGATTTGTTCTTTTGTCCCAAAAAAGAATTTGATGCTGGTGTCGCCACTGGTTGGTTACACTTAGATTTGACACATTTTCAAGTATTATGAACTAAATTGCAGAACAGAACTCTATACTTACTATCTATTTCACAGAACTCTCCTTGATAACCCTCCAGGCACACACAGTCACCATGTTCACATCTCCCTCCATTCTGACAAGGTTCTGCACATGATGATACTACAATATACAATAACAATTTACAGTTTGGGTAACGGCATATCATATGATCTTTTCATGGAACACCTTCTATCTTTAATTTAGTCCTCTGAATGTAATTTTTCTGGGATCAAATTACATCAAATAACATAAATAAACAGAAAACTAAAATACCCGATTAGTTACTTTAAAATGCAAATGTTAAAATAAGTTGTTGAATTTCCTACAGTTTATTTCAAGTATTTTTTATTTGTAAATAGAATTCCAGGGTTTTATACATTATTGACGCGTCTACAGTGTTTCCGGCTACAATGGCAACTATACATAGGTGAACACAATAGAGTGGGGAATGATTTATGATGAAAATTAAAAAAAATATGTTTGACAAATCCCCAAAATTTGAAACATTTTATTTTTGTGGATAAGGGGGTGGTTCATCATGCATTTAATATATAAAGGAAGTTTTTCCTCATGGAAACTGAGCTCCAAAATAAATGTGTTACTTCTTTGCATGAATGCAAACTCAAATAATACTGCATAAAAATAAAACAGTAATTATTAGTAAATTATCATCAATTTATTCATATTAAATTACCCACTTGTTTATGAACAGTATTTGTACTCAGGGTATACTTCAATACTTTTCATTGAGCGCATGTCTATAAACGCGAGATTGTCTCAATCACAAAGAAGCAGAAGGCATTCAAATGTAATGTGACATGAAGTCACACATTTGTCGGGTGTGGCATCTTAATTTCCCCTATCAGAACCTTCCACAGACTTTAGATTCATTATGAAGGTCAGCAACTTCAGTATGGAGAAAATCCCTATACAGAACCATTGAAGACCATACTTTTTTGCTTTGCTGCTTAACCAAATGAGCTAATTCCTGTTATAAAACTGTGTATTCCTGGAAAGATTTATTTGACATTTAAGATAACAGTCTTTGGCAGAAGTCCTGCCTCACATGTATATAGAGACCTTTCATCTCTCGTCGGAAGTCATTGAGTCTTGGCCAATTAAATTCATAAAAAAAAGCTAAATACTTATATATACTAAGGGTAAAGACCTTCCATCTCTGGTTGGAAGTCATTGAGTCTTACACAATTAATTCATAAATAAAGCTAAATACTTACATATTGATAGTATGGTAGCAGTCTTTGACAGTGGTCCTGCCTCACATGTGTAGAGACCTTCCATCTCTGGTTCGAAGTCATTGATGTACAGTTTCACTAGGAATGGTGTAATCTCTTCAGTATAGACGTGTGAATAGCCTGCAATACAAAGACAAGATATGGTAACAAAGAAGATTTCTTGAGCATTACCAGCATGCCTCACTTCCATAACATGACCAGTGGTTTTCCATCTCTTGTGTCTACTGGTTCCCATTGACATTACAATGCAATGGAAGGCTTGTAACTTTCTTGGCGTGATATCAATCCAGTCCCATGTTGTTTTATACTTAAAAAAGACCCTCTATTTTTTAATTATACCTCTTCAAAGTTTTCAAAAGAGGTTAGATTTGGGGCTGAATTGTGCCTTTACCTACCATGTAAACAAAGGTAGAAGTCAAACTGTTAATTACATTTGCACATGTTTGCCATGGTCCCTCGAGAGAATAAAGTCTTGTGGCCGCTGCAGTGTTGCTAAGCATGATGTACTGCACAAGAAGTCTTCTTTGATATGGTATGGTATTAGTATGGGATTTATAGTGTGCTGAACTTACGATAAAATCTCTGGCCTGAGTTAACACAATATTTAGATCTGTCCTCAATCCTATACGCTACTTGCATGGTATAGATGGAACCAGTGAAAGCTCTCCCCTCACCACGCACTATCACGCACTATCATGCCACACTGTGTCATGGTTTCACGCAGGTTTGTGCATCGTGTGACGCGGTTGGGCACGCTCGTGCTGAGGGGAGAGCCTCGCTTTCATTCTAAAATGGTGATTGCGTGCAAGTAGCGTATAGGATGGACATGGTATTTTTTTTTATCATTCTTGAAAAGAAACATGAAAGTAAAAACACCTAAAAATAGAAATATTGACAGCTTTGAATTTTTGTCATGGAAATACTTAGTCCAGGACTAAAAGTGAAGCCATGACTAGAGTTCGGTCAATTCCAAACAGCATCTAATCAATTAATAATGAAGAACAGGCACGTACATAATGCTTGTATAATGCAACAGGGCGCTCTTTGCATGTGTGATGTGTGAGTACAATTGGATTACTTTGGCACACAGAGATATATGACCACTGATTTCTTTCACTAGTGTCTACTGGTTCCAATTGAGTCGGCTCTTGTTTTTCTTAAATACCCTTTACTTTCCAAATCAGATAAAATAAACGGCATCTGAAAGCTGAGTGTTATCCCGTTCCGTGTATATAAACATATTACACCAAACTTGAGGACTTCATAGTCAACAAGTTGCGCAAACATGTGCACAATTTTTTTAGGGACACCCTGTAGTGGTGCTAAGTATGCTGGACTGCACAAGAAATGTTCTTTGACCAAGCTTCATAACTATAGTGTATTCTTACCAGCTCTACTGGTGCCTATCTCAGTACCATTAGGTCCTAACCAATGTGGTGAGTCTTCAAACTGTCCTTGTCCCGTCACTTGACAAATGAAATGTGCATCTTCACCGATGGATAGGATCTGTCCTGGACCAGGGCTGATGATAAGCTGACGGTCTATGAACTGATTGTGTACTGTGCGGTGAAGAAAAAGAACACTTAATGTTAGTAACACATAGTATAAATAAGCAGCAATGGAAATACCCACATGACTGTATACCTGGGTTGTCTAGGTAGGAACCACACACTTTGTGGACTTAGACTTTGTAACCTTAACTTTTACAAAAGGATATAACTCAGTTGAAAGAGTGGTTCTAATGGGAGTCGAACCATGGACCTCTGCATTGCAAAGCATCTTTCTCAACCACTAGCGTAGCGAGGGTTAAACTGGCCAAGGATAATTTTAATCCCTTTTAAACATTACAGAATAAAGCAATAATACTATTATGATCAGTACACATAATATTATGAATAGAGTTGCGATACACTTGATTGTCATTGGATTTAAATATGCAGGCCTGGCATTTTTGTGGCGCCTATTCTTTCTGACTCAACTTGTATATCTAGTTTGATCATCTTTGTGCGCACACAAACTCTAGTTTTATTATGGTGTCACTGATTATATTTTTAAACGCATGTATTGAAGGCATACACTTGTTAGTACCTGCAATTCTCAAATAGTATCAGAAAACCGTCCAGAGGGGCTACCTAAAATTGAATTTAAAATTCTGGGCAGCGTGCCAGGTGTTCTCTCGGACTTTTTGACTGAAAATACCCCCACCCTCTTTTCACCATTTCAAGGACACTTTCTAAATAGTTTTGCGCGAAAACGAGGACACAGCTGGTTTAAAAATACCCCTTTTTCCTATTCTCGGGACAATTTGATATGACATAATACTCATTCTAATCTTTGTTCTTATTCGCAGACATAGCTCTCCAAAAAACACCCTAATTTTGAAATCGTGGACATGGCTTCCAAAATGACCCCTTATTTTTGGAAATCGCAGACAAAGCTTCAAAAAACACCCCTAATTTTTGGAAATCGCAGACATAAATGTCTGTGAAATGTCCACGGACATGGTACAGAAAACACCTCTTTTCCACAATTTTTGGAACGATCATGCATAAAAGTCAATGTAGACTGAAACCACCAAGGTAGCATGTATCAGCCTCAATATTGTTGTAAGCTTGCTCACTTGGACAAAAAAACATCTCTTGATGTCCCTCTCAGAGTACCTTCAGTCTTCAACTTGAAGACCCAGGGAGTCAAAGGATATTGAAAGACATCAATAATAGTAGAGCTACGTACATGTATGCCATCATGTTCCAGAAATCTGAACTTTTAAGAAAAACATCTGTATATTCAACACACTGGTTTTTTTTGGCACTATCATCTATTGGTTTCCTTTGACATAGAATGCAGTATATTGGACCGGCTATATCCTTTTTGTTCTTTATTAGAGACTAACAAACGCTTTTTTCAGCCAACCTTTCGGAGGTCTTACCCGGGGGGAGGGGGGGTGGGGGTACTCACGTATATTGGCCATACGGTTATGTGCGGCTGTCAAGGCCCCCTTTTCACACCTTTCGGCCGCTCCGTAAGACCCCTTTTTCATCGACTGGCAGTTCCATAAGACCCCCTTTTCATCCATTGGCAGTTCCCTTAGACCCCAAATTCAACCAAAAATCATAAATTGTGTGAAAATCTTATGAATTTGAGTTATGTAGCCTCAAATTTTGCCTAAATTCAGTTCATAAGACAACATTTTGCCGTTCAGTTCGGTAAGCCCCTGTTTTCAGACTGCCCAGCCGCACACCCCTACCCTCTTCACTATTCGAGTACCCTCCCCGGGAGGTCTTACCTTTAGTTCCGCAGTCTGGTCCCCTGAAGTCCTGTGAGCAGATACATTCTCCAGAGATACAATGACCATTGTTTAGGCAAGGCGGAACGCATTCTACAGCTGTATATCGTGGGTGAGATGGTGATAGCATGACTTGACATATGACAAGTTAAGCAATGAATGATGCATGCATAAAAAATGCAGCAGCGCTACAATATAAATTACCTATAGCAGATCAATTCATATTCAAAAGCAGCCATTTTTTTATTAACACTTTCCACGCAGCTATTAGTTTTCCCATATACAAAACAGATTTTTCAGAAACCTTTCACAATTTTCGAAGTCTATTTCAAGGATTACTTAACAAATACTAGGCATTTGTGTACTCATTTCAATGCATTTTTCATAATGATTCCAAATATGGTGATGGAATTCTATAATTGTGACATTTTTGAAACATTTTGTGACATTTTTCAATGTCGTCTGCAGACACATGCCGCGTGGAAAGTGTTAAGAGATAAAATATAGCCAATTATAAGGGAAGATACATTTGGAAGTAATATTCTCATAACTCAACTGTAGTAACTTGGATGTCTAGTAGGCAACAACACTTATGGATATTGTGCTATAATTATCATTTATATGGGCCTTCCAAACGGTACAATAAAAGTCCAATATTCATAAAATATTGCCGTCCAATATTTTGTGTCCGACTCGTGCAATATATTCTTGTATAACCATCAAAGCCATTCAATATTATATAAGTATATAGTTCACCATCTTCTTTATAGCTCTTACTATTTTGTATTTATATTCTGTCTCTGTGGTATATCCACTTGAAACGTCAGTTTCATTACGTTAAATGTTTTGCTTTATTGCACAGTAATTTGTATTGCTTGTCAAAGTGCATATCTGTGTTTATTTGTTATTTGTTTTTAGTGCACATCAATTCCCATTGCTTGCCTTAATACATTTCACTGTTTTATTGCTTTATTATCCCCTGCTATTGCTTGTTTCCCCACACCAAGTTGGTATATCTTGCTTTTATTCTTTGCAATGGTTAACATGATGTCTGTTAGTGATTTGATAATTTGTGCAGTCATAGATGAAGCTAAATTATACCCGCACACACTATAATTAATGACTATTATTTTCTGTGTATATCTACTTTCTAGCGATGACATATAATCACTACTTCAGATTATGAATGTAGCTGAAATTACATGGTCAGCTTAAGTTGACATTTGCTTTTTGCTAATTCTCAATCAACCAATCAATCAATTATTGATTGATTGATCGATAATCGGTGGATCAACCATCGATGGATGGATCAATCAATCGATCAATCGATCATTCGATCAATCGATCATTCGATCAATCGTTCAATCAATCGTTCAATCGATCATTCAATCGATCAATCGATCAATTGATCATTCAATCGATCAATCGATCAATAGATCAACTAACCAACCAACCAACCAATCAATCAATCAATCATCGATTGATTAGTTAACCAATCAATCAATTAATCAATCAATATATATATATCAATCAATCAATCAATCTATCTATCAATATATTAATCAATCAATCAATCTATTTATCAATCTATTATTCAATCCATCCTTTACTTACGTCTGATCTCACAGAAGCTTCCTCCGTATCCTGGCAGACAAATACAGACACCATTCTCACATGAACCACCATTACGGCATTCCTCTGGACAGGAGCGTTCTATCAGAAAGAAAGAAAACAAACTCATCTCAGATCTGGCACAGTGTTCCCAATGTGATGTGTTGTGGTAATCCATGACACCTCGGTTCATATTTTGGACACAATCTTTTCCCCAAGTCCCTTAAATTGGTCAATGTTGTCAACTAAGATCTCTC
The DNA here is from genome assembly GCA_035610835.1 of Ophiura sarsii. Taxonomy (NCBI): domain Eukaryota; kingdom Metazoa; phylum Echinodermata; class Ophiuroidea; order Amphilepidida; family Ophiuridae; genus Ophiura; species Ophiura sarsii. The sequence continues at coordinate 62,197,286 of CM069449.1, forward strand.
CCAAAACATGGAGCAAGTGCTGTCTAGGTCGTGGACCACAAAAAGTAGCCCATATTTTGTTAAGCCCATTGAAAATACATTGTTCGTCCAACTTTTTGCAGGCCGCAGCACCCAATTTTAGCTGTGGGGCAAGGTTCAAAAGTAGCAGAATTCAGCGGCCTACCAACAGGGTTATCAACACTGGAATTGGCAGTCTATAGAGGGACTACAGGTACCCAGTCTAATAACTAGGGAGGTCAACCTTGTCAACAATTTGTTACCATAATGCTGATTGGCTCAATGTATGGTACAGCCCAAATTGTAGCCAATCAAAATAGGGCTTATAAAGAGTCTGATGATTGGATGGTTAACTTACTTCTTATATTACATGCGATGCCTTCAAATCCACTTGGACATGCACAGATGCCGCTAACACAAAAGCCACCATTGACGCATGGGTAACGACAAGTTCTCTCTGTAAAACACAGTGAATGGCAAGTGAAAATGTCAGACAAAATCAAAGTACCTACTGGTCTGAGTATAGTCCCACTGGGTTTTAACTTGAAAAAAACCCACGGAATCGGGGGTTGGGATTGTGATCGGATAGACTATTTCAATCAAATGTGTTGAAAAAGTCATGGCTTTGTTGAAAAAGTCAAAGCTTTGTTGAAAAAGTCATAGCTTTTTAATATGTATCTTGTTAAAGTACCGGTAAACTCCAGGAAATACCCCAGGAAATTTGAGTAACATTTTTTTTTTTTTAATTTTAATTCCTGAGTTTTCTTAAAAGTTAGGGGGTAGGATTATAATCGAGCATGGGACTATACTCGGACCAATACGGTAGTTGTGGTAAACACAAAAGTAAAAGTTGAATTGCAGTTGACTTTACCGTCATTATAGATCACTTGGAACAACAGATTTTATTCTAACATGACAGCTTAAAAAAACACCTAAAAAACCCTTAAAAAAACATTTTACATAATGGTTCTCATGCCACATGCGGGAAACAGACTAGTTTTTATTTTTTGCCGTACAAGTTTTTGTATTACTATGATAATAGGATGGCAATTATTTACATCACACTATGACTTATTACAAATTCATTGTAAATATGATTATAAGTTATGTTCATATAAGAAAAAAGTTGTGTTGCCCTCATAAGTGAAAAATGGTTAATGTTGGTTAGTTGGTCAGATTTTGTAATTGTAAAGGTTTGACCTTTTACGTACAGCATGTTACGAATTTCCACAATTTGGGAATTTTACAGCAATAATACTATGATGTAATCGGCAGTTCCTTCAATAAAATTCATTATAGTTGGAAACAGTGAGATTTTTGAAAATTGAAAACAAAAAAAACCCACATAACAAAATAAAACCTGTGACTTGACTTTTGTTGGGCGATGACTGAGGGCAACACAACAGTTCTTTTGGCCTATTACCAATGGCATACCTCTGAATTGACAGAATTGTCCAATAAACGGTGGTTGACAGAGACAATCGGTAACGTCACATATGCCTCCATTAAGGCAGGGGCCTCCACATGGACTAGATGCTACATGTGAATGGATGATGGATGGAAATGATAGGATTTAGATGGATACAAAACATTTAATGAATGGTGTAATCACAGATTTATAAAGGAGATTCAGTACGATGCATTTCCCTATCTCTTTACCTGTAACAGGCGCCATTTTGAATTTCCACCATGGGGAGATATTTGGAGGTATGTCGGAATTTGTCAGAACTAAACGGAAAAGAGCGAAGACTGCCGCGTACCCGCACTGGAGCCGTATCTTTCTCCGCATATTGGCAGGTTTGATATACGTGGAAAGAGCGACGCTTTCTGGAAGCTCATGTGCATTTTCCAAAAAATATGGACATACCTCCAAATTCGTCCCCGTGGTGGAAACAAAATGGCGGCGGCGTACTGGATCTCTGTTTTTAAATCTATGGGTGAGGGGTTGGGGACTCTACAAAAAACAAGCAGGGACCTCCATGTGGACTACGTGTTACATTAATGGTAGTGGTGGAAATGGGTGAGGGGCGGGGGGCTCTACAAAAACAAGCAGGAACCTCCATGTAGACTACATGTTACATAATGGTAGTGGTAAATGATAGGAGTTAAATAGACATCAATATAAATAGTTTGGGAATTTGAAATGAAGTGGATAAATAATGAAAGTCAATTGTGATAACTATGAGGGTTATTCAAATAGTTCTATCTACTCTATGACAATACCTGTACATTTGCAAATGTGGGTATCACTCTGGAGCACAGAACAGGTGGACATTTATATATGCCCATTTATATTGGTCGAGTTTTGAAGATGGATAAAGAACTTTTTGAATGACCCATATACAATGATTTGCAAGTATGACATAGAAATGAACACTCTTTAACATTTAATTAATTATCTGTGTATGTACAAGATGTTTTGACTTTACTGTCAAGAATCTTGTCCCAAGTCTGAATTGTTAGATGCTTGAATGTGGGCAAAGGGGAGGGGAGGGGAAAGGGCAAAGGGAGGGGAGTGGAAAAGGGAGGGGAGTGGAGGGAAGTAGAGGGGAAGGGAGGGGAAAGGAACAAGGATGTTGAGGAAGGGTATGAGGAGGAGGAGGAGGTAAGGGAGGGGAGAGAAACGTTCACTTCAATTGTCAAAATGTGGCAGAAAAGAACGAAATATGTGTCGATTTGGTCCAACACAAGGGATTGGCATGCCCTCCCCTGTCCTCATCGGGAATAAGAGCATATAGGTAATCAATGTCTTTTAAACGAATCATAAAATGATGTACAATAACAATTTGTATTATGCAATATGGTGAAATGGAAAAAGAAAAAGACCAACATAGCACTGATAATTCTTACGATTTGTAGTGATAATGATTGACGAAGACAGATGGTCTGATGTGCAGTTGTAGAGTCCCATGTATTCAGCCTGTAGACTAGATATAACAAGTTGACTGGATGTGGAAGAGATCGTCTCCACATAGATATCGGTGATACCGTCTGTGATACCTGAAATTAATGCAAAATAAAAATATGCAATGTGAGGCGAATAAAAAAAACCTGGTTTTTTTTAGAGTTTTTACCCCAAATCATGTTAAATCAGCCGTTTTTTGGCCGAAAATCTGTCAACATTTTTTCTTCTTTTTCTATTGTTTTGAATACCCTTCAATTGCTCATATCTCTGTAATCAAGTATCCATTCAAAATGGTGTTTTCTGCCAAATGTAGCATTGCAAATACCCAATACAATCACATAGAAAATTAAAATTGTGGTATTTTCGACTTCAGACTACAGAATCTGTCGACAATAAAGAAAATTCCAGATTTTTGCAGATTTTGGTGACATTTCAGGTTAAAAAAACACACACAAATATTTTTTAAAAACCCAAGAAAACCCTGAACAACCGACCCTACTTGACAGGTCCGTCCGCCTGTAAAACATATATTTGTTATTTCGTCGCCTGATCACAAAATGAGTCTGAAGTCGAAAATACCACAATTTTAGTTTTCTATGTGATTGTATTGGGTAGTTGCAATGCTATACATTTGGCAGAAAACACCATTTTGATTGGATACTTGATTCCGAAAAAATGAACAATTAAAACAATAGAAAACAAAAGAGTTTCTACCCTTTGTTTGGTTATATTTCAAAATCGATATTTGCAGGCTCCGACACGTTTTTTTGCTTGATTACATCACATACTCCCACATCTCCACAAATAAAATCAGAGCGGTTGCGGTACACATATAATATAATAATAATATAATAATAATGGCATTTATAATGCGCCGTCAATCTAGGTGAACTATTCCGAGGCGCAAACATATAAAACAAAAATACAAATTAACATGAAAAATACATTAACAAGGATGATTTGCATATACATGTATATACAACGAAATCAATTGTAAACTGAGTCATTCACCAATATCACTATTCAAATAATGGTAGTATGTATTGCCATCAAAATCAATGAATGGTTTAAAATATAGATGGTTTAAAATATAGGCCTACTTGATTCCAAAACACACTTTTTTACTAAGTTACAGATAATTCACCAACTGTCAAAGCATGGTCAAACTTAAGTCAATATACACAGTGTGTGACTCAATTCCATTGATCATGTAACGTATACTGATGTTTCACATTCTGCCAAATTCAAACTTAACACTTTCCACAGGGCAGGCGTCTGCAGACGACATTCCAAAATTTCACAAAATGTTTCAAAAATGTCAACGTTATTTATTGACTTTCATTACCATGTTTGGAATTACCATGAGAAATGCATTGAAATAAGTACAAACATGCCTAATATTGGTTAAGTAATCCTTGAGATAGACTTTGAAAATTGGGAAAGATTTCTGAAAAATCTGTTTTGTATATAGTAAAACTAATAGTCGCGTGGAAAGTGTTAAAGTTCCAAAAATTGTCAAACCATTAATCAATGACAACTTTTTTAAGTTGATCTTTAATTACAAAAAAACACAGGTGCTATAATCAGTTGAACAGTGATAAGCTTTAATCAATTCATGAATACCTAATCATAGGTGATAATGAAAATGAGAGAAAATAACAACATATTCATAGGTTTCATATTTTTCCAACAACTATCCCTAACTAAATTAATCTAAACAAAATTGTAACTTAATTAACACTTACCATCCCCTGTTACAGGTATTCGTCTTCCTCTTGAGTCATACCATGTTGGGGGCGCTTCAACATTTGTGTTATTAGTAACGCACAGATACATTGCTGGGCCTCCGATGACCGGCGGTATATCACTGGTTGCTATGCTCAATCTAAAGTTATTTGACTGTGAGCAATCCGGGCCAATGAATTCATCTGGGCAAGCACAGATGGTATCGATGCAGATTCCACCATTCTGACAAGGGGGGTTGCAAGCTGTGAGGGGTGGAATATAAGAGGATTAATATCATATTAATGTCATCAATTACCAGCTGAAATCCATTAGTCTGTCAGCAACTGAGACCTGTAAATGCATCTGGGCAGGCACATATGCTATCAAAAACAAAGCCCACCATTCTGACAAGGGGGGAAAACAAAGTCCACCATTCTGACAAGGGGGAGGGGAGTTGTAATCTGAGAGGGTGGAGGGGGAGGGGGGAGTTGTAATCTGAGAGGGTGGAGGGGGGAGGGGGAGTTGTAATAAGGTGGAATATAAGAGGATAATACAATATTACTGTCATTGATGGTTTAGACTGTGAATAATCAGGGCTGATGAATTTATCTGGACAAGCGTAGCTGTATCAATGCTCAACAATTCTGGCAAGGGGGTTGCCATCAGGGAATAGTAAATGTGGCAGTTTTTGGGGCAATTTAATTGTTTGCCCTATGCAGACTTTCAACTGTTTTGCGTGTTTCTACATTTGCAATTTATTGCTTCATCGCACAGACCCATACACAGAAGAAATATATTCAAGTGTTATTATTTTGAGTGAAGATGGTTCAAGAGTGAAAAAAAATGTAGTGCAAAGATTTACACTTTTACCCCTATTTGGTATTACGGTAAGTACAGCTCAATATTACACAACCTGACCTTGTAACCTTTGACCCAGTGGCTGCACCTAACCTTGTAACCTTTGACCCAATGAGCTGCACCTAACCTTGTACCCTTTGACCTAGTGGCTGCACCTAACCTTGTAACCTTTGACCCAGTGGCTTGACCCATTGGCTGCACCTAACCTTGTAACCTTTGACCAAGTAGCTTGACCCAGTGGCTGCACCTAACCATGTAACCTTTGACCCAGTGAGCTGCACCTAACCTTGTAACCTTTGACCCAGTGGCTGCACCTAACCTTGTAACCTTAGACCCGGTGCATGTTCCAATTTTACTCACCAACATACTGGCAATGATCACCCATAAAACCTTCAGGACAGAGACACAGTCCATTTACACATGTGCCACCTTGTTCACAGTCGGGGAAACATACATTCTCTGAAACATAACACATGGATACAAACATTATCTCATTAGATTCATTCACTGCATGGAATTCATACACTCTTAAAAGATTCAAATCAATCAGAAGGCAGGAAACTAAAATATGTGGAGTGCATTGAAAATGTCTATTTACACTCTTTGTTTTGATTTGTTATTCAGGCAGCACGGGTTCAACGATTTTAATTGCAGGTGTTGGCCAACATGTCAACATTTGTTATTCACAATTGAAGAGAGATTAAATGTATGCACAAAAAACTGTGAATTTGTATTTGTTGTGTCGTTTATGAATTAGGTCAATGTTTCATTTCTCGAAAAATTAGAAATTGAATGCACTTACGCAAACGTTGATATACTCAAAATAGCACTTTTCCTGTGGGATCGTGCCATTATTCACACATCAACATGTGTGCATTTATTTATCTAATGAACTGATCATCATCACTGAAATGGGGTCTGACGAATAACAGAGACTGAAATGGTATCTTAACTTTCACTTCATAAAAAGAAAATTGAGGTAATAATGGGAGCACAAAATGTTGGCCTTTTGTGAAAAAAACCCAACCCTGTTGTATGGGTCAGACCAACCAATAGTTTTTCTTCTTCTATTAAACAAATGTTTTGTTTTTATTTTTGAGAATTTTTGAATTGTTTAGTAACATTTTTTGTTGTTGTTGTATTTGATTCTTTTTAACATTTCCTTGTTTTGTTGTTGAAAATTCACCAACATTTTCACACATTTGTTGAAAAAAAATTCCACCAAAAACCCAACGTCCAATCAACTGGCCCTACCCAATAGGTCCATTTGCCCATTGAACAGGATTGGGTGTTTTTTTGTCGCTTTCACATTAAGTAACTGATATACAAGAGGGTGTTCAAATCGCACTAAGTAACTGATATACAAGAGAGTGTTCAAATCGCACTAAATAACTGATATACTGAGGGTGTTTAAACCACTGCACGTCTCTGGTTCAAACCTCTCATCCCCAGGTACTAACCTGCTACAATAATGGTAAATGATGTAGTAAGGGGCCCAGCACTGCATCTGTATTGACCAACATCCTCCTGTTGAAAGTTATTGATGATAAACAACGTCTCCTGATTGGATATTCTCTTGGTACAGAGGTGATGACGGCCACCCAGTCGACCTAGGGTCAAACATAACAGGATATGAGGGATATAAGGTTATGGGATCCTGATTAAACCAGGGAGCTTATATAATGGGAGAGGAAATTCGAATCGCAAAATTGAAGCTTCCCCATATATGGGCATGTGGGCGTGATTACGCGCGATGTAACTCTTGAGATGACGGCACACACTCATTAGCATACTTTAGACGCGTAAGGTAACTCTTGTAACTTATTAGCATAATTTAGACGTGTGATGTAACTCTTGGAACGGGGGCGCTGTCACGCTAGAGGCTTCAATTTCGGCAATGGGAGTCTGTGTACAGTGGCACCCGCCTGATTAAACCCTGTATACAACCCTTGCTGATGAGTGGTAGCATCAATCACTGCCCTAACCATTGTCACAACTGGTACCAACTCTTTGCAAAAAATACATGATTTATTGGTATGTCAAATTTGTTTGGTCTTTTTGGAAAAAGTATTCAATTCTGGTCAACTTCTTTTTGACTCACATTGTCCAAACCACAAGTTTGCATGATATGCATATGATATGCATATCATATCGGTTTTACATGGATACATCATGGGTTTCACATGGGTTTTACATGGATATCACATGGGTTTTAAATGGATATCTCATGGGTTTCACATGTGTATCACATGGGTTTTACATGGATATCACATGGGTTTTACATGGATATTGCATTGGTTTTTCATGGATATCACATGGGTTTTACATGGATATCACATGGGTTTATAAATGGATATCTCATGGGTTTCACATGTGTATCACATAGGTTTACATGGATATATCATGGGTTTCACATGATTATCACATGGTGTCAAATGATAAGCTTCAACATTAACTTACAATCATTTTCTGAGCTAATGACCCCTCCGTCAAGATTCCTCCAGAATGGGTATCGTAGAGCTCTGCGCCCATACGTCTGACATCTCATCTCAAAGCTATCCCCTATATCTGGACTTTCGAAGATGCCAGGGATAATGGTGATAGAACTGGTAGGGCTTACTGTACAAAACAAGTGTCAAACAGATAGAATGGTACTTAATTAACATTTTCCACACGGCAGTCACCTGTAGACAGCAGTTCCAAAATTTCACAAAATGTTTCAAAAATGTCAACATTATTAAACTTCATAACCATATCTGGAATCACCATAAGAAATGCATTCAAATAAGTACAAACATGCCTAGTTTTGGGTCAGTAATTGTATGAGATAAGACTTTGAAAGTTGGGAAAGATTTCTGAAAATCAGTTTTGTATATTGGTAATACAAATAGCCACGCGTAAGCCTGAAGGATATTGATTAGAGCAATAATTTGTTTTCAATATATGTTTTTTGTAATCATATTCTGCTACACGAGAGAGGGGGCGGGGCATTCCACGTTCACAGAGAGAGCACTCCACTTTCCCCAAGAGAGGGGGCACTCCACTTTCCCCGAGAGAGGGGGCACTCCACTTTCACTGAGAGAGCAGACGACGATGGCCACGGGATTTCATCGTTCCAATATGGCAACGGGAGTGCGCCATTTTGAAATATTTTTAACAGTCATAGCCCGGTTAAATGAGAATAATTTAAAAAATAGCATTTACAATATGGTAAAATGATAAGATTAACATTCGCGATTACGTGTTATTCCAATACGAATTCAAAATGTAGGATTTGTGTGCCCACCGTCGTCTGGATAGAGAGGGCACTACACTTTCACAGGGGTGTGTATGTAAGGCTAAGGACTCCTCTGTTCAGCAATGCTCTTACCCAAATAACCCATATTAGTTGCAAAATATTTCATCCAGAGTCCCCAGAGTTCACATTTTCTCACTATATGCCAAAAATCATGCTTAACTGCTTAACCCCCCCCCCCCCCCACGGTCTCATATTTTTGGGTGGGTTATTTTGCACAGATCTACACCCAAAGACCCATATTATCCACATTTTGCTCTAAATGAATGCTTATTATCATGCTCTACCCAATTGAACCCATTCTTTTTAATTTTCTCTCACATGCCACACTGACCCGTAACCAGGAATTTTTCAGGGGGGAATGTTGACAATATTGGACCTCTTTCCAAAATGTAGACCTTTTTTCCAGGGTGAGGAAAATTTGGCAAAAGTGGACCTTTTTTACCAAATTTTGGACTTTTTTTTCAAGAAAAACGCATTAAAAAAACATTTTTTGTCAATTTTTATATTCGCAAAAGTGTTTTTGGGACCTTATGGGTTATTTTTTATGGGTTTGATACAAGGCTAAATGCTTTATCCATATCCCTGGCACATCACAATTCTAGTTTTTCCTACATTGCTGAAACAACTTACCACCGGTTTCACAGAATTCTCCATTGTATTTGGGTCCACACTTACATATACCACTCCTACAGGTGCCTTCATTGGCACATGGCAATGGGCATGGACGATCTGTCAACAAACAAAATCCAAAGTGAAATGACTTAACTTATTCGCTACGAGACCCCAAAAAGAATTTGACTTTAGTTTCCTACATGCGTTACTTTGTTTTCTACACATGTTTTTTTTTTCATAGCTTTTTCAAATATTATAATTTACCACAACATTTTGTTTTTAAACAAGGTATCCCATGTGTATCTCATTGATATCTTATGGTTAGATATTCCATGGGTCCATCACATGGGTGTCGCATGGTTATCACATGGGTATCACATAGTCTTCTCATGGGAATTTATTTCATGTTTTTTTCACGAGTATTATATGGTTATCTCACTGGTGATATATATGAGCATCTCATGGGTATTTCACTGGTATCTTGGGTGTCACATATATATCTCACAGATATGGTATCACATGTTTTCATGGGTATTGCAATGAAATCACATGGGTATTTCATGGGTATGAAATCATTCTGCTTACCATTGATTTATTTCAAATCTACAGATCCGGTCAATTATCCCAAATGTTGGTACGTTTTAACTGACCGGTCCCATCTTGTTAAAGTAAAAGTTATAACATGAGTTACGCAGTGGTTCAGTGCTCATCCAAGCAATGCGTGGATCATGCAGTACCAAAAAACAAACGGTAATGCTACGCTAAATTGTAAAAGGATTGGCGGTTTAAACTTTAGTATCTCAAAGGGATCACAAGGGCATCTCATGGGCAACACATGGGTATCACATGAGCAACTCATGGGTATCTCATGGGTTTCACATGGGTATCACATGGGTATCTCATGGGTTTCACATGGATATCACATGGATATCTCATGGGTATCACATGAGCAACTCATGGGTATCACATGGGTATCTCCTGTATACCACATGGGTATCACAAGGGTAGCTCATCATGAGTATCTCTGAGGTATCTTATAAGTATCACATGGGTACCATAGGGGTGTCATATCCCACATATCATTCAACTCACCATTGATTTGTACATCAACAGATCCTGTAAGTGGTCCAGCATTACATGTATACTCCCCTCTGTAGTCAGTAGACAATATGTTGAGGATTAGCCTGCTGTAAGTCTCATTGATGTGATGTACCTTCATATTCTCTGTATTTGCTGCAATAAGAATATAATGCCGGGATATCACACTTAAGATTCTAGTTCAACTTGGATAATTATTTAAACGTGTTAATAATCAGGCATGAGAATGGAATTTTGAAAAAAGCAGGAAAAAGCAGAAAAGTGGTGAAAATTCCTGAAAAAGTGCGTGAAATTGGGCAAAAAAGGCCAAAAACAGGCTAAAATTAAATAAAACGGCGTAAATATTGACTACTAAAAAGCAGGAATTCCTGCTTATTCCTGAAGATTCTCATGCCTGAATAATGAATAAGCAATGCTTCTAAGACATGAAATATAATGGTATGGATTTCATATAGTCCATTTATCTATCACGAGACAGTGACATAATTGCGTATTCTACTAATTGCAGCACATAAACGTATGCGCCTACTCGAGGCGCTGGCGTAAACACACGAGCATAGACAGACGGAAGATACATACGTGTGCGTAAATGCTGCACCTATAAAGTTATGTCACTGTCCAGAGGAAGACAATAGAGTATAGTATGCATGTACAAGCATAACAAGTAGCATTCATATGGGTCGAATGATATGAATCATAACATCGCTATTCTGTCACATGGTTATAGGCATAGGAAGTGTTGCTTCATACATGATCTGGGGCAAGAGCATTTACAAGATTTTGATAGATGTGTTTTTGTCCCTTAAACATGTTTGGAGTAGGCTGCCCAAAGGTTATACTTAGGTAGTGTTACTTTGTATATGTGCAGAAAGGCCAGTTGGAGATACAAGGTTTTGCAAGTACAGCTAAAAATGGGTATCATTTCGGTATTATATAGGAATCATGCACCATTGGTATCATAGGGTATCATATAAGGGTATCATAAAATAGATCATATGGTTTTCATAAAAATATCACATCTGTATCATATGGGCATCACATGAGTATCACATGGGAGGGGGGTCATATGTGCATTCATCATAACCTGTATACTTGTTTTCCAATGGGTTTTGTATGGTTGCTACAGTCTATTATATGAAGTGCAGTAACCCACTGCGATGGTGAGGATCAGATGATTCTTTTAGGTATGCCATCATGTGCATGGGCATCACAAGGGTACAGTATGTGCATCACATGGATATGGGACACTCCACTATAAAATAGGGGTTGAAAATATTGCATACCTTGCACTGAAGCTTCTAATACTACTCCACTAGGTGTAACCCACTGTGGTGGAGCGGATAAGGTGATGCCTTCAGCTATACAGTCGTATTTGATAGTCTCTCCCAGGTAGGGTACAGCATCGTTCACAGGTGTGATGACAAGACGCACTGGTTCATATTCTATGGAGAGTAAATAAAAGCCACTATGAGAATTTGTCTCAACAGTACTTTTGCTTCTTCAAGGATTATAGATTTTAATAAAAGAATTATTTGGCTTGTCCAAATAATTCTGTGTTGCTCATGCACTAGGATTAGGATTGCCAGTTTGTTTTCCTGGCTTTCTAGACGCCCTCGATTTTACTGCCTCAGGTTGACCAATCCCGTGATGGGATTTGTCATACCGCGAAATTTGCTTTGTTGTTTAGTCGCGCGGATCGAAGCATTTTTGACCTTCCCCTTGTTCTCCATTTTCTAGTCATATCGTTTCTGTTTCATACCGGGAAACATCTCCAAAAATTCTCTCTCTACTCATCGGATTTCGCGATTCGCGTCAATTGTTGCAGTGTTTTACCTGTACAATTTTAGCACCGGCTTTCAGCTGTTACGTGTAGGATCTTCAGGTTTTTCAACTCTTCAAATCTTCTTCATCTTCTATTGAATTACCGCACTATATATACTGTTATTTTCCGATCTGTGTGAGTAGATTTATTTTAATTATCTGATCGTTTTTCTATTGGCCTGTTCTACTTTCTGCCTATATAAACACGATGGCCCCTAAGAGATTGCCAACTAAAAGAAAGGCTACCGATCAAGGTCACGAACGCCAAACTCGCGCCCAGGCGAGGGCTATGAACGATTTGTTACCAGGCCCGTCGTCAGTATCAACAAACCAAAATCATAACATCATAAATCAACCTCAGCCTCTGCATATCGCCCTGTACAACAGGCCCGTGGCCGGAGTCGCGTCCGTAACCGTGGCCGGGAAGAGGCGCAAATATTGGGCGAGGAGGAAGACAACAAAGCGTCGCTGTCCCAGTACGCGAGGTTGTTAATGCTGACGTATTGGACGTCGGAGTAGACGCGGAGGACGCCTTGCAACTTGAAATCGCTGGCGATGACCAAAGACAAGTGGCAGAGTCTGTTACCAATCCTCTGCCCAGTGTGCCCAATCAAGTTAACCAGCAGGTTCAGAGGTCAGCGCCGAATCAGGAGGTGAATTTGGAATCTTTTTCTGGCAGTGGACGTGGTGTTGTTGGTGGCGGATTTCGAGTACAAAATGCAGCGCAAAATGTAGGTCCTTCGGGCAGTGGCTATGCTCCGCTTAGACACGGTGTTGTACAACATTCTAATGCCGACCATCTACTACAAGGAAATGCTGGTGAGAATTTTTTAAATAATTTTGGGAGGGTTTTGGCCGGTGGAGTTGGTTTACAACCTACTTCATGCACTTCCCAATCTACTGATAATAATATCAATTCCATGTCCAATAATTCTACCGTTAGTATGAATAATAACACGTTCAATCGCTCGAATGCAAGTCAGTCATGTACACCTGATAATAATGGTTATGGGCTAAGTATGGGTAACAATAACATGTCCAGTTTCAGTGTACCCGAGTATCCTACCCCTCATGCATTAACATCCATATGCAGCCCCTTGGGCGAATGCCTTCCACATAAATTGCGTGATAGAATTGTCAAGGGCGAGTACATTGATTTTGGCCTCTTACTTGATAAAGGGGAGGCTATTTCCAGTCCAATTGAATCTCCCGTCTTGGAGATAAATAATATGGGCCAATTGGTGATGAGTCAGGCTAAAAATCATCAGAAAATTTCATCCATACATTCATGGACTAATGCCTTCTTTATCTATGCAGCAGTCTATTTGGCTGCTCATCCCGCTCACACCCAAGATCTTTTGTAATATGGCCAGATTATCAGAACTGCCGCTGCTAGATTTCAAGGTTATGGTTGGAGGCAATATGACACTCAATTTCGCTTACGCAAACAAATGCGACCTCACAAATCTTGGGCTTCAATGGATGGTGAATTGTGGAACCTTTATATCGCAGTACCATCTCCATCTGTACCTCTAAATACTTTACTTGATAATAATTTACTTAAATAATTGATTTATTGATTTTTTGCTTTTTCTTCCCCTTTTTGCTTTGCTTGTGTTTTCCTTCTTTTTTTTTTCTTTTCATAAAACAAATTTTATTGCACAGGTCGCACTTGGATCGTTGGCGACAGCTTTGTTGATTGGGCCGGCAAATACAGAACACAACTTAAAGGTGGTGGTGCAACTTTTTGGATTGGTGAGGGTGGTGCCAGGCTAAGTAGAGCGGTAGAGATGTTACAATATAACTTGTGTCATCATCCATTTCCCTCCACTATTATAATGCATGCAGGTACTTGTGATTTGCACACTGCCCCCATATTTGACTTAAGACAACGCGTTCTTGACACGCTGACCACGGTACGTAATCTTTTACCCCACACACGAATCATTTGGTCAGATATATTGCTCAGACGTTACTACCATGACGAGTCCAAGGCAGGTGGTGGTAAGTCTTGCGTCATCACACTTAACAAGTACGCTTTCAAAGTTTGCAGGTCTATAGGTAAGGCACATGTGGTCCTACATTATAAAGTTATCCACCCTTCAGATAAGTCGCTGTACAGATATGATGGGCTGCACATGTCTCCCAAAGGCAATGATGTTTTGAGACAATCTCTGCAAATGGCCCTTCTTTATTTCAATGAGTTTCCACAGGCATTGACCTTTACCACCCCTTCTGATTAAATTTGCAAAATTCACTTCTTTATGCTCTTTCGCCGGGGGGGGGGGGGGGGGGGGGGGGGGGGGGGGGGGTCTGGGCAAGTCCCCTCATAGGCCCTTGTTTGGCAGTTTGGTTACACCTTTTTTGATCACCCGAGTCACATCATTCTTTTATGTTCATTTAATATTTGCTTTTCAGAGACAATACACATTTGACAAATGTTTATTAAATTACCTCTTCTATTTTCAGTAGAAGAGTGGTTGGGAGATTTGCTGTCAGCTTTCCCGGCTTTTGTTAATAAACAGGTGTCAGCCTTGTAGGTCAAGTTAGATTCTCCGAGATTTCTTAATCTGGGGTGGTTGGGAAAAGTTCGCTCCTCTGGGCGCTCAGATAAATTTAATCTTGATCTCTGTTCATGAATACCGCTATGGCGTGGGAAAATATTATATATATATATTCGTCCAATATTTTCATTTGTCATTATTTGAGTAAATTTGGTAATTTGATGTCAGATAATGAACTTTACAATTGTGTTTTCTACGGATAACAATTGAGCAGAATGGCCAATTTTGATGGTCTGGATTCTCACAATATAATTCTGTGTGTCACTACGAACATTAATTTTATAGACACAATAGAATTTCATGAAGTACATTTTAAATGTGCAAATACATAATGTGTTAATATGGACTATAAATTTATTGACACAATTGATTAATGTATTAATGTGACCTTTCAGGCAATTGATTAATGGGACCTTTTAGGTCCAGATATTACGTAAAACGTAATTTGACAAAATATCACTAAGTGCACTATAAAAGTGCATCTATCAACTCCATTTGGCAGGAGTGAGATTTGACCATTTATAAATCTAAAATAAATGAATTTCCGGTATGTGGCGGATTAACGCTCCACATGTTAACTTTGCGTGTGCGTCCTTTTTCTTTGTAATCTTAGTGTCTAGGAGCAAGCCTAATTTATTTATGGTTGTAGTTTTTTTTATTTTGGTGAATAACATATAAATTATATCAATACAAACTATATAAGATAAATCACAAATCATTACGTTTATTCTCACTATCACAATTATACTACCAAGTAATACTTTAATCATTCTTAAAGTCGACTTGAATTTTGGTATGCACACTTTTCTTTTCAGATCTGGCCAACTATGGAACAGTTTATTACCATCTATCCATACTGATTTAGAAAATATGTCACTAAGCCAATTCAAAACTTATTTTTCAACTCTGTCATAATTGAATAATGTCATAATTTGTATATTATTTAAATACTCTAACATTTGTTATTTATGTAAGTACATGTATGTATCTAAATGAGGGCCTGCTTGGAAAGCTGAGTGCAAGTCACTGTAAATAAAGAAAGCATAAATAATAATAATAATTTGCCATTTCATAGTTACCTAAGAATTCACACTGGTCACCCCTGAAACCCCAATCACATCGACACACTCCGCTGACACACAGACCATTGTTGAGACAAGGTGGCTCACAGGTTGAAGCTGAAAAATAAGAAATTTATATTGTACCGTAAAATGGGATAGAGACAGTTTTAGCATTTTCCAGATTGTAGGGCTATTTTACATTGCCTCATGAGGCAAACTTTTTAGGGCATATTATTCCACCCATAAATGCCTTTAAACTGCCACTATTTTAGAGGGTTTTTACGGACACTGTATTTTCAATACCCCAGGCTCCAAATGTGTTCTTTCACATCCACTGACCCATTTCCCAAACACTTTTATATTGCTCTTTCAACATTTGGAAAAAGTAAACAAATAGCATTCATCAAATACCAAAAAAAAATAGATTTCAAAATGTTTTCCAATTTACATACCCATTTACTCACCCCATGTCCCTATTCACCCTGCGTTATGGTATGTCAAATATCCGATATACTTTTGTTGTCAAAGTTCCAGTAATAACATTGTAGGTTAAAGGTAGATGTTCCAATTTTCAACTTGAAGTTTTCTATTCTACATGAAAGGTCATCCTTAAAAAAGTTGTGTTCCAAAGTTTGAGTTGCATAGCTCTAATGGTTCTTATTTTAGACGCACAAGATGCTGTGAACTGTACCCATTGAGTAGTACACAAACTATATCGGTGGTTACCACCATTCGCGGTAATTCAATGTTATTTCATCGATTTCTCCGTAATTATACCGATTTAGGCCATCAAATTTCAGTATGATGATGAGAAAAATACGAGCTTTCATATGATATGAAAATCTCCGTATGTTTGAAATAATTCTGTGTTACGAAAATGTGATCGGGTCATCTACCTTTAAGAACAACTATTTTCCATTGTTTTTAAGAAATTAAATTTGCTTAAAAAACAAAAGGTAATGTTTTACTAACAACCTGAGTGAAACATAAAGTTTACGAGTTATGCGTTTATTTATTTTCCATAAACAACATATCAATACAAAGTCAGAGCAAGAATATTACACAAAATCAGAGTCTGCAAAGCGTTGTTGAAAAAAAACTCACGAAGAGCTTACACAAGTCAACGACACCCCTTGGAAAAATGGAAATGTGCAAAGGTAACTTGAGAGAAAAGAGCATTAATATGTTTCATGGATAAAGCATATGTGGAACATAGAGGATGGAATTACATTAACACCAGTCCTGCTATTGGTATTTGAACCTGGGACCTCTTTGGTGAAAGATGAAGTTATCCACTGCATATGGGTATCTAATAAGTTTCATATGGGTAACACATTGTTATCATGATATCATGATCACAATTTTGGGGATGTTCAATTAATTCTAAAATGTCCAGAGATTTTCAACATAAAAAAATCATGATTTGTTAAAAATGTTTAACAAATCTTCAAAAATTTGTAAAAAAATATTTTTAAATTCAAATTCAAATTCAAAAAGAAATGGGTCAGTTGGGCCCATCAAATACAAGTCACATAGCTACCCCATGGGTCTCATTTTGCAAAGTTGAATAAGATAAGTAAATACAAAAGCTTACTTTGTATCTCACAATAGTCGCCAAGGAATCCTGGCAGACAGCGACATTTATTGTTGACACAGGTACCGCCAAACTGACATGGTGGATTACATTCCTCAACTGTAAGAAAACAACAAATAACATTATAAACTCAGAAACAAGTTAGGACATTTTTTCTTCAATATCCTTCGTTATATGTGACGTGTTCTACCGAAACCAGACACAATTGGGCAAGATATCAAAATTGAGTTAGTAATTGATCATTAAAGTAGAGATCTCCAGCTTTACAATGGTACTTTCTTTTTTAATCAGACTTCCCAAATCGGAGTTTGATCATTTTCAAGTTCGTCTTTATGAAAACTCCAAACTGAGATATTGTCCTTTAAAGATGTACTTACAATGTACTTAAAATGTACTTTTAAAAAATTAATTTCTTTTTTGTTGGTTTGTTGGTTTGCTAAGCACTGAAACAAGTGATTGCTACGAATGAGATATCGTTGGAAAGAGGAACACATCAGCTTTTCATTGATATGGAACACAATATGAATTAGGATCCCACCATATCACACGAGTGTCACATGGGCATCACCTAGATATCACATGGCTATCACAAGCTTCATACAGGTTTCATATATGATATGAGAATCATCTGAGTGAATATCAAACTTTTTGGAATTCAAATTACAGAGACTTGGATGTTCATATTTTTACAGCACACCAACATAAATTTAAAATGCATGCATTTTATTTTTGAAGAGTGAGGGTCTGTCATACTCGCATGAAACAGTTCTGTCAAGCAATATGTGATTACTCAAGTCTTATTTAATGTTATAAATTTAAAAGCCTATATTTTAAAGGGTTCTTTTTGAAAGGGCCTATATTTCAAAGGGTTCTTTTTGAAAGGGCCAATATTTCAAAGGGTTCTTTTTGAAAGAGTGCACACCATTTTGACCTTAGAAAGAGATAATTCTCATTTTATATACTACTATCTATATTGAGATCTATTCATCAAGAAGACTCATAGGGAATTAGTACAATTAAAAACATATTATATGGGGTTGGGCACTACCGAGGAATACTGTAAAAGGAGTAATTTTTGGGTGATTAATTTTTGCTCTTTGCAACTGTTTTGCGTGTTTTTAAATTCACAATTTGTAGCGTCATCACATATACCTATACGCAAAAAGAAATATTTGTGTGTTATTATTTTCAGGGTAGCTGTGTCGAGTGTGAAAAGCACGAAAATAATGTAGCGTGAAAATGTCCACTTAATCTGAATCCTACGCACTTACCATATACAATAAGAGTTGCAGATCTTCTGAGAGGTCCAGCTGTACACAGGTAGGTACCGCTATCAAACAATACAAGGTCATTGACGACCAATAGTGTGTCCATTGAAGACAGTGCTATGGTGTAAATATGGCTGTTACCGGCTGAGAATAAACAATATGGATATTAGACATTACTATAAATGGATTTCATGTGAGTGTCACATGGGCATAATATGGTACTCATAACTGCATAGTTATCATGTAGAGTACTGCACATCCATTTTTTATAAACGCTAACCCCCTAAGTGCTACTCCTAAGTCCATCTCCAAGCGCCTATGCCGATGGTTTTTGGTGACATAATCAACCAAGCATATTATAGTGAGCGCAGTATACTGCGCGAACGAGTAGCTGAGGGCTGTGGCTTAGTGGGTGGGACATAGGGCCGGAGTCTGGAGGGTCCCTGGATAGATTCCCGGTGATATAGTTGGTGCTTTTTCTTCGAAAATTGTGATCCTGGTTAAAACCCCTAAACCGTGGCTAGGGTTATAAGAGGACGCTCCCATAGTGTAATAGCGGCGATAATAACCCCATTAGGCAAATGATTACAGGATTTCACTGTGTAGCTGTTGACTTGTCTTGATTTATTGGGTTTTGTATACAATCTGAAAATCATAATACAGGGTGAGTCAAAAACAAGTTGTACGGGAATGAATATCATTACACGGCAGCACTAAACACAAACATGATTAAAACATGTCCCTGTCTCGAGAATCGGTCCAATCTAGTACAGTCCAGAGAAAATCAGGAATTAGGGCGCTTGGCAGGTAAGTCTTTATTGGCAGATGTGATGCGATCAAGCAAAATTAGTCCGAAGTCAAGTTGACTTTAATGCATAGATTATTTGTTAAGCTACAATTTTGCAGAAAACAGCATTACAAATGGACAATTTATTCCAAATATATGGGCTATTGAAGGGTTTTCGAAACAATCGGACAATTATCATCCTAATATATCTAAATCAATGTTCCTGACTTATGACTCATTTTGCTAGATCACATCCATAGGTATAACTTGCAAGTTATATTACAATATTTTTAAAAATAACTTACTCTCCTCCAATGGTCCAACATATTGGCGTCTCAGGTCATACCAGGATGGGTTGAGTGGCGCACTAGACCCTCTGGTTGTACACAGATAGGATACATTCTGTCCTATGCTGGGGTTATCACCATCTCCTAGCTGTATATGTATGGACGACCTCTCATTCACTGTAATAGAACAAACAATAGTTAGTGATACAGTAATGAAAAAAACCATCCCCTTCTACGGAATCTACGGGTAAACGGGTCACTCAGGTTGGCTGTTTTTTATTTGTTTTTTCATAAAAATGTAATATCCCAAGTAAAGTCCATATCATTATAAATGATGTTATGAATCAAGGATAATAATTTTTATCAGTTGTTTTGTTGGTAACTATGAAGGATCAAAACATTTTACTTTTTACTTTATTTAATAACAAAAAATCCAAAAAAAAATCCATTTTCAAAGACTTTTGAAGGAAAAAAAAGAAAAGATTTGTAAAAAAAGAAAGAAAAGGGTTGGTATAATGGGTCCTCAAGTAATTCTCAAGTATGTGATATTCTTTCCTATATATGCTGGAGTTATCATCATAGCCTACCTGATATGGAATAGAGTCAAATCACATCATATGAATGTCACATGGTATATTGGGTCTTCATGTACTACTCAGGTATATGTAATATTCTTTCCTATACAGGGTGTCTCAAAAAAGTGTCCCATGTGAAACATGATTTTTCTGGCCATGAAAAATTAAAAAATTGTTCGCGAAAAATACTAATAATCATGTTCAGCAATCTTTAATGGGCCATAAAAATATTTTTCTATCCATTTTAGAGCTTCTGTTATCAAATTATGGCAAATCTACTCGGGCATGTTTAAATTCAGCTTTGGTCACTTTTCATGTGAAGAGAGCTCTTTTATTAGAATTGTCATTCAGTGTGTCATAGAACATAGCAATAAAATCAATAATAATCTACCTACTAAATGTTGATAGTTAGTTGAATTGAACAGAAAAACACATTTTCATCCATTTTATCCATGACATTATTTGAATTTTAGACGGTATTTTAAACAATACATTGACAAATTCTGTAATCATTATCAGGACAACGAAGGCAGTTTTTTCAGTTGTTAGTCATTTTCTTGTTCAAAAGTGGCCAAAGTTGGATTTGCACTCTTGTTACTGAATTGATCATATTTCAGTAGTTCGGTGGGGAAATTCAATGGGATAAAGTGTATTTGATAGAAGACTAAAAGGGCTTATAACCAACGGTCTGGTTTTTTAAAAACAAAAGACATGGGATGTATTTTTAATTAATTTTCTAACTCATGGGACACTTTTTTTGTGACATCCTGTACTGGAGTTATCATCCTGGCCAACCTGAATATATAATGGTCTCTCATCATTCACTGTATCACCATACTCACCTGAGTAAGGCACTTTACCGCAATTACTCCTCTTTACCCAGGTGTATTTAAATGGGTACCGGCATTCTTCAGTGCTGGGAAGGTAACAGACTTGCTGTGGAGGGAGGAGGTGTAGCCAGCCCCACACAGCAACATTATAAAAAGGAGTGAGTCGAGCCCTATCGCTTTGAAAGGGAGATGGGCACTCCGCTCCTGGTATTACAGGATCGACTGCCTTTACCTTTACCTTTACTCACCTGATATCTTACAGAAGTCACCTTCAAACCCTTCCGTGCACTCACAGGTGCCTGCACGACATACTCCACCATTGAAACATGGGTGCACCTCATTACAGCCAGGAACTGAGAGTAATGGAAACATGTCAACATATCATTGTAAATACCATTCTGGGATTTAGTTTTTAAAAATTTCCACGCAGCAGGTGTCTGCATACGACGGTTACAAAATGCCACAAAACGTTTCAAAAATGTCAGAATTATTTAATTGCATCACCATATTTGGAATCACCTTGGGAAATGCATTAAAATAAGTCCAAACATGCCTAGTATTGGTTCTGTAATCCTTGAGATAGAATTTTGAGATTTTGAAAAGGTTTTGTATGGTATAACTACCTAGCTGCATGGAAAGTGTCAACAGGAAGTTGTATTTGTGTCTAAACGTATTACTAGATTAAGTGGTTAACATAAAAGTATCCCATGGGCATCATATCGTTGCTGTTCTGTCAAAACCTTGTATCTCGATCCGGCCCTTCAGCACGTATATATTAAGTAATACTTTCTATGTATAACCTTTGGACAGTCTGCTTTAAACATGTTCTAGGGCAAATGATACATCTGTCATCTGTCAACACACTTGTGAACGTGTTCTTGCCTCCTGAATATGTCTAAAGCAACACTTCCAATGTATAACCATCGGGCAGTGTTACATTATACATGCTTAAGGGCCAGAAGCACATACAATGTTTTGACAGAACAGCGACGATATAGATCTTATGTAGATACAGCTAAATATTTTTAGTGTATACACATGTACCTTGGGATACAACACAAGTATAACATGGTGTTCACATGGATGTCAAATGGGTATCACATGTCGAATGTTTATCACATAGATATCAGTCACATAGGTATCACATGAATGTCACATGGGCAAATCTTATTACATTGCGTTTAGTTACTGGCATTTCAAATCTCAACTTTGCTGGATGAATAGCTCTAGCAGAATGCCAATGTTGCTGTGTTGATGGGATAACAGATACAAATACAATTTGATACAGAACGGAGCTTTGAGAATACTACGTTACAGGTATGTTCAATATAAAAACACTTCCCGCCTAAATGAAGTTAACCGAATGGAGTTGACTTGCCCTGTAAGTACTAACACCAGGTCGGTTGGCAAAAAAAAATTTTCAGGAATTTTTTTTCCAAGACACATTTTCTGTTAGAGTGATAGAATAGCTTTCAGAAGCCACCAATTTTTATATCCCCCACGCTGTAAATAAATAACATCTACCTAAACATAAACCGTCACCAAACACACACTGGTTTTCTGCGGGCACAGATAGTTTTATTCAACAGAAAAACATCCAGGGTCTGAATTTTTAAGCAAGCAATAAAAAAATGACAAATGCGAAAGTTTGAAGATTCTTTGCGTTTATGCCATAAAAATCAACAGGACACAATTTGCTATTAATTAACGAAAAGATGACATTAGAAAAAAGTGATCCTAGAGTTTCAGATTATTGGGTCGGTCTGCAGAGGGCAAGTCAACTTATTTTTTTCTCAGCTTAATAAGCTTAACTGACATGACTCTTACCTAATTCCTCACAGAATTCTCCAGTGTAGTAAGCTAGGCAGATACACTTAGCCATGTGACAATAGCCACCATGTTGACAGGGTTGGGAACATGGTGGGACTGCATACAAATAACATGGTAGTAAAACATAGGGTACATGTAACAAATTATACAGATATATTATTAGCTTTAAAAAGTTATCATAAACAGCTTCAGTTAAAATTACAGATAAACACACAATACACGTAATGCATTAAACAAATATATTGGCTCACAAAATTATCCAAATACTTCAGTTCAAATAACAAATAAAACACAGGGAATGTGTAGGCCAGATGTAGATATTAGCATTGCATGCAATTAACAAATATGGCATACAATATTGTATACATGGGGAAAGGAAATTGTAATATTTTGAATTATTGTCTTGTTCTTGGTTAGGTTATTAAAAAAAGGTATTGTAACTACGTTGAAGTCAGTTTTTCAGCTGATTTTGAGATTTATGATTGATTACATTTCTACATTCCTACCCACGACGTCTAACCTGAGTCCAGGCAATCATGCAATACGCTTTAGGGGGCGCACTCATAAAAATAATTGTTCATATGTACCTTTGCATGATTGCGCAATGAGTTTGGGGAATGGCGATGCTTCTGTTGATTCTGTTGGTTTCGGGATGGTTAGGGCTCCGATTCCATGTTGTTTTTCAGCCTTTTTGAGTATATTCAGCTTTTCCGCCAATGGTTACTTTCAGTTTTGCATAGTATTCCTCCACTTACCCATTGACAAATTGTATGTATTAGACGGATATGAGCGAACAGGGTTCTAGATAGGACATGTTGAGTTTTTACTGATCGTCGTGAGCGAAGTGAGTGTAGCAAAACGGAGCAATAGCGGATCACGGTGTGGGGTCCAGGAGCCCACTAAGGGTTTCTAGGTGTTTTTAAATGCATTTTGAGGTTTCCTGCCACATAATTTCTTATATTTATGAGGCAGTTTAATGATTTAATGAAAAAAATAACTTAAAAAACCCAACAGTACATTCTGAGTGTTAACCTTTTCTTTACTTACCTATCGACACATTGTATGTACTTGACAGATATGGGCCGGCGCTACATTTATACATGCCCAAGCTATTCTCATTAAGGCGATTCAGTACTACTGTTGTTACAGTTTGCGATGTTGGGTCTACATAGAATCTACCAGTGCCACCTATTGGAAAGAAAATACAAAATCAGATCAACAGGAGTGTAGAGAAGAGAAAATTTGTATGTCATTATGCAGCTATTTCTTTCCTAGTTGAGCCATTGATCAATGTGACGGGTTTTAACACTTTCCACACCGACAACTGCGACGACAATTCCAAAACGTCTCAAAATGTTGCAAAAATGTCAAAAGTATTGAATTTCATCACCATATTTGAAATCATCATGAGAAATGCATTAAAATAAGTACAAATATGCCTAGTATTAGATCAGTAATCCTTGAGATAGACTTTGAAAGTTGGGAAATGGTTTCAGAAAAATCCATTTTGTAATGGTCAAACTAATAGCCGCATGGAAAGTGTTAAGATTTGTTATCATATTAACTGACTGGGATAACAATACATACATTTGCATATTTCTGTACAATTTTGGTATGGCAACATGGGCATCTCATGGGTAGCATATTTGTATCATATGGGCATCACAGGGTATCACATGGATATCATATGGGTACAAAGTGTGTGTATCATATTGAATCACATGAGAAACATAGGTGAATAATATGGCTTTCGCCAAGCTCTAGAGGTTAGGTGTCCATGTAAGTATGATCTGCCATATGGGCTAACATGAGCATCCCATTTGAACAATGTGTGTGCAACATGAGTATGCTTTGGGTATTGTTTGGGTGTCACGTGGATGCAATTTGGGTGTCATACAGGCATCTACAACCTGCAGAAAAATCATGTTGGTACACTTCAGTCACTCTATGTTAATATTTGTCAAAAAGTATGTGTTTGAATTGTACAAGTTTACGTTCATAGAATAGTGTAGATCTTCCCCTTCAACTATCCCCTCACCCCTTCCCCTTCAACTATCCCCTCACCCCTTCCCCATCAAATATCCCCTCACCTTATAATGATGCAGTTAATAATAATATTCATAATAGTAAAAATTTATGGAAAGTTATCAAGAAAATAATTCCCAACAAGTCTTCACCTGTTCCAAGTAACATTGTATATTCTGATGATGGCTCACCTAGTTCAAAGGATACAGCTAATGCATTCAACAAATATTTTACTTCTATAGGGGGAAAACTTGGTGAGAAGTTTGATAATGATATAAATAATAATTGTCCTTGTAATAATTCATGTTCTGGGATTGACAATGATATTAATAATACATCTAATGATAAATTTAAGTTTTATGATATTACACCTGAATTTGTTTATAATCAAATTAATAAGATGAGTAATGATAAGTCAGCAGGGTTAGATCAGATTAGTGTTAGGTTGCTCAAATTAGGTGCACCCAATATTTCAAAATCTCTTGCTTTTATTTGTAATTTGTCACTGAGAAGCTCCGTTTTTCCTGATGACTGGAAAAGGGCAAAGGTAACACCTATTTATAAATCAGGGAATAAATCAGATGTTGGTAACTATAGGCCAATTTCAGTGCTGCCAATAGTGTCTAAAATCATTGAAAGAGCTGTTCATAACCAACTGTATAAGTATGTAAGTACTAAGGGGATTCTTTCAAGTGCTCAATCTGGCATTCGTGCAAATCACTCTACAACAACAACTCTACTTGATGTACAAGATTTTATTCTCAATAATATGGATAATGGTTATGTCACAGGTGCCATTTTTCTCGATTTAAAGAAAGCATTTGATACTGTCAACCATAAAGTACTAATTGATAAATTAAAAAGGTATGGTGTTGATGGTATTGAGCTTTTATGGTTTAAATCTTATCTCAGTAATAGATCACAGGCTGTAAATGTCAATTCTAATCTTTCAGAGTTTGAGCGTATAAATATTGGTATTCCACAAGGCTCAATATTAGGACCTCTGTTATTTATTTTATTTGTAAATTGTTTACCAAATGCTGTAAATTGTAAAACTAAAATGTATGCTGATGACACCACTTTACTATTTAGATCAAAATGTCCTGATGAACTTTCAACTTCTTTGACATCAAACCTAGATCTAGTTGCTAATTGGTTGAAGGCAAACAAACTTACATTGAATATCAATAAGACTAAAGTTATGCTATTTGGTACCAGACAGATGTTAGATAGGTTTAATGATATTTCACTCACATATAACGATAATATGATTGAAATGGTTAGAGAATTAAAATATCTCGGTGTCAAATTTGATAGTACCATGTCTTGGTTATCACATATAGATTACTTAGCAAATAATGTTTCCAAGAGAATCGGTGTTATTCGTCGTGTAAAGCATTTTCTTCCACATCCAACTCTTGTGATGTTATCCAATGCTCTTGTGATTCCTCATTTTGATTATGCCAGCCCAGTATGGTCCAACTGTTCAAATACATATCAAGCAAGACTTCAAGTCTTACACAACCGTTTAGCCAGAACAATATTATCTGCTGATATCAGAACACCAATAAATGATATGATGAACTTACTTCATTGGAAAAAACTAAGTGATAGGTGGAAAATTCAAATACTTATTATCTTATTCAAATGTTTAAAAGGTATAAGTCCAACCTATTTATCATCCAACTTTGAATTTGTACATAACTATCACAATCATACTACCAGGAATCATTCAAGTAATACTTTAATCATTCCTAAAATCAACTCAAATTCTGGTATGCGCACTTTTCTTTTCAGATCTAGCCATCTGTGGAACAATTTATCACCATCTATTCGTATTGATTTAGAAAATTTGTCACACGGTCAATTCAAATCCTATATTTCCACTGTATCATAATTTGTATTATAATTTGTATTATATTTAAACACTGTAACATTTGTTATTGGTATGTACTTATGATGTATCGAAATGAGGGCCTGCTTGGAAAGCAGTGCAAGTCACTGAAGCATATTACCCTCAATAAAGAAAGCATAAATAAAAAATAAAAATAACCCCTTCCCCTTTAACTATCCCCTCATCCCTTCCTCTTCCACTATCCCCTCACCCCTTCCCCTTCAACTATCCCTCACCCCTTCCCCATCAAATATCCCTCACCCCTTCCCCTTTAACTATCCCATTACCCCTTACTCTTCTACTATCCCCTCAACCCTTCCCTTCACCTATCCCCTCACCCTTCCCCACTTATCATTGTTGGGGCTACTTACTTGGCTGCTGTAGAAACAATGTTGATCAACATTGATTTATGGGGACGGAGGAGAGAGTATTGGACCAACTGCATACCAACATTTCTTGCTTGGTTTGTAACTCACCTAGTCCCAGTGGTCTGATTTCTGTTCCCCTTTGGTCTGTCCACACAGGACTGGCAACCCTTAGAGGACCTATCACTTCACATTGGATTTTAAGATTCTCTCCTTCACGTGGAAGCTCTGTTGTGCTCGGTGTCAGGATGATGTTAAAATTGGTCTCGTCTAATTGAAAACATTAAATCGATAAATACAGTATACCATAGTATATATATATATATATTGTGCAAAAGGATCAATCAATGCAATGGAATCAGGGATTCTATTAATTTGGGGATAGGAAAGTCCTATACTGATGTACATTGCAAAACAGGTCCTGTTTGCATAATTACATAAATTAGAGTAATCGTCCATGAACGTTTGACGTAATTTGCTTGGGGAGATGGTTAAGGTTAAGGCCTTGGGGTTGAGATAAGCATGGGCGGGGGGGGGGGGGGGGGGCTATGCTGGCCAAAAATAAGGTCACGCAGTAGATTTACACCTAGCATGCTCTCAATCATTCAGTCGTACATGTATTATTCATGATGGAGCAGAGAGCAGACGACAAAAATAATGGTGACTGCCCCAACTGAAAATTCAGCAGCGCGGTTCTACCGAAAAGAAAGTATGCCAAGTGCTGTGTTCCCAATTGTTTTAGTAAAAAATAATCATTTCCAGATTTACCATTTTATAGCATTCCAGAAAAATAGCCAAGGTAAATGATATTTGCTGATTTTTACAATCACACCTTATCAGTATAGCGCCACCAAGATCGGCAAGTTGAGTGGCACACCCCTGATGCAATTTTATTTCACTGCCTTAACACTTTCTGTATTACAGACCAAAGCCCCTGAGGCCATAAAGTGTTTGTTTATCAGGCTGTTAGTCTGTTGTCATTGTTGACTATAGCAAGGACACATGTGAGATTTACATAAAAACAGCACTTTAGGGCGTGACTACTGGCCTGCCTAATCTGGGAATTGGAGAATTTATGACAAGCCCAAAGCTAAATTGCCGGTATAAAAGTGATATGGTAGTGGATCATAATGGGATATCGGTGATGGTTGGGTCCTGGATAAGTGACAAACCATCTGAATTTGGGCTATAGGATGTGAAATTTTGGTATGTATAATGGATTCAAATTACTCAAAAATGTATTTGGAAATGAAATTGGATTAGCCTTAAAACTCCATTGGACTGGCGTCATAAAGGAAGCAACAGGTCTATCTCTTATCTCTGTATATCACATGTCAAAAATAGACAACGATGGCGCTCCATCATCAATAGGGTCACAAAGAATCAGCCATGATTCATTATAGGTCACCTACAGGAAATAAAGTTGTTGTTTTTTAGCCATACGTCTTATTATGTTAGGCTTTGGAACACAGTACTTTGCGAAAGGTTTAAAAGCACAGGTGGAAATGCAAATTATATCAAACATAAGCAAGTACCTCCTCCTGCCATACCCCCCAGCCCTTGGTAAAATATTATAAAAGACAATATAAGAGCACTTACATGAGTATTCACAGAATTCACCTACGTAGCCTCTTTCACAGACACATACACCATCAATACACATGCCACCATACTGACATGGCTGGATACACTCCATAACTGTGAAAGAGATAAACACAAACATGTTTAAATAATTTATAGACTCCGACAAACTGGCGTGAATTAAATGAGCAAAGACCTTAAAAAGACATGTTCTCGAACCCGGACCCTCTTCGCTATTGGACCACAGAGACTGTGTTTACGTAGGCACAAGATGAACAAGTGTTAATTATATACAAAGTCTTTATTGAGGGTCTCAAGCGGCCGATTTGTCATCTTTTTTCATTTATTCTTGTCAATTGATTTGCCTGAGCTTTACCTTAACCCCAGGGATGTTTTGGGAACATATATATTAGGAGAGTAAAAAGGTCAAATCTTTGGGTGGAAATGGTGCCATGGTCCGGGGCATAGCAGTCTGGCTCCTAACCAACTGAGTTAGTTAATGAGGCAGCTTGCAAAATCAAGATTTTCCTGCACATCTGATAGCCTACCTGGGCGTACCGGGAGAACCACAAGATATCAGCACCTATTAGCGTAGTAAATGTAAAGAGTAGTCTCATAACCCCTGGAGGTGTGTTTTTGGGAATAAAACTATCAGAGTAGAAATGGGTCAAATTTGGGATGAAGTTGGATGCCAGATCAAACCTGCCTGAGCTCCCCAAAGACACACATCAATCATCATTTCTAATCCTTCTTGTATACATGAGGATTAAATTAGAGAGAAAATCAATTTGGAC
Organism: Ophiura sarsii; assembly: GCA_035610835.1. NCBI lineage: Eukaryota > Metazoa > Echinodermata > Ophiuroidea > Amphilepidida > Ophiuridae > Ophiura > Ophiura sarsii. Next base: position 62,227,055 of record CM069449.1, read on the forward strand.
AACAGCAGGAGAAAACTTTGCTACTATTCTGGATATGAACTACTTACGACGTGATTCAAGACACAGGGAAGCATAGAACAATATGTCCAGTGATAAGATTAAGAGTTCTAATCACTGCCTCCCCCTCAATTGGACTATACTGAAAAGGTAAACCGGCCAAAGTCTGTGAATCTACTATACATACCCAGGACAGTGATGACGATAGCTTTCTGTCTAGGCCCAGCCTCACACGTGAAGAATCCAGCATCTTCTGCCCGTATACCTCTCAGCATGAGACGGCTAGCTAAATGAGATAGTTTATCCACGTATACATGTTGCAGGATTTCTATGATGAGATTAAGGATGCAAAATCTTTAATATCAGTATCGGATATCAGTACTAGAGTGTCACATCACATTGGTGTCAAATTATAACCATGTGTCATGGATGTCAAATGTGTATGTATTGGGTGTACATGTCACACAGGTATGTCTTGGGTGTTAAACGGGTAAACCATGGGTGTCTCATGAATAATTTGTCATAACAAATTGTTATGGGTATCACTTAACACTTTCCATGTTGCAGTTTTCTGCAGAGGACAGTTAAAAAAATTCACAAAATGTTTCAAAATATCATATTTGGTATCACCATGAGAAATGCATTAAAATAAGTACCAGCATGCCTAGTATTGGTTCAGATATTCTTAAGATAGACTGTTAAAGTTGGGAAAGGTTTCTGGAAAATCGGTTTTGTATATGGAAAAACTAAAAGCTGCATGAAAAGTGTTAAGTACATCATAGGTGTTGCATAGTTAGCTGAAGGGCATCACATGGGTAAATCATGGGAGCCACATGAATTAATCATTTGGTCACATGGGTATTTTACAGGTGTTACTTGGGTTGGTCATGGCTGTCACATGGGTGTCACATGGGCACCTAATTGATACCAAATGATGGATATCAACCTCACAGTACATACCTGATTGATAGCTTCCTATTGGTTGGTTAAACTGATCATACTACATGGGTGTAGGTAATAATGCATTGCTTGGTACCACGCATACATAGGTGTTATGGTATGGGTGTCATATAATTTCATTACAGGTGTCACATGAGACATCAAATGCAAACTACATACCTGCTTGATAGCTTCCTATTGGTTGGTTAAACTGATCATACCACACAGGTGTAGGTAATGATGGATCAACTTGGTGCCACAAATACATAGGTGTTATGGTACGGGTGTTATATGATTTCATTATGGGTGTCACATGGGTATCAAATGAGATATCAAATACAAACTACTACCTGCTTGATAGCTTCCTATTGGTTGGTTAAACTGATCATACCACACAGGTGTAGGTAATGATAGATTGACTTGGTGCCAAGCATACATAGGTGTTATGGTATGGGTGTCATAATTTCATTACGGGTGTCACATGGGTATCAAATGAGATATCAAATACAAAATACATACCTGCTTGATAGCTTCCTATTGGTTGGTTAAACTGATCATACCACACAGGTGTAGGTAATGATAGATCGACTTGGTACCATGCATGCACAGGTGTTATGGTATGGGTGTCATATGATTTCATTATGGGTGTCAAATGAGATAGCAAATACAATATACATACCTGCTTGATAGCTTCCTATTGGTTGATTAAACTGATCATACCACACAGGTGTAGGTAATGATGGATTGCTTGGTGCCATGCATACATAGGTGTTGTTGAATGGGTGTCATGATTTCATAACGGGTGTGACATGGGTGTCACATGAGATATCAAATACAAAATATATACCTGTTTGATAGCTTCCTATTGGTTGATTAAACTGATCATACCACACAGATGTAGGTAATGATAGATTGCTTGGTGCCACACATACATAGGTGTTATGGAATTGGTGTCATATGGTTTCATTATGGGTGTCACATGAGATATCAAATACATACCTGCTTGATAGCTTCCTATTGGTTGGTTAAACTGACCATACCACACAGGTGTAGGTAATGATGGATTTTTTGGTGTTACGCATACATAGGTGTTATTGAATGGGTGTCATGATTTCATTACGGGTGTCACATGAGATATCAAATACAAAATACATACCTGCTTGAAAGCTTCCTATTGGTTGGTTAAACTGATCATACCACACAGGACTAGGTTATGATTGGATTGCTTGGTGCCACACATACATAGGTGTTATGGTATGGGTGTCATATGATTTCATTACGGGTGTCACATGAGATATCAAATACAAAATGCATACCTGCTTGATAGCTTCCTATTGGTTGATTAAACTGATCATACCACACAGGTGTAGGTAATGATGGATGGCTTGGTGCCACACATGCATAGGTGTTATGGTATGGGTGTCATATAATTTCATTACGGGTGTCACATGGGTATCAAATGAGATATCAAATACAAACTACTACCTGCTTGATAGCTTCCTATTGGTTGGTTAAACTGATCATACCACACAGGACTAGGTTATGATGGATTGCTTGGTGCCACACATACATAGGTGTTATGGTATGGGTGTCATATGATTTAATTACGGGTGTCACATGAGATATCAAATACAAAATGCATACCTGCTTGATAGCTTCCTATTGGTTGATTAAACTGATCATACCACACAGGTGTAGGTAATGATGGATGGCTTGGTGCCACACATGCATAGGTGTTATGGTATGGGTGTCATATGATTTAATTACGGGTGTCACATGAGATATCAAATACAAAATGCATACCTGCTTGATAGCTTCCTATTGGTTGATTAAACTGATCATACCACACAGGTGTAGGTAATGATGGATGGCTTGGTGCCACACATGCATAGGTGTTATGGTATGGGTGTCATATAATTTCATTACGGGTGTCACATGAGATATCAAATACATACCTGCTTGATAGCTTCCTATTGGTTGATTAAACTGATCATACCACACAGGTGCAGGTGACATTGGATGATCCGTTACCATGCATACGTAGCCGTAATCACCTCCTATTACATGGTATAATCCAGTCTGTGGCATGATGCTGATGGTGTACGGGATCTCAACTAGGAAAATTGCACAATAGAAATAATAGATGTGCCTTTTTTCGAAAAGTAAACATGGTATTGAAAAGGGGATACATTGTGTGGGTAGCCAAGGGTTTTCCCTTTTTGTAAATGTTTCAATCTCTCAAAGCGCCTCATTGTGTGTGGAGTTAAGGACACAAACTCGTATCGAATCTTAAAAAGTGCCACTTTTTTTGAAAACATCATTTTTGTGAATTGTGACTATTTTGAGAAAAGGAATAATGAGATTGAAATGGAGAAACTTTCTATGTGTACGGGATCTCAACTAGGAAAATTGCACAATAGAAATAATAGATAGAAAGATATTCATGGTAATAATTCACAACAATGACTGCTTCCTCATGTATTTTACACTTGGTCATGCATTCTTCTGATGTGACATTGACGTCTGTTCTGAAGAAGTCACAGTCATTTCTGACAAATCTTCATAAAGTGCTTCACCCTTTTATTGCAAAATATAAGTACTTAATGCGACTAAAGAAACCCTGTTTTACGGGCCAGATCGTCCTTTTAAGGAATCACCAAGATATAGTTAGCATGATAGCATATTGAAAAGTGATTGTTCACCGCTTTGAAGCATTGTTTGTAATTCTGTATAATTACATTTGCGGCCTTCTGAATTAATAAAGTAATCCACATTCTAAGGGCTTAGTGGCAGCCAACAACGAGTACTTATTACATTATCATTTATTCTGGTTAGCTTTTATCCTGAGATAGTCCAGCCAACATTAATATTGTATCCTATGTTTTCCTTTACCCTGGGCTAATTTATAATATAAATAAGATGCACTAATATAGTCACGAGGTATAGGTGTGTTATAACATAGACCTGACAGTGAAGTCTTCTTTTGGTCTATACGCTGGGGCGCTCAACATTTTAGCAGAAGGTCCCGGGTTCAAATCCTGGCTGGTGCTCCCTAATTTTGCTGGTATATCTCGATGAGTTGTTATTTGTATGGGTGGTACTAACCAATTTTGTGTACTCAGTACGATGCTAATATAGAAATGCAAAGGACCAAGTTTTTCTATATCAATCATTTATTTCCCAGACAAAACCTTCTTCAGTTGACCACATCATTGGTAAATACTTCACAGTTATATATAATTGTTCTAAATGCTAAAAAAAATAATCTGTGCACAATCTTGTAACAGCGTCCTCCGCCCTGTGAATTGTTCATTGGCCATCCAGGCGAATCATTGTGTGCCAGTAGTTGTGTTGCTCCCGCACACACCTTGGCAACCAATGTCCAGCGACGTCACTCGCTAAGTGTTCTTGTGTTCTGACACACTATAATAGTTACATATATACATCGTACGACGTTCCACTGTCACGGTTGTCGTTGCACAGAATGGTAGTAAAAATCACGGAATCCTTAATGGAAACGGCGCTCTGCGTCCAACTCAGAATCGTTGGAAATTAAAAGAAAACATAATACACTAGTATCACTGCTGTAGTATGTGTCAATATGTGTCTATTTCATTTTCTCTACACACTGACATCACTTTACAGGCACCGTTGATGCACAAGCATATATATCTTCTGTCTTTCTGCGCGCATGAGTTTATATGCGCGTCTTTATGTACTGCCAATAGTGAAAGAAGCAGTGACGTCACTATCTTGTGGAAGGTGAACTAGACTACAGTCTATCTATATTATACTTACCCTCAATGTCACACCGTACTCCGCTATAGCCAGGTTCACAATCGCACACTTGATTGATACAAATGCCGTTTAGACATGGTGGCTCACAGGACTGGGCTGTAGTTTGAAACAGACACACATATCAATGTTGGATTCTACACTTGGCACCTACAATCATGTTCAAAACTGTTGGGACACTTCCTGAATGTCCTGTGTAAACGGTGGTCCCTCCCCTAAACTCAATGTTGGTCCATATAAAAGCATCGCCAAGCAAAGGGCTGTGGTATATATATATATATAAGCTACAACATTGGTTTGGGGTGGGGCAACTTTACATAAACTAGTTTTGACTATCATACTTACAACTGCCAGCTTTTTACTCATTTTGGAAGATATTGCATGCGCACGTGTATAGTGTCCCAAAAGGTTTTGAACAAGATTGTAGCTCCACTGAGGTTTTTCACTTGGGTTCCACCTGTAAGTTCTTTGCAATCATAAACTGGGGCCATTTGGCCCAATACAAAAAAGGGGCGTCACCACTGTCATTTTGCTACTTGGATGCCTAAATAATTTTTTATAATATTTCAGATTTTTCTACAACTGATCAGGCTCAAGAGCTCAGACTTATATCATGTCAATGGCTTTTGAGCTAAAAGATTGGGTTAGGTCCAACTGTACACAAAGTACACGTCTAAGTTGGGAAATAATGTTGTATTCTTCTACATAATCATAGTCATTGTACATTAAGAAGAAGAATTAATTGGTAGATTACCAGTGCAGTCATCTTCGGAGCATTAATTCCACCCTTTTTAAGATGAGCACTCCCGATGCAATTCTCTTGGAATATTGGGGAAAAACACTGTGTTGCAGAGTTTAGCTTTTCTTTATTATCTTCATCTGTGTTTATACAGTCTATGCTCTGAGGTCTCTGGGCTTCGGACAAGACATTGGCGGGTTAAACCAGTTTTGTGAGCGCTCAACCATCTCACTTCCCTCATGGCATATCGTTGGAGGTGGTATCAACTCTGAATGTCTGAACACCCCTTGGTGCTTCTGCAATGCCAGATGATGTAGATTGTTCGCAGGGCTGTTTGGGACGCTGTGTTTAAGATGGGTTTTCTTTTCCCATTAGGGATCCCTAGGGAGGCCAGACATTTGCATATAGTAATACAAATAACTTACGTTTAACATTGATGGAATAGAAGCTTGTCACGGGTCCGGCTGTACATAGGTACATTCCTGTGCTGATGAAATCAATGTTTTTGAAAACTAATCTGCTGGAATACTCGGTCACTGACTCAACATACACTGGAGAAGTACCTGACAGAGAAACAACAGACAATTTTAGGAAGGGTATAAACAAACATATTATACACATAGAAACAGAAACAATGAGTTTAAGTTCAAGCTAAGACAAAATTGATCTGTCTTAGATGCACACAACAAGATGACGTATACTAAGATCCCGACTTATCAGGATCACTGACAATTCCTTTCCATTCGATCGATCGGAGTAATTCTGTTATACCCTTCACAGAGGTATTCATAGTGCATGATTTTTAAGAACGACGCATATTACCGATGTTGGTGTGTAGGGTATAACAGAATTATGCCGATCGATCGCTATAAATGATCTCCGACTGCCATTTTGACTCCAATATCTGTAAAGAACTGCTACTTAAGGGAGCACATCAACAAGACGCTCTCCATAGACTTAAGACTGTGTATTTTTAAAACCCAGTCGCATCTCGGGGATGAAGGTTGGAGAAATCATTTCATACTTGGTCCACACATCAGTTATGATGAACCATCTCATATTATGGTGATAAATCTTTCATCCCGAGTCCCAGTGTTTCTAGATCAAAACACCCTAAATTTGCCAATTTCGACCATTTTAGCCTATATTCAGAAACGGGTAGTTTCAGTTTAAACCCTCCAACTGCAAAACGATTTTGCACAAGACACTTACACTGCAGTATCATCTTAAGATACATATAGAGTATATAACATGTGCATTACATTTAGTTTAGCTTCTGTAACTTTTGTTTTATAATAGGATCAAACTTGTGTTTTTCATGAAAAATAGCTCAAATTATGTGTCAAATTAAAAACGGGAATTATTTTACGTCAAGCAACCAATTTTAAAAATTCACATATGAATGCAATCTATACATATTAATCTTCAACATATAAAAAATCACCGTTGGCTTTTTATTCCTACAAGTCGCTGTGTGACGTCAAAGTTACGTGTGTATATCACTCTATATAAAATGTTGGAAAATGAATGACGCATAGTATATCAACCATCTCGGTCACATGAGGGATGAAATGTTGTGTTTACGACGTGCATCTAAATATTAAATATATCCCATCTTGATAACAATCTTCAAATCCAAGATGGCCTCCAAAATGGCCGCCATAATTGCCAAAATACATATAGAATGCTCATATTGAATTCCATAATTCCATACACTAAATTATGCAGTTTCAATGCCTATGATCGAAATGCCTGAAAGGAGACACTAATTTAAGACGTTCTTGAGGATTCTTTACCTTCCATGATGGCCGCCGATCATGTCAAAATAGACATTAAATGGATGGAACAATGATTCTTTATTTGTTATAACTATCTTCTTTAAGACTAGGGTTTAACAAAACGTATACGATATCGTTATTATGTATCAAATTAAAAACGGGAATTAGTTTACGTCAATTAACCAATTTTAATAATCTACAAATCAATGCTGTCTATACATATTAACATTTAAAATAAACATAATCAATTTTAGCTTTTTATTCCTACATGTCGTTGTATGTAAGTCCTAAAAAATCATGGTACCATACAGACACATGTGACTGAATTGGAATAACCGATTGATATACTTAATTTTCATTTCTCAATTTTTTTTGCTAGACATATTTAATTTTTCAATGTATCTTTATAACAATGTAGGCCTATATACTTACTGTTGTTCGTATGCCATGCAGAAATTCGTTATGGGGTACCGTTCACTATTTGGACATTCAACCAGTTGCTGGTCACATTTTAAATGGTGAATCTGTGCCTTCAATGATCCTTACCATACACACATTATGTAACTGGTAGCAATGTATTGGCCATTTTGTTTTGTTTGTTTGTTATACACGGTGAGTCCGCACGGACACACGCTTGGGTCCTGATTTTAATGCCCGTTTGAATGGCAAGCAGAAACGTTTGACTATTCTGTGGTCATTAATCACTTGTCATGCTTGAATCACAATATCTCTCCCAATTCATATCATAAACCAATATTTTGTTTTCCAATGGACAATGGACAGCTTACACTAAAAGCAATGGATACTATACCGGTATGTCATTAACATGTCACCGAAGACATTTCAAGTATTCCATGGCCACATTCAGCATTTGGTGGTCAACATAGTTATACCAATGATTAGTTATATGGTGCCTATATTATACTGTAATAACGATATTATATAATCTTTTTTTTAAAAACCTCGTCTTACAGAAGATAGGTATGACAAATAAAGAAGCTTTGTTTCAGCCATTTAATGTCCAATTAGACATATCGGCGGCCATTATGGAAGCTAAAGAATCCTCAAGAAAGTCTCAAATGTGTGTCTTCTTTCAGGCATTTCGAGCATAGGCATTGAAACTGCATAATTTTGTGTATGGAATTTAATACACGCGTTCTTTATGTATTTTGGTGATTATGGCGGCCATTTTGGAGGCCATCTTGGATTTGAAGATTGTTATCAAGATGGGATATATTATTTATTTAGATACACGTCGTAAACACGACATTTCATCCCTCATATGACGGAGATGGTTGATACACTATGCGTCATTCATTTTCCAACATTTCATGTAGAGTGATATACACGCGTAACTTTGACGTCACACAGCGACTTGTAGGAATAAAAAGCCAACGGTGATTTTTTATATGTTGAAGACTAATATGTATAGATTGCATTAATATATGAATTTTTAAAATTGGTTACTTGACGTAAAATAATTCCCATTTTTAATTTGACACATAATTTGAGCTATTTTTCATGAAAAACACAAGTTTGATCCCGTTATAAAACAAAAGTTACAGAAGCTAAACAAAATGTAATGCACATGTTATATACTCTATAGGTATCTTAAGATGATACTGCAGTGTAAGTGTCTTGTGCAAAATCGTTTTGCAGTTGGAGGGTTTAAACTAAAACTACCCGTTTCTGAATATAGGCTAAAATGGTCGAAATTGGCAAATTTAGGGTGTTTTGATCTAGAAACACTGAGACTCGCGATGAAAGATTTATCACCATAATATGAGATGGTTCATCATAACTGATGTGTGGACCAAGTATGAAATGATTTCTCCAACCTTCATCCCCGAGATGCGACTGGGTTTTAAAAATACACAGTCTTAAGTGTTAGGATAGGCTTACTTAAATGGCTCTAGTTTCTATATTTGTTCGTTTGGTTCAATGGAATTTTAGTTTTACTCACAAGGGTAATCTACAACATATCTGAATATGAAGGTGCTATTACCGCGCACCTTTTTGATATAAGCCGCCGCATAACAATGTAGTGATATGCCTACATAAATTCGGCCTCCGGTTTGAGAAATACACCACAAGTGCAAATCGGTTCGTGAAATTAAAATTGACCTCAAATCACCCAGTTTAAATATCAGAACAATAACTACACATTTCAAACACAACATATAAGTTAAAAAATTATATCATAAACCGTCAAAATATCACAAATTTCTTCTATAATTCCCGCCAAATAGGAACTATTGCTGTACTCAACTTTGATCGATAGCGTGTCGCGAGTCCTATTTAGCTGTGTGCTTCCTTAATGTTGATTCATTCATTGCAATGGGTGATTAAGAATGTCAATGGGCATATCTAGACAAAAGAATGATAATCCTTTCGCAACAATATAAGCAGATACAGCCGTCAACTTTGTTTCTTACTACACTGAATATACGCTATGATGGCAGGGGAGGAAGGATTTTTTGGCCAAGAGTATACATTGCAAGCTATACTCCCTGTCATAGTCCCTTGGGCATAATTCACGTTATTTTACGCGAGCTTATTCTGTTGTTGTTTGCGGGGCGCGGCGTCAAAATGCTTGCCAGGCGCGAACAATGTCATGCGTCGTCAATCAAGGCGTGTGACGATTTCACGATTGACCAATTAGGATGCGTGATTATTTGTTTAAAGGAACCGGTACGTACTTCCGTATTTACGCACACTCGCACCTACGTATTGCAATGCGCACCTACGCACATACATACGCAACTCGAACGTACGCATGATTTGATGGAATTATGTCCAAGGCATTACGACAGGGAGTATATGTCTGGGTACTCCAATCCCCATCTTTGTCCAAACATCTAAGCTTACCACTGTCTACACTTGGTATAGGTGCACCTGTTCCATCTCGCCATACAGGATTGGTGAACAATGGATTGTTGCTGGTTTCACACAGATAACCTGCATTTTCACTGACCTCTGGATCACGGAAAAGTTCTGGGGTGATGATGATCTGAAGACCTCCACGCAGATCAACTATGTTAAGTGAAAAGAGAAAAGAGAGAGAGTGTACAAGTTTTAAAAGGATCTGAGATGAATGGAAATATGTGACGCGATCAAGAGGAATGAGTCGGATGTCGACCCTGGTCGAAATAGAGTTTTTAATACAGTTTTAAAGAAGACACCTGGAGATTTCAGAAACTGAAAACCCCATGTCGATACAACGTTTTGTTCCAAAGTTATGTCAAATTGTATACATGAATTTCCATCAAAACTTATGTAAGCCGCCATTTTTAATAGGCCATATCTCAATTTGGGATTCCCTGACATCCGACTCATTCCTCTTGATCGCGTCACATATACTATTAGTAAAGTGTGAGTTTGAGGGTGGTATATGGATCTAATCACATACGAGACCTGCTCACACAAAACCAGGACAAAGTTGGAAAGATTATTTTGGATTTTATTCCATAATTGAATTGCTGATTTTATAAGCTTTAAGAGCAACTTTGCGTACCAATCAAAGAAAATCAAAAAATGTTGGCAGACTTCAATTTTTTTTTTTTTTTTTTTTTTTTAAATGTCAGGGTGCAGCATTGGTCAAAGTCTATAAAAATCCAAATTAGGTCACCGCTGGACCTTCGTTACCATAGCAACGGCCAAAATATCAAAATGACACGTTTTGGCCTATTTCAGCACTTTTATAAGGCTAAAATATTTCAAACTTTTAAGATTCACCATATGAAGGGAAAGTAGAGGTAGAACTTGACAGTCACACCACATAATTTACAACACATAAGCTTTCTAGAAATGCAGTTCTCAAACAACCATCATGGCCTACTTGGGTTATACCATTGTTTGAAATAGGGGTGTTTTTTGTAAATATTTATTTCCTGAAATATAGCAATGTTCAACGAGCTGTAAACCCCAAAGTGGTGCTTTTTTAAAAATTTATATTATCAATGTGGCTAGACTAGGTAGTACTTTACCTAAATAAACAAAACAAAAGTGTCGGTAATTTTGACAGAGGCAAACAGTGTTGCCTGAAAGTTTGACATTTTCCCATAAAATAACAGTGTTTTTTGGGGGGAAATGAGCCCCTACGAATGTTTTAACAGGAAACCAAGCATCACAAAGTACCTTTAAACACTTATTCTCAAGCAATGACCCATTCTTAAGACTGCTCTGCAGCATTTGTTTTGTAGTAATATCCAAAATGGCCCCCAGAAGCCATCTTGGAATTTAGAAAATCAAATAATTTCTGGACACATTAACCCAGAGACAAGATTGAGGTATCTCTTTTGACTAATTTTATGACTAGGAATCTAATACGGTGGTTATTTTATGATTTGGAGGCTGTATTCAGCATGAAATACAAGATGGCTGCCAGCGGCCATCTTGGAATTGATAAAATCACAGTAACATTTGAACATCTTAACCAGGACATGTTATTTAGGTGTCTGTTTTGACTAACGCTATGCCTTAGAATCCTATATACAGTAGTTATTTTATTATTCTGAAACATAATGTAGATGTTGCTCTCATCTTATTTATATGAAATTTTTCTAAAACCTACTAGTATTTAATGACATGTATGGGTTAATTGTACTCATTATGAAAGATTCAAGATGGCTACTTGACGACTATTTTAGAAATGTTATGATGTTCTTAAATATGATAAAGGGGCATTTCTTCAATAATTCCACAATGCTGAATACATTCCAGAGGCAAGTTTTTCGATCATTTTCAGTATAAAAGCCCCAAAAGCATGGGTGGATTTCAGTTACAAAATCCTGTACTGTTGCTGACCACGAATAATTGTTACAAATGTTAAGGACAAATAAAAAGTATGATAAAACACTGTAGCTGCTTTAATTAACAAATTTTACTTTACAAATTTTAGTTTTTAACGATAAAAAACTTTAGAAGAATGCAATACAATGCATCACTCTAGTTTCGTTTTTGGTCTTTAACCCTTACCCCGGCGGAGATATTTTGGTGTGGATCAGGAGGAGGGGGAAACATTGAGGGATTTTGAACAAACAAACCACCGCGGTCCGACTCTGATTCGATCCGCAGACCTTCTGCACGCCCCACGCGCGCTCCTAACTGAGCTAACACACAAGAGCTTACGATATAGGCCTACATGATATAAATGGCACATGAAATTCGCCAGTTACGCTCGATACTGTTACAATTCTTCCAGATATATCGAGCGATACTGGAACATGTTTATGTTCCAGTATCGGGCGATACTGGTACGTCACACGCTACAGTAGTGAAGCATGCGCTTGGGGAGAGGATTTTGCGTAATAATTCGTAGTATTTAGGACTGTTAGGGTTAAGAATATAGTGTTTCAACCATCCAGAACATTGGTGTGTGTGCCAAATTAAACCAACATTGCATAAAAAATGTGGTGATCTTCTACTGGTTCACGTAGTGATCCTCATTAATGATCCCAAACTACATTCCCTCATTGAATTGTCTTGTGATACTGAACATCCCCGTAAGACACTTTTGCCCAAGGGGGGGCGTTTTCACCTAAAATTTTCGTAAAAGGTTGCCCCAAATTTTTTCCAAGTCAGTCACCTCGTGAATTTTCACGTAAGTGGGGGAGGGGGGGGGGGGGGGTGGGGGGCTGTAGAAGTCAACAAATTTCGCATGTCAAACATTTCGCACGGACACAAAATTTCGCAGTCGAAAAAGCACTGTAGTCAATGTGTTATGAATAGTTTTACTATCATTGATATTTGAAACTAAGAAAAACGCAATTTTTACCTTTAAAAAAAAAAAAAATCAAAGGGGGGGGGGGGGGGGGGCGATTGCAACCGTCGCCCCCCCCCCCCCCCCCCATCTGACGGGCCTGCAGTGAATAAGGATCGCATTCTGTCAGTGTTGGTATATTGAAAGCCAAACCATACTGACCAATTACAGTTTGCATCCACCCATCTTCTTTATAAGAAAGTGTGTGGTAGAATACTTAAAATAGCTACTATGTTTTAATAATAGTATAATAACAAGCATTTTAAAAAGCGCTCTACAAAGAACACAATACAGCGCTTAACAAAATCAAACAACATTATATACAAGACAAATGCAAAGAAAATAATATACACAAGTCATGCAAAGATAAAAAATCAGTACTTGGGAAACAAATTCGTTTTTAACCGGCGTTTGAAGATACAGACGGACGGGCCTCTCTGATGCTGACCGGGAGCTGATTCCAAAGTCGGGCCACATAATAATGATAATAATAAACAGGCATTTAAAAGACGCATTTCAAACCGTAAGGAAACTCAATGCGCCGCACAAAGATAAAATCAATAAATTAAAAATTAAAAATTAAGAAAACGCACAACCTTTACAACCATAAAATACCATAACAAATTAACAAACTATATAAATGAGTAAAAGGCAAAACACAATTGAAGCGCAAAAGTCAATATAAATACAGATTTGCCAAATTACGATCTACATGTAGTGACAAGACATGAACAGCTTGATGTTTAAATAGAGGCACAAAAATCCTGGTAGCATCAGAAGAGGGGCGAATTCGGGGTCTGCTATCTTCATTTAACACACATGATTTTTCTTTCTGTTTTGCCTTGCTACATTTTAAACTTGCCAAGACAATTCAAGTTTGCTAGCAACAGCTGACTTCTGTAACTTGAATCCACCCATGGATGCTTTTATACTAAACATGATCTCAAAATGATTGACACCCGTTTGCCTCTGTAATGGATTTCTCATAGTCCATTATGATACCCTTTCATCATCACTAAGTTAGTTTGGCTCAAAAGAAATGCACCATAAATGTTCTAAAATGGTTGTTGGTGGCTTTCTTTGATATCCATGCTGAGAATAATTAACTCTTACAGGGAATCCTAGACAGATTATTTCATGAACATTAAATTATTCAAGAGCAACATCTATTGTGTTTCTAGGTTGAATGGTTCGGCTGATATGGTCCCACACCACCAAATAAGTACCCTATTGCTTTGTGTGGTTTAGAGGTCAAGTTCGTGTTAATTTGTCTCACCTTAAAGAGCTAACTGGTTCATTCAAATCATTGTTTTTGTTGAAGATCAAGATGTCTTCTGCTTAAAAACAATCCCTTTTGTGGGGGTTAACCGGCATTTCCCCCCGCTACAGGCCAATGATATCTATCTTAGGTACGATAGGCTGCCTATATTCTAAGATCCGGGATTTTTTTTGCTCTAAATTGGTGGAAACAGTGACATCATGTAAAATAATAACATTCATGAACAAGCTAGAGATTTTGGGCCTAATATGGAAGAGATAACCTACAAATGCCAAATTATGAAACATTAAGGTACATTTACAGCAATTTTTACCTTTTCTAGGATGTTAAATTTAGACTTATGGTGGGTCTTTCTTGATTTCAAACACTGCCGGATTTTGCCAGAACGCAAAATATGATTTGGTGGTGTGCACTCATATGAAAATCTAGATATACAAGTGTCAGTCTTCTTGGAATTATAATGTTGAAGGCATACCATAATAATACAATAATCACTGTTTTGGATTCCAGGGCATAAAGTTAGTAAAAAAAGACACAGAAATTATAGAATTTCATCAATTCCAAAGATGGCTGCCAGCAGCCATCTTGGATTTCATGCTGAATTATAAAAATTATAAACTATCCACCGTAATAGATTCATAGGCATAATTAACATACACATATCATTATATCAATCATGTCTCCAGGTTTATGTCTAGAAGTCATAACATTTTCTACATTTCAAAATGGCCTCTGGCGGCCATTTTGGATATTGCTGTATCCCAGCTGTCTGCAGTTGCCCAAACTTTTGCGAGGGGAATAGGAGCTAATTTTGTTTCTAAATACCCTATAGTATCAAAACCCACCCTTAACCTACCTTTGCTTTCCCTGGATCACTGAATATTACCCTACTAATGGTTATGAGCAACAGCTTCATTGAGGGCGTTTAATCTGGCAACGCTGTTGTTTAAATTCTATCAAATCATGTCCAATTTAATGCTGAATTGATACAAATATCATTTGAATGCATATCAATCCTTATCAGAATTTTCTATGAAAGTAAATCCTGAAAATTCCTATTTTTCACAATGAATTAAATGTCAATAAACCGAAAAAGTGCAAAGTTCCTGGCAACACTGCTCTCCGGTACAACAATTACCGAAACTTTTTTTTCTTGAAACATGTAGACCAACATCCTGTCTATTGACCCTGAACAGGCTAATTTTAAAAAAGCACCACTTTAGGGGTTATGTCATTTTTACAACCTTCACTTTTTGCAAAATTAAAATTAATCAAAACACCCCTATTCTACAAAATGGTTTAACCCACATTGAAAAATTGAAAGTTAATGTTGACATCATTTTTAGAAAGGACAAGGATGGCTACTTCACTGTATAAAAGAAGGGGACTGTAATGCATGTTCTTCATACAGAAATATGACCTAATACTTACGCTTTTTTAAAGTTGTGAAATGGGTAAAATAGTGAAAATTGGGTAATTTCATATATTGGCCGTTGCCATGGCAACCAAAGGTATATTGGTAATTTTTTCACCAAATATATACATGTTGACCAAAGGTCTAAACATGTGCAAAGTATAAAGGAAATTGATATTTTAAAGTCTGCCACCACTTCTTTGATTTTTACACACAAGGTCTCTTAAAATGATGGATCATACTTTGATTGATAGTTCTTTCGGACCATACAAATCCATATTTCACTTGAAACCCCCTATGTTTCCTATGGATTTTGGCAATTTAATTGGGGAGCAAGACAGAGTGAACTGGCGAAAATTCATCATGGCTTCCGACCGAGGTCGACGAAAGTAAGTAAAGTAAATAAGTAATTGGGGAGCAGGACACATAATGGATAAAAGGTCACATCCATTGTCCTGTTGACTAGAAATAATCATGCTCTACCTCCTAAATATCAAACTTTAAAAATGTATTGCTCTCTCCCTGCCAGAAGACTTGCCCCTGATGCCTCCTCCAATTGAAATGACAACATCGATGTATGTCAACAAGAAACAACCAATTATGGCCCCCCCCCCCCCCCGCCGATCACAGGTCTGTCCCCCTTTACCCCCTCCCTAATTGAAGACCCTAGTTATGTCCCCAAGAGTTGTCATTTTTCATATCTAAATCATTGACAGAGAGATGAAGTAGGCCTAATTTTCAATATCTATGATCATTTTATTGTCAAAAGCATGGAATGAAGGATTGTCTTGTTAAGCAGCGCCCTCAACCGGCAGCAGTGCATACCAGTAAAGGTTATCATGAGAGGTAGGTGGATCATTATACAAGAGGTATAAATGTTTCAAACAAGAATCAAATTTTATTGGTTTAATTCGAATGAATATGCAAATAAATTCTCAACACTGTTGAATTACTCACCCACATATTGGCAGAAGTTTCCGGCATATCCAGTGGCACACTGACATTCTGCATTGACACAAAGGCCGCCATTCTGACAATTCTGGCCACAATCAGGATCTGAGGTCAAAGGTTAATGTCAAAAATGTAGCTAATAAAATTGCAATGATAATCATGAAAAAGAAAAGAATATACTTCTTTAGAGGAGCTGACTAGGAGATGAGTTATTTTTGCCAAATACTGTTGTCAATTTTGAAGTCAACAACCATGCTTTAGTTCTTCCTCTTAATTAACCACAAATTTAAGAACTGGGTATATTGGCAGGCTGTTCATGCCTAAACACTTTTCATGCAGTAGTCCCCTGCACAAAATGTTTCAAAAATGTCTTAATTATTGAATTTCATCACCATATTTGGAATCACCATGAGAATTGCATTACAATAAAACAAACATGCCTATTGGTTCAGTAATTCTTGAGATAGACTTTAAAGGTTGGGAAAGGTTTCTGAAAAATATGTTTTGAATATGGTAAAACTAATAGCCGCGTGGAAAGTATTAAGCACAATTCCTGAACTTTGAATTAGTGACACAGATTATAGGCCTAGGATGATCCCTTCTCTTTACTGAGACTGTGCCATTTCAATATGCACTCGGAGTTGCCGCAAGGAATTTCTATTTCTACAAGGCTTTTGAACCATAAAAAACTGTTATGAACCACTACTTTATCAACATATTGTGACTTTATCATGTTTATGGTAGCATGCATTGAAAAAACTATGGGCTTAATATTGCAGTCACAAGTGCAGTGTCGAGTATATCCACATTAATATTACTACAGAACTCACCTCTCCCAATGAGCTGTATATAGCTTGACATTGGGCCTACAGTACATAGATATTGTCCACTCATACGTAATTGGAAGCCATTGATGATGAGTCTAGTGGCAGTGCGGCTAATCTCACGTATACCAACTGTCCCAGAACCTGGTAAAAAGGACAAGTAATAAGTAGTGTTACCAAACCAGTAATTTAGCATGTGTGGGAGCTCCACTATCCCAGGCATATCTTAACCCTAACCCCCCTGAGTGCTAAAAAATGCTAATCCAAAGTCCCTCTCCAAACGCATGCGCCGTCAGTTTTCGATGACGTAGTCAACCGAGCCTATATAATGAGTGCAGTATACTGCACGAATGTGTAGCTGAGGGCGGTGGCTTAGTGGTGGGAAGGTGGGGCTTGAGAACGGAGGGTCCCCGGATCGAATCCCGGCAGGTTCCCGGAGATTTAGTTGGTGTTTTTTCCTCGAAAATTGTGATCCCGGTCAAAAATCCTAAACCGGGTTAGGGTTAAGATATATTGACCCATTCTTGATTCCCAAATTCCTGTGAAATATGTGACAAACCAGTTGTCTGTAAACATTATTTGCACAAATGAACAAAAAAGATGAGCTAAAATAAAATAAAAGGAATTTATCACCGCTCGATCTTCATACAATCTGTATTTTATGTTCAATTCAAAACGTTTGGTGTTACCTTAAAGCCAGACATTTGGTTTGTAACAGGAAATTAAAATCTCAATTGTCCTTTTTGGAGACAACTGGTCTGTTTTGATATCCTGATCCCAAACCCCAATATTTCAATTGGCTGCATCGAGTAAGAAGGCACAGTTTTTCAATTCAATATCAGCTATCCCTCTCCCTGATATGAAAATGCTGTCCAATCAATTGTGTCAAAAAGTATGATTTCTAGAAGTGATCTAATGGGATTCTATTATTTTTAAACTATACACTATAGTTTGATCAGTTCCAAATCAGTGAAGCCTCCCCTCCCTACAGCAACGAATGAATGCAGAAGGACGCGGACGAGCATGAAGGCAACAAGCGCACTGTGCATCATATGCGTAGCGCGTGTATGTGGTCAAAACCGTGTGTGTGTGGCCATAATTGCGTGAGTATGCTTGGATTACTTTTGCGGGCGGGGAGATCAAAACCGAATATTTCTCACTAATTTGGATCTGATCAAACTATAGAAGTGATCTAATTAATGCATTTGGATTCTGTTATGTTTAAATTATGTTTCAGCGCATTGGGATGTTTTTCAAATATTTTTCGCTTTATAAGAACTGCTTATTATTTTTATTATTATTATTATTATTATTATTATTATTATTATTATTATTATTATTAACTACAATATACAGGATGTCCCAAAAAGATAAGTACTCATTGAAGTTGAACATATTCAATTTATTTCACCATGAAAATCAAGGATATTAGGTATGTTGTTTTATGAAACATCTCTGGCATAATCTAAGCTTGTTCATAAGCAATTTAGAATACAAATATCGGGCTGTCAAAAATATAAATACTCTTTGATTTTGAAGAGAGGGTGATTTCATAATTTTAAAGCAAATTGAAAAAATTACATGTGTTTGCACCTTTTGCAAGCATTTACTACAACAACAACAAATTGTTACCATATCAGCTGCATATTGAAATGATTTGTTCTCATTGTGCACATATAGCTATACTCATGAGTTCCATCGAAGTTGTTCTGTGACTAAAGAGGATACTACATGATCACTTCTTGAGCATTTTTTTACCACAAATATCCTCTTACCCAAAAGTCAAAAGCACATTTACACATACCATAGACACCCAGCACCACCACTTCAATAGCCTTTTTAAGTTCCTCTGAACTTGCCAAACAAAGTATAAACTTTCCAAAGTGAAATTGTATCCCAAAATAATCAGTCATTATAGTTTGAAAGAGGAGGGAACAACAATTTAGACAGACCAACAAGAGAATATGTTTGCTTCTCTTAGACAGGTTAAATACACTCATAGTTTTTCACTTTGCCATAATTGTATTTTATTTTTTATTGATTTTCATTTTTTAAAACTTGCAACAACAGAGGGATGAAATCAGCATCTCTAACATAGTAGAGTGTATTTTTAATTTGATAAGGCTGATTTTCATGATCTAAAATTCTTATCAATAGTTTACAATATTATGTAAAAATGAATCATAAAAACAACAAAGCATATGTAATTGATTTTCATAGTGAAACAAAAATATTTTGGTGGGTACTAATCTTTCTGGGACAGCCTGTATGACAATAATACGAGGGGCATTCAATAAATACCTGCAACCATTGAAAATCTCTGAACCGTGACATGTGTCAATAAAATAAACTTAAATTACTTAAAAACTGTAAGTCTTACCCCTATCATACGGAAAATTTCAAACACGTGGGTAATTTCAGTACTATAAACATTATGGTCTCTGGGCACTGAAAATTGACAAGAATCAGCATTATAAATCAAGCGCCAATATTAACACTGTTAACCATATATCTTAATGCATACCATAAACTTGTCTTTCAAATTTCCCGCCATTGTAACATTCAATTCCCTAACCAGTGCCCTGAGATCGCGGTATTCACAGTGCTGAGATGTAATGATAAAAACGACCTACGTGTTCGAAATTTTCTGTGAGAAAAGAGTAAGACTTACAGTTTAAGTATCATAAGCTTGTGTGAAAGATATCAAAACCTGGTCCACAGCTAATGACCTTAAACTGAATGACGACAAAACTGAAGTTCTGCACATTACATCTCGCTTTAGAAACAATTCTGTTATTTCATCTATAAACATCAACGATTCTCTAATTGAACCAGCTTCTAATGCCCGCAATCTTGGTATTATTCTTCAAAATGATCTCATGATGGATGTCCATATCAATAATATTTGTCGTGCGGCCTCTCATGCTCTTTACAAGATAGGTCAAATTCGTCGATATCTTGACCAGCCAACCACTGAAAGACTAATCCATGCTTTTGTGACATGTCGACTTGATAATTGTAACAGTCTGCTATTTGCTCTTCCTGAAACGCAGATCTCAAAACTTCAACGCATACAAAATTCAGCTGTTCGACTTGTTACTCTTTCGAAGATTCGCTGTCACATTTCTCCTGTCCTTCGTGACTTACACTGGTTACCAATAAAATCACGCATTATGTTCAAGATTCTTCTATTAACTTTTAAATGTTCTCGTGGACTTGCACCTATGTACCTCCAAGATCTCATACATCATTACAAGCCCACACGCAATCTCCGTTCTCGCTCAAAATATCTTCTTGCTCATGTTTCTTCACCTTCGACATCATATGGACGCCGTTCTTTTCAAGATGCTTCTACTGAACTTTGGAATCAATTACCATATCATGTTAAATCAGCCAAAACTCTTGAACAGTTCAAATCATCGCTAAAAACTTACCTATTTAATGTTAATGCATGATTTCCTTTTTGTCGTGTCTTTTGTTACTATTACTACATGTATAGTTTGTATATTTGCGTTTCTGTTTTTATTTGTTATAGCGCATAGGGACTTAATTGTGTTATGCGCTCATTAAGCATGGTTTTATTATTATTATTATTATTATAAGTTTATTTTACTGACACATGTCACGGTTCAGAGATTTTCAATGGTTGCAGGTATTTATTGAATGCCCCTTGTACATTGAAAAAACAAATAAAACATTAATACATACGGAAAAAGTGTACTTTAGGTCCCAGATTCTGGAATGTACTAGTATCGTCCGATACTAGAACACCCAGTATCGACCGATACTGGTACAAAGTCAGTGTTCCAGTATCGGTCGATACTAGCACATATAAAATGTCCCAGTATCGGGCGATACTGGAACAAAATTATGTACCAGTATCGTTCGATACTGGGACAAATCTCATTGGTATCACGTGTACCAGTATCGACCGATACTGGAACATAAAAATGTTCCAGAATCGGTCAATACTGGAACACAATTTGGTGTTCCAGTATCGACCGATACTGGAACAGTAAAATCGTACCAGTATCGACCGATACTGGCAACTTTTATGTTCCAGTATTGAACGATTCTGGTATACCAGTATCTGGGACCTAAAGTACACTTTTTCCATACATACATTGATACTGTAGAGCATGACATGTTTGTAGCATGAAACATTTTCAATAATCCTGGCCATACACGGTGAAACATAAAGAATGGCACATGTTTTAGCAAAGGCAACATAAACAAATCCAGTCATTCATTTTCAAAATTAAAGATAGCTCTAAAAAAGATTAATTGTTCAGCTTTAACTTGAAAAAGAGTGTAATTATCACGTTTAAGTATCTGATGCAGTTAGGTTTTGAATAATAATAATAAAAAAATATGCAGCATGAAATGTTTTAATTTGATTGTCATCATGAAAATACATGCACACTTGTCCATGCTTTACAGTAGAATAAGCACCGATTCATTAAAAACATTTGGGCATACAACTACACAGGGTACATATAAATACCAAAGCAATCTCACCAAATGATAGCCAAAATATATGTGATATATGGCCAAGAAAGAAAAAATATGTCTCACATAATTATGTGGAAGCACTTTACCGCATACTCCTATGCTTTTCTTTTCTTTCTTTTTGAAAGAAAAAAATTGGGAAATAATTGGCTGCAAAAGGGCAAAAACCAAATAGGCCAAAAGCACAATAAACGAATAATTCCGCATAGCTATTTTTCTAAAAAAAAGAGCATCTAGCATAGCTATTTTTCCAAATGTATGTGAGCCAGACCTTTTGTTTTGGCCTACAAAGAACAACACACAGTGTCAAACTAATAACATTTAATGAATTGAAACATCACAGCTATGAAAAATGAATATACAGTCAACACAATAAAGTAACTGACTAGTAACTGTTGGAAAATAGTTCTTCTTTCATTTGAGATATTGCACGCTAAGCATGGTTGATTATTGAGAAGGTTTCATCAAATAAAGTATTAAGGCTATTTCATCAAATAAAGTATTAAGGCTATTTCATCAAATAAAGTATTAAGGCTATTTCATCAAATACAGTATCAAGATAAATATTTCACCAAACGTTACATGTAAACATTTGGTGAAATATTTTTCCTTATATGTATATTTTGTTAATTGATTAGCTTAAGGGGGCTGTGCACCTTCAGGTACAGCCTCCCTAAAACTGCCGTAACTTCTTTATTATTTATTAAATCTATATAAAAGTATACATTTTTTTTGCAGAAAAGGGTTCAATGAATCCAAACATGATCATGAAATTGACCATTTTGGGTGAAAATGATAAAAAACACATTTTTTGACCCATTTTAGGTTCTGCAAAGATAACTCAAAATATATTTTGTTAAATTTTATCTAACTAGTTTTATTATATTCCTCATGCAATTCCCTAGGAATCTGGGTGTTTTTTTAAATTTTACTTTATTATTTTTTGAATTATCGACCAAAAAGTGCCAAAAAATATGATTTTTTACCAAAAAACGTGATTTTCACGATTTTGGAGGTTAAAAATTAAAAAAAAAAAGATTCCTAGGGAATTGCATGAGGAATATAATAAAACTAGTATGACACAATTTGGCAAAATATATTTTGAGTTATCTTTGCAGAACCTAAAATGGGTCAAAAAACATGTTTTTTATAATTTTCTCCAAAATGGTCAATTTCATGATCATTGTTGGATTCATTGAACCCTTTCCTGGAAAAAAATGTATACTTTTATTAAGATTAAATGAATAATGAAGAAGTTACGGCAGTTTTACGGAGGCTATGCGAAGGTGCACATCCCCCTCTAACAAAATACAATGACAGTGGGTTTGAAGTCTGAACATCGATTTTGAGATTCAACCAGAGAAGAAGATATTCTTTTGTTTTCAAAACATTTTAATCGCCCATATCTTTATAATTGGGTTTTCTGCTAAATGCAGCATTTCAGGAATGACCAATAGTATCAAATTGAACACTACAAATGCTTGATCACATCTCATTTATATTATTTGTTCATAGTTACTATACTATTTTACTATTTTAACAACGTCAAACCAAGGTAGAAGCAAACTATGAAACACATTTTAACATTCAAAACGGCACACATTTGCATGCATTATCACATAATAACGTATATGTCTCACCTTCACCTGAATGCAAAATGTAAGCAAAAAAGAAAAGAATTTTGATATCATGTTAATGTCAATAAATGTGCACTTTGGTGCAATATGTCTTTTGGTTCAAAATCATGGGTTGCTCTCTTATACCTATGCACACAAAGTTAAATTGATCCAATTGTATACTAATGATTTTGTCCTCTTAACCTTCACACTTTCCACGAGGCAGGGGTCTGCAGACGACATTCCAAAATTTCACAAAATGTTTCAAAAATGTCAAAATTGTTAAATTTCAAAACCATATTTGGAATCATCATGTGAAATGCATTAAAATAAGGCCAAAAAATAGTTGTGTTGCCCTCATACGGCCGGTTCAAAATTCCGAGAATGGTGGCATGGTTTTTTAAATTTATTTTTTAGATTTTCTTTTTTTTAGATTTTTTTTTTTCCCAAGATTTTTTTTCATGATTTTTTTCTTCTTCCCAAGATTTTTTTTCAAGATTTTTTTTTCTCAAGATCTTCCAATCTGTGAAAATTGCACAGAGATGGGCAAGAAACCAAAATATTCACCATTGGGTTAAAAATACATCCAGTAAGCATTTTCCTTAGTATCTTCACACATGTTGACTGCAATAATAGGTATAAAATTGTTGATTTGGTCAAATAAAAAAAATAAAAAATAAATCCGGCCGGCCGGCCGACCTTCCAGATTTTAGGCTTGTGAGGGCAACACAATTTTTTTTTGGCCTAAGTACAAACATGCCTATTGGTTCAGTATTCCTTGAGAAAAATATGTTTTGTACATGGTAAAACTAATAGCCGTGTGGAAAGTGTATAATTGTTTAAAACTTTTAATATACAAAATTACAGCTAGATTTCTCCATACTCACAAAACAAAAGAGTTTTAAAATATTTATCACGCCAAGAAAATTAATAAAATTTGCTTGGCACTTTATTTACCGGTCTTTTAGGTTATTTTTCACTCAGCAATTTAAGTAATCCATCAATAACATGTGCGAATTCAACGTACCTTTGAGGGCTCTGCGCAGTATTGTACCATCTGGTGCCACCCATCGTGGAGCAGTGAAACCACTTTGCCCACCTTCTACTGTGCACACATATCGGATGTCTTCACCAACTATCGGTCTACCCTTCAGAATGCGTATAATCACACTGGAACCACCTTCCTCTGCGGGGGAATAATACATATGGAGATTTTGATTTCAAAGTGTGCGCAGTATTTTCTTTAGAATAAACTCTGGTTTTAGCTACTGTAAAAGTAGACATTTTCACACTATATTTATTTTCGCTAAAGTGAGAAAAGCTCAAAAATAAAGTGCAAATATATTCATTTGTATGTAGGGCTATGTAAGGAAGCTCAAAATCATGAAAATAAAAACAAGCAAGATTGTTCTAAATGTGCAAAGCACAAACAATTACACTTGCGAAAATGTCCACTTTTACAATAATTATTTAGAATATTTTACAACCAGTCCAATATCTTTTGAGGAGGTTACGTGCGTCAAAATTGAACTATTTATATCTAAAATGACCCAAATAGTCTTTTCTTTTTGAAAAAAGGTAGGTACAACTTTATAGTTTATATTGTTTTGTGCTTTATACCAACTAATAAATATAAATATAATAACCCTAACTTCCTAATCATGTTTTTGACAATTAAGCTATCAGGGGAGAAACGGGTCACATTTTTTGGGAAAGATCACTGCATGTTTTCGCCTGCGCTGGGGATCGACCCCGGGCCGCCCACGTGGCAGGCAGACATCTTACTGATTGCGCTAACGGAAAGCTCGAGAGACCATTTGACAGCTAGCCGGATTGTGCCACTAGATATAAATGTGAAGCACGCGGCACAGCAGCTAATTGCTGTGCCTTTTGTGGCCTCTGGTAATAGGGTTAATGATAGATATCTTGATATTTAACTGGAATATGTATCTATTTGTCGTCACATGCAACTAGCATGCTCCTTATGGGTCATACTATTTGTGTACTAATGTAGTCAACATACACAAAAAGAGAGGGGAAGATAATTTACTCACCAACATTCTGGCAGAAACTACCACTGACCCCAAATGGACATTGACAGTTGCCTAGGATACATGTACCTCCATTACCACACGCTGTGTCACAACGGGCACCTAGGGGAATAGGATCAGAGACATAAGGATCAAATAATGTTATCAACTTATATGCCCCCAATATCACAGTCTGATACTTTGTTCTCTGGGTTACTAGAATGATTAATTATTTACCTTTCCCCAGGTTAGGCCAGTGCACATAAACAGCAGAAAACAGACCATGTGCTTCTGACCGGATTCGAACCGGCAACCTTTACATCAGATGTGCACTGGCCTACTCTGGGGAAAGGTAAATAATTGAATATCACAGTCTGTTTAACAGCAGAGAGTTAGAGAAAATATGATCAAACATAATGAACTCAGTGACCTTAGGGAGTGATCACTATATACGCCAGGGAGGAGGATGGAGGTTTTTTGCGTTTTTTGTTCAATTTTTTCATCACCATCTTCTTGAACACAGAATAATTTCATGTCCCCCCCCCCCCCCCCCCCCCCCGAAGTATAAAAAATATATCTAATTTTTGGGGCGTGCAAAGACAATTCATCTTTGTACTTTTGACCATCAAAATTTCATGCCCCCCCCCCCTCTCCGCCAGAATAAAATTTTGCGTCACCCCATCATGTTTAAAAAATATTTTGTGCCCCCACCCCCCCCCTGATTTCCTCCGTTCCCCACCCCTGGTGTAAATAGTGATCGCTTCCTTATCACACCATTCAAGGACACAAATTAAAATCCTGTGCATAAAAATGACCAATATCAATCACAGAGAAGCAGAAGGCATTTAAATGGAACAAGCTGCTGAATCAAATATCACACATTCGTCATGCATGGAATCTAAATATTCCCTGTCAGAAGATCCAGAGGGGCTTTAGACAACAACAGCAAAAGGAACGTTTCAAGAGAACTGTAGGCATTCATTTTTAAGGTCAGCGTAATCAGTAATGAGAATATCCCGAAATATTGGTTTCAGTGTATTTCAACTAAGGTATATGAATCACATTAAGCATAAATTTGACATTGGGTATTCATGGATACCTCAATGAACATTACAAATTGTACAGGGAATGGTCAAAAACAAACACTTACCGTGTACTATAAAGTTCATGTTTGCCCTCTCAGGTCCCACCACACAAGTGTAGTTACCAGCATCAGTTCTACTGATTTGATTGAGCACTAGGCGTGTAGAGCTGTTTGTTATGATTTCAGTATAAAGCTGCGTACTGCCTCCTGTAAAAATAAGAACAAAATCACTTAAATAAGTACATCCCTACTACATAGGCCCTACTGCACAGAGAGACCCGTCAGGTTGGTAAAGAATACATCTGTATGTACTACAAGGACAAAACATTGCTGTTCTTTCAAAACCTCATATTTACACCCGGCCCTTTAGCATATAAAGTAATACTTCCTATTACTACCGCCAAAAGGGGTTTAGATCGCGAGCGATCTGAATAAGGGTACCTGGCTGCTGAAAATTAGTAACTCCCACAATACAGCATGGTCGATACCTCAAAAATACACTACAACAACAAGTACCGTATACACTATACGAAAAATATTATTTGTAAATAAATCTTCACTTGATTCTGTTCCGTGCTCACAGTGTCAAGCGGGGCCGAAGGCACTGTACGCGGATAGCCCGCCGCTAGTAAGAAAAGGAGCCGCAGGCTGCCTGTGGCCGAGGCGACTAAACCCGGCTTGTTACGAACCGATTTAAGTTAGGTCCAATTTAGATGAGCCCGCCGCAGGCGCGATACGGTCTACCAACCGACCCGTGTAGAATTTGCGAACTCAACCCCTATTTTGCGCGAACTCTACCCCTATCGTAGAGGGCGCTGTTGTACCTAGGATGCGTGTTTTATTCAGCAAGCTAGATGGTTCGCCGCCAAAAATATGCGATCTCTACCACTATCGCATTACTACCTTTGGGTAGTCTGCTCTAGTCTAAACATGGTCAAGGGCCAAACACACATCTATCAAACCTTGTGCTGTTGCCCCTGGACATGTATAAAACACCACTTCCTATGCATAACCGTTGGGCAGTTTTATACTTAATACATGCTGGAGGGCCGGAAAAACATACAAGGTTTATCTCTGTAACCATTTTCTAGTGTATCAAATGGCTGTCTATTAGGACCAACCCACACAGGACTGCCGTAGAGGCTACCACCTGGTACTTGACATGTAATTTGCATATGATATCTGTCACTTACCGTTTTCAAGTGTATCAATTGGCTGTCCAATGGGTCCAAACCACACAGGACTGCCATAGAGACTACCACCTGGTACTTGACATGTATAATCTACATTGTTACTCTCTGTTGGTCTCTCAGTTGATCCGGTAATAAGAATTACAAATGGATGGCGTACTGAAATAATAAAAAATTGCGTAAGAAAAAGAGATTGAAAACAAAGTTTCGATGACGTCAGAGTACTAGACAAAATTCCAGACATTTTGATATAAAATATACTATGATTGGTTAAAAAGGAAATACCCACAATTTCTTCCACCAATCAGGACTCGTTTAGGCAAAATCTTGGCTAGGCGGATGTTTTGGTAAGTAATCAATACAACACAATACACTTATTACATTATCTATTCAGCTGTAGTTCTTCATTTGTAAATTCCGGAACTCAGGAACCGTAGAGACCAAATTTGTTTAAACTTTGCTGAATCCCTTTTAAAATCTAATGAATTCCGTGGTTGGTTACCAAAATCTAGAGATGAACAAGTGCATAATATGACTCTCCGTAGTGCTCACAAAATAACTGTTCCTAAAACAGGTACCCTGCGTTACGCTCGAAGCTCAATTCCATACATGGTCAAACTCTTAAATCATACATTATAGTTCTGTTTCCAATCGGGGGTGGGTTGTTGTGTTATGCATGCTTAGTTATTTCTATGAATATATATTGTTTCTATTGTTCTATATATTACATATTGTAAATATTGTTGTAATTCAGCATTTTGCTGCGATAATGATATGTTTATTAAACCTTGAATTGAAATTGAATTGAAATTGAATTGTTCACAATACCTCATGTTAATTGTTGTATTAAAATTCGACGTTGTAATATTACTGAATTTTGTTATTGCTTACAAATAAATGTTTATTGTGAAAAAACAAAAACTTTGACACATTCATTATTGTGTGTATTATATACCCTTTATTAAGTGCAATGGAATAGTCCCATTTAGTCCCAGATAGTACACACCATACAGTGTCGTAAATTAGGATCATAAAGCGTAGGTTGATTTCATGTGAGACTTTCTGTCTTTAATACCCCAAAGGTTTTTAATATGAGGCCAGTTACTTACTTGATACTTCACAAGCATCTCCTGTGAATCCATCTGTGCATAAGCAATCACCAGCAACACAAGAACCTCCATTCTGACAGAGAGGGGCACACTTTGGTTCTATAAATAAACATACATCATAGTAACAATCCTGGTTATGACGAGTAGAACATGGTTTACCCTTTCATCAAATGCACCCACTCTCCCACTGGTTTGATGTTAAAACACAAGTTTAAGATCAAGGACTGATCATTGCTCAGTATGGTGGGGATGGGCGGTTAAATGGTATACCATTTCTTATAAGTTTCCAAGCCTACTAAAAAAATTACAATTTTTAATTGTGAGTGTTTAGCAGAAATTAAATGAAAATAATAATGCGATTATTACAAAGTGTTCCATTTAATTATGGCTGGGATTGTAGATTTCCATACAAGTTTTATGGGGGATTATTTACTATTGCAATGATGCTAGCTGCCTCTAGGATCTTATTGAGGCCAGGGCTGGACTTTAGCACCTACCCGCCTGCCCATGGCAGGTAAATTTGGCGTTTGGCGGGTAAAATTGCAAAAGTACCCATCCGACTGGCAGGTTCCTTTTTTTTGAACTATCAAAATGAAGATTCCTCAATTCTACTTAGTCGTTCAGAACATAAAAGCCTGTAAAATGCCTGATTGATCTTTTAAAAAGTAAATAAATAATAGGAAATCCCCAAGGTTTTTTTGCGTCCTGAAGCTCTTTGAAAAATCAACCCACCAATTACACCATTTGGTGAACATTGTTGACACTTTTAGGCCACATAGGGACACGTTAGAATAAGCTTCTTAGCAGAAATTGGTGCACACAACTAAATTGATCACAAACAAGTTAAGATCATCTCAAACAAATTGGCCATAATAAATGATCCAAGAACTAAGTTTACATCATTACGCTGAATATTGATCTGTTGTACGACATGCAAGTAAAGGTTCCTTGAACAAAATAGTGAGACAATCAACTCTACTTGTAATTGCAAGGATCTCTCCCTTTAGGCACAGCGTTCACCGTTTAAATCGTGCAAATTCAAGATCACGCTCAGAGTTTACATTGGAGGAAGGGAATTCCCCGAACATCACACATGCGGTAAAAATCTCACGATTCCTTTCTGGACTTGCTTGAACCCGACCCAATCTCTTTTGTGTAGGGGATCATGCACAGCAGCAGCAACGTACAACTGGGGATCTAAAATTATTATTTTTATTTTCAACTATCGGAAATTAATTTTGTACTTTTCTGTGCACGTTGAAGCATATTTTTGGCACACATTTTGGCATGTTTGGTAAGTCCACATGGATTTGCGTAACTGTAATTTTGCACATATCTTTGCGCGATTGATTTTGCAGATTCGCGTCGACATTCTGAGAGCCTGAATAATAATAAGTTATAGTGTTGATAGTGATGAGGAAACTAATCAAACAAACAAAACATGATATATATTATGATAATGAAACATGACCAACATCTGTGTAATCGAAAAACAAATTTGGGCAGGTAAATTTCTTGTCAGGCTGGTAACTTTTTGAAGCTACCTGCCCCATTGGCTAATACCAAAAAATCTTAAGATCCAGCCCTGGTTGAGGCAATCGAAAGATTAAAAAGATCAAGAGGGCAACTCCCCTATATCTTTAGTAGAAGACACAATATTAAGTTGCCACAACATCAAGATCTGCATGAAAGATAGAAATATTCAAAAAAACAAATCTGGAGTTTAACTGTTTAAGTTGACAAACCAAAGTGGGAACCTGTTGAGGGCGCTTAAAAAAACTCAACTTTGTGGGCACTTAAAAAACGTATATAACCAGAAAACGAAACAAAAGCCACACAAAAGAAGAAAAGAGTGATTCAAATCTTCATTCAACTTACGTCTGACTATCAATGGGAATGTTGTCCTAATAGGTCCGACACTGCACACATAACCCCCAGTATCGGTCTCTTGTAGATTGGTAATCGTAAGTCTGGTAGAATAGGCACTGATTAACTCCACGCTCATGTGTTCTGAACCACCTGTTGTAAAACATAGAATTACACAAAGTCCTTAAGGGTTGACAAAAGAATGTAAGGAAGAATTTTTTTGTTGTTCTACAAGCAAATGGACCGTTCAGGTACGATCGGCTATGCTTTTTTTTAAATTCTTTTCATCAATTTTCCAAAATGTTTTCCAAAAATGTCCTACATTTCCAAAATGTTTCTAAATTTTCAAAACACGGCTAGAGATTTGAGATAAAGCAAGATAGCTTGTAAAATAAAATAAAATAAAAAGAAATATTAACCTTCTTTTCCATATATTTTTAAAAACTAGGTATCATTACAAAGCTTGTTTAATAGTTTGTCAGATGTTATCAAAATCTCAATTGTTGTCAAAAGTAAAACACATGAACCATACAATAATAAAACTTACCATTACCAGACAGTCCCACTGGTTCTCCATCAGGATTGTACCATGTTGGGTTTGGAAATGGGCTTTTCTCATCAATCTCACACTCAAACTGGATATTTTCTCCAACGTACGGTATCTGATCTTGAACGTTGATGCGGATACTGAAATCTGTGGTGATGGATGCAAATTAATATCAGTTTAAAAAGCTGAGACCCTACATTTAGTTGCTATTTCTTTTTGTCTATTCCGAGACTTTGACGTAACTGCTTCATTTACAAATTGTAGAACATATACGTGTGTGCCTACTTGAGGCGCTGACGTATACACACACGCGTAGAAAGGCGTAATATAAATACGTGTGAGTATATGCTGCACCTGCAAAGTTACGTCATTTTCCTAAGGAAGAGAAATAGAGTATAGCCACATTCAGTTCTTGGGAAGTTTCCAAGGCTACAATTTCTCCTCGTTAAATCTGAACGGTCTGTCATAAAGTGAACAAGTACACAACCAGTTTGTAAAATATATTCATATTTTAAGATGAGAAAATCAGGTAATTGATTGAAATGCACCTCACATGCATTTAACTGAGAATCTGATAATTTATTTGACTAATTTCAATATCAGAGGATTTTTATTATCTTTCACTTAGTTGTCTGGGGAATTTACCATTGAGCACATTGTAACAGATAAAAAACCCGTATACTATATCTATGATCCGGCAAATTGGTTCAATCTTAGATGACACTTCTTTCATACGCTGTATCATTTCCAAAATCTGTAAGTCGGGGTCAGTATTCAAATTAAGAAACAATATCCAGTTTTCCAGTGGATAAGCATGTTATTAAATCAGGTTATCCGCCAATGTTTTTGGTTGTCCACCAATGTAACTACAGTACGAATATTCAAAAGGTATGGTCATCCGACGGATAACCGGCGGTAAAATTTAGGTTACCCGCCAGCTTTTTTGGGCTTCAGGAAGCCTGGTTTACTTAATTTGAACACTGGTTGGGATGTGTGGGTGTGGTTGAATGGTCAAAGTTAGGGCCGAGACCCCAGAGTCACCCTCTGGGCATGCAGCTAACTTACCTAACTCTTGGCAAAATTGTCCAGTGAATCCTGAATTACATACACATCGTCCGTTTTCACAGGTACCGCCAAAACGACACGGCTGATCACACTCAGGTTCTAATGATACATTAACAATACAGACCATATTAGCAACCCAACATAAAAAGGATTTTACATTAAAAGGATTTTACAGTGCATGTTTTACCACACAAAATATTGTCTTGATTTCAAGGATTTTGTTAAAAAAATATTTTGTCATTTTGCAACTCATTTGCCAGTAACTATAACTTAAGTCTGGTATTAACACTTTCCATGCAGCAGGCGTCTGCAGACAACATTCCAAAATTTCACAAAATGTTTCAAATATGTCACAATTATTGAAATCACCAAGAGAAATGCATTAAAATAAGTACATATATGCCTAGTATTGGTTCAGTAATCCTTGAGATACACCTTGAAAGTTGGGAAATGTTTCTGAAAAATCTGTTCTGTATTTGGTAAAACCAACAGCCGCATGGAAAGTGTTAAAGGTGTGCGACTCAATCAAATTCACTTATTTACATACAAATTGAAAATACTGTATCAGAGTAGAGCCCAAAATTTATATGTTGGTGTCACAAACCAAAAAAGTACCCCCTCCCCTCCAGTATACCACTACTCCAAAAGTGTATATATTGTTTGAATGGAAACTTTGAAATGACTATTTGTTTCTATCATATAAGCAAATGGAGCAACTGGAATTCAAATTTTGTAATTTGACTTTATATAATGATGCCCTTTCAGCAAACATCAAGTGAATAGATTGGGCTGAAATCAAGTCACATACTGTTATAACAATACATATATATATATATATACCAGGGGCGGAGCCAGAGATTGAATTTACCGGGGGGCTGAAAAGAAGATGAAAAATCTTGAATTTTGTGTTGGTGGACTATCCAACGCGGTGCGCAGCACCTCCCTCCGAGCTCTGCTCGGACAGGGGGGAGTCTGAGGGTGGATGTGCCCCCCTCAGAAGTAGAAAAAAATTCAATTTTCGAACTCATTTGGTGCGATCTGGTGTATACTTTTGACCAAAATTTTATTGAAAAGCCACCTCTTCATTTCCATAAAATATTTTGTTTTTTATCAATACACGAAAGAATTTGAGCATATTACTGATATATTTTCTTGAATTAGGTCGAAAAAGGTCGAACAGGGGGAGTCTGAGGGGGGATGTGCCCCCTCAGAAGTAGATTTTTTTTCAATTTTCGAACTCATTTGGTGCGATCTGGTGTATACTTTTGACCAATATTTTATGAAAAGCAATCCCTTTCCTCCGTTTCTTCTCTTTTTTTTCCCTTCTTTTTTTCTTTCTTTACAAAAAAGTGGGGCGGCGGCCTATATAGGCCTACGTGTATATCACGACATACAACGTTATTTTATTCACCAATCCGTCGATCAATTAAAGGCTCTTTCTTCCTTTCTCTTCCCCTTCCCCCTTTCCTCTCCCTCTCTCTTTTCCCTTTTTTTTTTTGGTCGATTTTTTTACCGGGGGGCGCGCGCCCCCTCCGCCCCCCCCCCCTGGATCCGCGCCTGTATACTTTCAATCCATTTGTTGACATATTTATTTTACAAATCATTTAAAGGTAGATGTTCCGATTTTCAACTTGAAGTTTTCTATTCTACATGAAAGCTCATCCTTAAAAAAAGTTGTGTTCCAAAGTTTGAGTTGCATAGCTCTAATGGTTCTTATTTTAGACGCACAAGATGCTGTGAACTGTACCCATTGAGTAGTACACAAACTATATCGGTGGTTACCACCATTCGCGGTAATTCGACGTTATTTCATCGATTTCTCCGTAATTATACCGATTTAGGCCGTCAAATTTCAGTATGATGATGAGAAAAATACAAGCTTTCATATGATATGAAAATCTCAGTATGTTTGAAATAATTCTGTGTTATGAAAATGTAGAGTCATTTTCTTGGGTTTCGTGACCAATTTCTTGATACCAAAGTTTCTTAGTGAATTTGTCAACTAGAACCATTTTAAGAGAAAATGAGCTCCCATGCACCTCTCAAAAGTGACGGGAAAGTTCTTTTATAGCGCAAATTCCAAAATGGCCGCCATACAGGGGTCCAAAAACTCAAATGATTTAATTAAGCTGAAAAGCACACCAAATTGTTCGGCTGAGCACAAGGATTCCGAAAAAGTATAGTTTGCCCTACTTCCGATGTTTGGTTAACAAGTTATCGGGTAACACGTAAAAAGGTCGTTGACCTTTGCATATAGGGTCAAAATTTAAACTTGCTCCGATTTTGAAAAACAATATCTCATATTGTTCGTATGATCACAAGGATTCCAGAAATAGGGGTTTTTTTACCACCGGGAATATTTTGTGTAGGTCAAAAGGTCAAGGTACATTGCCCTATATAGAATCTGACCTTTTGACCCCTTTATAAGGTACAACAGACACTCTAGGTGGTAAAAGCTATCATTTCTGGAATCCTTGCAATCAGACGAACAATTTGAGATATTGTTTTTCAAAATCAGAGCAAGTTTAAATGTTGACCCCATATGCAAAGGTCAACGACCTTTTTACGTTTTACCCGATAACTCGTTAACCAAACATCGGAAGTAGGGCAAACTATAATTTTTCGGAATCCTTGTGCTCAGCCGAACAATTTGGTGTGCTTTTCAGCTTAATTAAAGTCATTTGAATTTTTGGGCCCCTGTATGGCGGCCATTTTGGAATTTGCGCTATAAAAGAACTTTCCCGTCACTTTTGAGAGGTGCATGGGAGCTCATTTTCTCTTAATATGGTTCTAGTTGACAAATTCACTAAGAAACTTTGGTATCAAGAAATTGGTCACGAAACCCAAGAAAATGACTCTACTATATATCATTTAACCACTAAGTACATGTTAAGGGATTGGGACACCCTGTTCATTATCATATCATTTCAGTAGCAGTATCATTTTCAAGAACATTTATGGCAGCATACATTTCATGCAAAATTTTATTCATAAAAATGACGACTGAAAACATATTGATAAATTGAGACGGATTAAGGATTACAAAATATCAAAAGCGCATGGGTTGCCATCGACTGATCAGATCAGATTTAATCGCTCCCAATACCACAACCAATTAGATGGTTGACTTCATAATTAGTTGTTTTTAAAATATCAACTAGTAAACATGCTCAGTTACTAGCAAAACAGTATTTGTACGGAAATCATTGTGACCATTTCAATTTATCTAGTCATTCAGGTCAAGTCCCTGACCAG
The DNA here is from genome assembly GCA_035610835.1 of Ophiura sarsii. Lineage (NCBI taxonomy): Eukaryota > Metazoa > Echinodermata > Ophiuroidea > Amphilepidida > Ophiuridae > Ophiura > Ophiura sarsii. The sequence continues at coordinate 62,262,803 of CM069449.1, forward strand.
GTGCTTTGAGGTTGGCTAATTCAAAATATATGATCGGTACCAAAAATCTGAGATATTAATTAAATGAGCAATTTTTTTCTCCGCAGTTTGATACCTCATTCAACAAAATCGAATGGATACTTTTAAAGTTATGTCGATTTCAATGACCGCGCATGCAACAGAAAAGTTGCACTAGGTATAAGAAATCATTGATTTGTGTGTGATTTACCATAGACGGTAAAAATCAATGTTTTACCCGTCTATGGATTTACGCACTGAAAAACTCACAGCTTATCAGCTAAGACTTGTATTCTTCACAGCCAGATACACCCTTTGTCCCGCACATTGCAGTTATCACTAAAGACCCATTCATCTGTCTCGTTCAGATAGCACACAGTTATGACAGTAATCACACACAAATCAATGATTCCTATACCTAGTGCAACTTTTCTGTTGCATGCACGGTCATTGAAATCGCCATAACTTTAAAAGTATCCATTCGATTTTGTTGAATGAGGTATCAAACTGCGGAGAAGAAATTTGCTCATTTAAAGTATATCTCAGATTTTTGGTACCGATTATATATTTTGAATTAGTCAACCTCAAAGCACCTGGTCAGGGACTTTATGTGCTAGGTGTATGTACTTCCCATTGGTCAAATTAATCATTGTGGCATAATATGGTACAAACATTTTCAGTAGTTCTCATGCCCTTTTATTAATAATGGTCAAAGAGGGTTCTGCTTCCGCTATATAATTACCAAATTTGATCTATTAAATGCTATTGGTTGAAATTGGTGAATGCTTTTTACAATTTTGCAGTAACTAGAAATGGTTTTAAAAAGAACTTGGTGTGGGTTTATCAGGATTGTTCAATGGTAGTTGTAGAAATTTGCTTTTTCATCTTGACAAATCCAAGTTGATTGATGTAGAATAATAAGTAAAATTAATATACTCACTTGTGACAGTTTAAAAATGTTTTAAAAAAGCAACACTTCTTGTGCAATTCAACTTACCTAGCACAATGATGGTGTAGGAGTATTCTAAAGGTCCGACTGTGCAGGTATAGCGTCCAGAGTCTTCTAGACTTAGATCTGATATGCTGAGACGTGTAATGCGTCGCGATACACTCTCTGTCGACATGTGGATTACATCACCTATAAGGTAAAAGAGTAGGTACAATTATGCAAATGAGCATAAATTAGCATAATATATCCATTATGCAAATGAGATGGTGTTTAATTAGCTACATTCATTCTCAGTCATCCCAGAATATGCTAGACTTAAATCTGATATTGAGAAAATCATAGGAATTATTTAACGAGACATTACAGGATCTCAAGATCGGCCATTCATACAGGGTGAGTCAAAAAGACTGCAATAGTGGAAAGAAGCCATTTTGTTTTCAAAACCAAAATGAATTTTAAAACTTTTTAAACTTTGCAAGAATGATGCATTTAATCCTAACTTTGTGTGAACAAATGAAGTCGATCGCATTTTTCGTTTGTGTTTGGTGACCCTCTTTGCTGCACAACCAAATTTACCTGTTTGTCCACAAGCACAGTTATTTTCATTTGAAATGGCACACATTGCATTTTCATATTTGAATATCCCGCCAACAAAAAAATGGAAAATGTCAGTTCATTTTTAAAATTTAGAACATTATATGCTTTCACAGCATGGGTATCTTACTATAAATCTGGAAACGGTGTGTGTTTGTGTGTGTGTTTGTGTGTTTGTGTGTTTGTGTGTTTGTTATCCTTATTTCTCCGTTGCTTTTAATCGAAGTGGCGCCTAATTTGCACGAAAGATAGAGGAAATGACGGGAAGGGTGTTAAAGTTTATTCCACTGAAATTGGTTAACAATTGGCTCCAAAAACAGCAAAAAACCTCTCAGATTTGGCTCATAAATGCCACTAGAATTGAACAACATTGTGCGTTGCGCGTACTACTACAGCGTAATCTTACCGTGGTAACGCGTCGCGTGCATGTTTGCGCAAGGTCTCACTGCCGCGGCACACGCACCCTTACACATGGCGCAGAAGCCACACGGAAATGGTTACAGGCCTGTGTATAGCCTATCATGTTGGGGGAGAGGGCGGGGGGCGGTGTAAAACCACGGGAAATGGTTTAGGATAGGCCTAGGGTTATAATGGTACAATTAGCGTTTATTTCTTTACTAGCTAACAACAATCTAAGGTATTATAAATCAAACTGGTTTGGGTGTCTGCATGGGGGGGGAACCACTGGAAATGTTTTAGGATGGGATTAAGAGTTAATGAAGTAGCCGGCCGCGGGAAATGGTTGGTTGGTGTAGTTGCAGTGGGGGTGGGGGTGGGGGGGATTGTATGGGGTTTACGTGGTTTTAAATGTACCGAGGGTTAACTTGATGCGGTTTGAGAGGTTTTATATAGGGGTTAATAAAGTAGTTACGGTAAATGGTTTAGGAGGGATATGGTTATAAATCAACCTGATTGGGGGTGGGGTTGCGGGTTTATAATGCCGTTAGGAGGGATATGGTAATAAATCAACCTGGTTTGGGGGTGTTGTAGGGTGTTTATGTGGTTTCAGAGGTAGGTAATATGGCATAACCATCTAGCGGATGAAGTAGCCGCGGGAAATGGTTAGGAGGGTTATGATTATAAATCCACCTGGTTGGTGTAGTTGCAGTGTGGGGGGGGGGGGGTTGTATGGGGTTTATGTGGTTTTAAGAGTACCGAGGGTTAACTTGATGCTGTTTGAGAGGTATACAGGGTTAATAAAGTAGCCATGGTAAATGGTTTAGGAGGGACATAAATCGACCTGATTCTGATTCTGATTGGGGGGGGGGGGGGGGTTATAGGGTGTTTATAATGCCTTTAGAAGGGATATGGTTATAAATCAACCTGGTTTAGGGGGTGTTGTAGGGGGTTTATGTGGTTTCAGAGGTAGTTAATGTGAACCATCTAGCGGGGACCCGAGCGTAGCGAGGGTACGCCGCTAGTGATTATAAATGATTATGCAAACTCACGTGTAAACAAGAAAGGATGCATCAAATTTCAATAACATCACAAATGAACTCAAGTTTCCAAATTTGAATGGGAGACACGTTTTGCGATCTGATGCATATTTTGGGTATCTCGTGGACAAACGTGTGAAATGGGTGCACTGGTCAAAATGTTCACCAAAGGCAAACGGAAAATGATATTGACTTCATTTTTTTCACACAAAGTTAGGATTAAATACATCATTCTTGCAACGTTTAAAAAGTTTTAAAATTCATTTTGGTTTTGAAAAAAAATGTCTTCTTTCCACTATTGCAGTCTTTCTGACTCACCCTGTATAGTAATTGGACAGTAGATTGGACAGTTTACTGAGTACGTAGGACCAATGCAATAATCGTTATCATTGTTATGGATGTAATTTAACATTCCTAGGAACTGTAATATCTAAGACTATTCACACAGACTTGAGTCAAGTCTACCCCTCCCTCTCCCTTATTGCATTACTTACGAGGCAAAGCGGGACAGAGTCTTTTTACCCACCTCATAGCCTCCCCGGCGATCACATTACTTTGATACCAAAACCCGCCCACAATACCAGCAAACAATTAAACCACCAGTTGTATCAATTAAAATAACCAAAGCTGCAGAGGGGCTAGACACTGGGGACTTCCAGCAGTGTGGTCAGTTGTAATAGCGATCTGATTGGTTGTTAAAAATATTATATCCAAATATAGAAGTACCTCTCAAACGGTTCATGAAGACTTGGGTCAAGTCTATCCTCTCTCTCTACTCCCCATCCCCTATTGCATTACTGTAAAAGCTGAAATTTTCACTGTGGTTTTATTTTTGCGGAAAATATTTTTAACTTTATAACTTTTTAAACTATAACCCGCGAAAATATTGTTTTCAAAATTCATACAGTGCACGCAGAAGGTCGCCTGCGAAAAAACAATTTGCGAAATGTCTATGATATCAAAATGCGCGAAAATATCTGTACAAGAAAATATTGGCTTTTACAGTACTTACCTCTACCAAAGCCTGTTATATCTCTTCCTCTTGGATCCCTCCACACTGGATTTCCATAGGGACTACCAGCCTGCACTTGGCAAATGAAGTTGACATCTGTTCCTACATTGAGAATTTGACCTTCAGGCTGAACCACTAGTACATAGCCAGGTACTGCAACAATGAATGAAGAAGAAAGATCTATTATATTTAACACTTTCTACCCAGCTATTAGTTTAACCATATACAAAACAGATTTTTCAGAAACCTTTACAAACTCTCAAGGTCAATCCAGGTGATTACTGAATCAATATTACGAATGTTTGTATTATTTCAATGCATTTCACATGTGATTCCAAAATGGTAATGAAATTCAACAATTTTAGCACTTTGGAATCAATTTTTGAGCTTTTGGAATGGCGTCTGCAGACGCCTGCTGCGTGGGAAGTGTTAGAATATGAGTCATCACATCATTATGTCCCTATAAAAGTAACCTTCTACCACCATTTGACTGAATCAAAACTATATTTGAAATGATACTTAGCTTTTGAAATTTCAATTAATTTTTGGAGATATGACAGGTAGTAGTTTGTAGTTTACTGTGCACATATACAATGATCAAGCGAAATGAGTTAACTGTTGGCAGTTTTCAATTTTGATATTTGTCCATTAATTAAAGCAAGTGAAAAATGCTACAGTATGGTCCAAACCCCACTTTTTTATCAAATTAAATTTCTAGTTTTTAAGTTGTTTTTACCGACTGAGAAAACAAAGTAAAGCATAAGAATGTCACTTCTTTTTACATGTATAACTCAAAATGAATATTCCGGACATCCAACTCATTCCGCTTGACCGCATCACAAATATGTTCTGACGTCACCTCCAAAATGGAGGTGCATGATACAAAGTTTACCTACCAATGTCTTCACACTGCAGACCAGTAAATCCTTCTTGACATTCGCAGATACCTTTCACACATGTACCACCATTCTGACATGGTGGGATACACCTAGGGGCTGAAAGAAATAACAAACATAATATCATCATATTTAAAGTACAAAATTTAAAGTGTAACCCTGAAAGTTCCGAGAAATAAACCTCTGAAATTTGACACCTGATATTGCAATCTCATCCATCTTAACAATCACATATGTGACGCGATCAAGAGGAATGAGTCGGATGTCGGGGAATCCCAAATTGAGATATGGCCAATTCAAAAATGGCGGCTTACATAAGTTTTGATGGAAATTCATGTATACAATTTGACATAACTTTGGAACAAAACGTCGTATCGACATGGGGTTTTCAGTTTCTGAAAGCGCTAGGTGTCTTCTTTAAAACTGTATTAAAAACTCATTTTCGACCAGGGTCGACATCCGACTCATTCCTCTTGATCGCGTCACATATCAAGAAACTTGATTTCAGATTTGAGAAGTGTTGACAGAACATGCACAATTAAAATCCTCAAAACCTACAAAATGAACTACAAATATTTCTTTTGCACTTTTGTATTAGGAAGTAGTCTTGAAATCAGGGTTCAATTCCAATTTTAATCATTCCGGGGCAATAAGGACCATTTCTGACGACTGTGATTACGTATGGGCCACAAGATTCTAAAATAAGGCTCAAATCAGTTGACTCATTTTTTACAGGTGTGGAATCGTATAAGTAATTAATTCACTCTTTAAAAACATCTCGTTTTAAAGCCAACATCAATATTCGGCTTGATTTTCTCTTACCAACAACACTGATTCTATATTCGTAAGTAATAGGTCCAACGGAACACACATATGTGCCGCTGTCATCCAGTCTGAGGTCCGTAATCACAAGATCGGTAGTAAAGGAATTGGGTCGCTCAACAAACATACGTCTCTGTGTGGGGGCACCTGTAAAGAATGAGAGAATGAATATTCATGATAGATTATTGGAATGAACCAATCAAATGAAATATTGATTTGGTTTTCCCTACATCTGCGCACTTTTGAGGAATAAGAAGATGATGAACATTCAAGATTTATTATTTGAATCAACCAATGAAATAGCTAGACGTTGCCAAAGACTCGGTTTTTGGTCACTGTAACAAAGAGAGCACGAATCGCGACCATTGAGCGCCTTGAGTGTCCAGCCGACACAGGTTCCACAAAGCGAGTCTGAGTCTTTTTAACCACTTTGCAGCCTCCAGGGCATTCACGTTACTTTGATACCAAGACCTGCCCACAATACCAGTTAACAATTTAACCACCAGTTCTGCAGCATTGCTGTGATGTGACTTGACACCTGTTTTCCCCGCCCGATTTGCTGCGTTTTGCGTTCCTCATACACACCCGCGTCCTCATCCGCTTTTGCCTCATTTTCATTCTTCCGCACGCGTTCTCGCCCAAAATGTCCCCGCGTTCTACTATTTACTTAGCTACAAGTCACAACACTTAATTCTACCTTGATAAAGGCCTATGGCAGAAATATCGGAAGTTTATAATAAATTATGAGGTTTGAACCAAATTATTTATTCTCTGGACATTATTATCTCTATTTTTTAATACAGGTACACAATCAATAATTCTTACCAAGGAGTGGAGGTATTACTGGTACGCCTGCTTTACTGAGCCAAACCGGGTTGCCAAATGTACTGGTGTCTGGTACCTCACAACTAAAGCTAGCATTCTGTCCAACCACTAGGGTCTGTTCTTCTGGTGTTGTTACAATGATATATCCTTCCTCTGAAATAAATAATGGATTGTATTAACCCCCTGAGAACTACCGGCCAATTGGTCAAAAAGATGGATACATCATTTATTGCACCAATCAGCGACATTGTTTAAATAATTGTATCCCTGATAAAGATAGGGGTAAAACATTTTACAAGCTGCATTTGAATTGGCTATTCATATGAGTACATCTTGTAATAAACCAATCAGAACCACTGTAAGATAGACAGGTAGACCCCAAGGGGTTAAAGTTAGATTCAAACACTACTTGCTTGGATCTGATCATCAGATATTGTCAAACTCTCTGATATTAACAGAAATTTATTATGCGCCAGTAGTTATTCAGATTCAACTTGATACAATGCAAGCTACCTATCTGTATTAGACAATCATCATCTACAAGTGTGTTCAAAAAAGCTCTTAAAACTCATTTGTTCCCTTAAACAGTTTTTCTGTTTATATTTTGTTTCTAATCTATTTTGTAATTGCTATAATATATTGTACGTACTATGCTCATGTTACACTCACATTTTGTAGTTTAAGTTGTAATTTTAAGGTTTTATCTTGTAAGCGCTCTGAGCCTTTTGGAAATGGCGCAATTAATGCTTTCTGTATTGTATTGTATAAGCTAATGAAAAGAATGAAAAGAGAGAGAAAAGGGTCATTGACTAAACATTGCACCTTATTCCCCATTTGTTCACCCTTTTTTGGTAGGGTGTAAATATATATTGCAATGAAGAATTGTTGCATCAAACTTTCACAATTTCAGGGGAAAAAACCAAAACAGTTTTGCAACTTGAAATTTCCCGAAATTATGAACATTTTTTTATTTGGAGACAAATAACAAAAAGTTGGCAATGTTTGTGTCATTTAGAGGTCCATCCTTCAGCAGAATGGGTGTTTTTTGTAGCCTAAAAGCAAAATACAAAATTTCACACATTTTTGACGAATGCAAATTTGGAGAAATTAAAATGTTTATGAAAATTTGGAATAATTTTATTGCACCCTTCGCATTACCTTCACACTCTACATTTTATGGAATAAAGTGTATTATAATCCAGGGTGTGAAGGGTATTACAGAATTATGCCGAACATTTCATCTTTGGTTGTATTTGTTCTCACCTGGTATTTCACATATGATACCAATTAGACCTAATGGACATACACAGACCCCTCCTTCACATCTACCACCATTCATACATGATGGCTCACAACCTGCAAATAATGACAAATTCATGATACAATTAAAAGTTATTTTAAGGAAGAAAAAGTGTAGGGTTACAATTCTTTCAATAGATATCTGACATGCTAGATCCAGTCACATTTGCCACACATAAATGTGGTGCGATCTGTAAAACTCGACGGATGTTGCAAAATGTGAACTAGGGATTATGGGTAAAATTTAAATTTAATTATTTTTGTTTAACTTTTTTTTTAAAGAAAATTAAATTCCAATACTTTGTGTCATCATCTTTCATAAAATTTCACCTTCAAAAACTTACTTCTAAGTAAGTTTTTAAAGTCACTTTTATTATTAACCATAATGTTGAATTATGTATCTTTTTTGGCCTGTCTTCATGGTTTCTTGTTTTGAAGCTTTTTATGACATCACAATGTTCATTCTTTTTTGTAGTGATCGTAGAATAATGATCGAAACAGTTCTGTAATCAGCACAGTTTTAGCTTTGTTATGATATAAATATCTCCAATATGAAAAATGCCACCATGTGGCGGGTTTTCACAGATCGCATCGCAAATGTGTGTTTCTATTCCATCAATAACCAGATATTGGTGGTTATTGGGGGTGATCACCACCACCAATAAGCACTAAATGCATGTTTCTCTTCAGCACCAAAAGATTGTGACACAGCAATAGGCGGAGATGTCGGCAATTCACCAAAAATACGCGCAAGACAAGCGTATCCAAGCAAACTGTTATGCTATGCACTCATCTGAGTAACCTGCGCGTTGGCGCACCCCAACAAATGTTTCCATGCATGGCGCACAAGCAATGTGACATGTGGTACGTCATCACCACTAAAATAATCGCCGTCTGTTTTTATTCAAAATCAACACAACAATCACCACCAATAACCCAGACAAATGTGGTGATTTTGTTGCTAATGGAGGTGGTGAAAAAGGTAGTGATTGTGTGTTTTTAATCATCACAAATAACCCCTTTTGCATTCGATGCCTACATTTACATCTAGCACACAGGGATGTTTCACACAAAAACCAGAGAGATTTTCAGAATTACATGCAACCTAATGGGTACACAACCTGGAAAAAGTGTACTTTAGGTCACAGATACTGGTATACCAGTATTATTCAATACTGGAACATAAATATTTGCCAGCATCGGTCAAAACAAATTTACTGGTTCAGTATCGGTCGATACTTGAACAACAAATTGTGTTCCAGTATCGAGCAATACTGGAATGTTTATTATTTTCCAGTATTGGACGATACTGGTACATGTGATACCAGTGAGATTTGTCCCAGTATTGAACGATCCTGGTACATAATAATGTTCCAGTATTTCCCGATACTGTAACATTTTATATGTGCCAGTATTGGCTGACACTGGAACGCTGACTGTGTACCAGTATCGTTCGATACTGGTATTCCAGTATCGGACGATACTAGTTCAGTCTAGAATCTGGGACCTAAAGTATACTTTTCCCCAAAACCTTCTGAATAGGGAGGTTGTCAAATTTGTTTGTAGGATAGTACACACATTTCATTAATTTCAAAGAGCCTCACTGAAAATCAGGGAGGGTTTGCATCTCTGTATTACAATAGAAACATGATTATAAAGCATACTTTCTGATGTCATCATATTTTGCTCTTTTGTGATTATGACAACTTATATTGTTTTTTGAACTGTGCTAAAAAAGGGTAACTGAAGGTCATATATGATAAAATATGTGACGTAATCAAGCGAAATGAGTCAGGTGGAAAATGCTATAGTATAGTACAATCCCCACTAAAATTGAATTTCTAGTTTTTAAGTAACAAACAATTTATCAACTGAGAAAGCAAATTAAAACAAAAGAATGTGTCACTTCTTTTTACCTATATCTCAAAATCAATATTCCCGACATCCGGCTCATTCCGCTTGATTGCGTCATATATTTTCAATTTTGCCACAATAGATTTCAGTGTTTGATATGTTTCTCTTGATGAATAGTGTATTAGCATGACCTCATGTGAATAATCTAAAAACCCAATTATTTGAATTCTACCTCGAGAAGAATGTCAGTTTTGTATAACCCTGTACATTACTAGAAACCATACTCATCATTTAGTAATATACAGACAATTTCTTTGACAAGGAGTATACATATCGTAGCTGTTCTGTTAAATCCTTGTATCTCTGTTGGCCCTTCAGCATGTATAGAGTAATACTTCCTATGTATAACCTTTGGGCAGTCTGTTCTTAACATGTTTAATGGCCAAAACACATCTTTCAAAACCTTGTAAGGGCTCTTGCCCCTGAACATGTATAAAGCCACACTTCCTATGCATAACAGTTGGGCAGGTTTACTATATACCGGAAAAAGATACAAAGTTTTGAAGTTTTGGAAAAACATACAAAGTTTTGACAGAAAAGCTACGATATCTAAATTGTACCTGATAATTGAACGTCTAGTTGTACTGCTATTGGATCAGCCACACAGAAATAGGTCCCGAGGTCATCTGGGGTCAGTGAAAATATCTGAAGCCTGGTAGACATCTCTGATACCGACTCTGTACTGACTTGCTGGCCACCTGTAATCAAAATGTTGTTAGAAGTGTTGAGGAGATTGTTTTAAATTAATTGCCTGCCTAGAGAGTTCAGGAGACAAGGGTTCAAGTCCCCACCAGTGAATGTCCTTGCTTATTTTTTGTTGAGACATTCACCGGTTTTTGTTAAAATTTGTTGTTATATTGTCTATTGTAAAAACCGTTGGTAAGTAAACTCCTTTATATATTTTGTTCAGTTTCTCATATCCCCAAGCCATGTTGCTTTAACCATAACCCCACTACGTTCTACAAAATAATTTGACAAAGCAGCACCTATTTGCGCGTTCACACAGCAAGGTCTATCCCATGCCACAATACCCCCGGGTATAAATAGTCACCAAACATTTAGCCTGAGCAGCCCAGCGCTTGAGGTGTGGTGATTCATTTCGCTCACCTGCCAGACCCTGGTTTAATCCCTTGGTCCCGCGGAGCAATTATTTTGTTCTTTGGTCCATCCCCACTGAGAAAGACTGTGGATATTAGGGTTAAGAATGACGGCCGGGCACATATACAATGAAAAAACTTTCATACTTCTCCAAGATTTTTGCCTTATACAAGAGGTAGAAGGAACACACATGGATTACTAACCATTTGCAAAGGTTTCAATATCCTGACCATTGCGCATCCATCGAGGGCGGTAAACAAAGTGGTCACCATTGACAACATTGCATAGGAAAGACACATCCCTTCCAATTGCTATCCGTTGGTTTTCTGGATTGATGATCTCGATGTAGCCACCGACTGCAAAATCAAAATGTCATCATTGTGATTAGCAACCAATAATAATTCAATAAACTGATCAATCAAATTACGATCAATCAGTTATCAATCAATTAACATATTGATTAATCAACTATCCTTATTTATTTTAAAGAAATTAAATAAAAATACTTGTTTTAATCATTATCCTCATTTAATCATTTCACATAATATGTCGCCTTCAGATCCTTCAGCACACCTACAAACACAGTTCACACATCGCGCGAGGATCAGCAAGCGCAAAAATAAACACGCGCAAATATATTCCTTTTCTGTGTAGGTCTATGTAAGGAAGCTCAAAATCGCCAAAAATAAAAACAAGCAAGCTTGTTCAAAATGTGCGAAAATGCGAAAACTTACACATGCGAAAATATCCACTTTTACAGTACTCTCCTCCTCTGTTTCCACATAAGGATTATAGCTAAGATTCAATTTCCCCTCATCTCTGATTATTGTTCCCTTCACCTACCTGGCGTTTGACATATGTCACCTCCAAATCCTTCAGGACACTGACAGACACGGTTCACACATACCCCTCCGTTTCTGCACACAGGATCACAAGGAGATGCTGATGAAAATAAGTGTATATCAACAAAACAAAATAAACATTAAAATCAAGATTAAAAGATCAGTTTCTAAGGCACTACATTTTTTGCTGCTTGTAACAGAAAGTAAAATGATCTTTCATAGTTCAACAGTTTAGATCTTGGATATAATAAAATATTATTATATATTATATACACCTAGCACATAAAGTCCCTGACCAGGTGCTTTGAGGTTGGCTAATTCAAAATAGATAATCGGTACTAAAAATCTGCGATATACATTGAATGCGCAAATATCTTCTCCGCAGTTTGATACCTCATTTAACAAAATCGAATGGATACTTTTAAAGTTATGGCGATTTCAATGACCGTGCATGCAACAGAAAAGTTGCACTAGGTATAGGAAATCATTGATTTGGGGGTGATTACGCACTGAAAAAACTCACAGCTAATCAGCTAAGACTTGTATTCTTCACAGCCAGATACACCCTTTGTCCCGCACATTGCGGTTATCACTCCAGACCCATTCATCTGTCTCGTTCAGATATCACACAGTTATGACAGTAATCACACACAAATCAATGATTCCTATACCTAGTGCAACTTATCTGTTGCATGCGCGGTCATTGAAATCGCCATAACTTTAAAAGTATCCATTCGATTTTGTTGAATGAGGTATCAAACTGCGGAAAAGGAATTTGCTCATTTAATGTATATCTCAGATTTTTTGTACCGATTATATATTTTGAATTAGCTGGTCAGGGACTTTATGTGCTAGGTGTATACCTCCATGATCTTTCATGGTTAATCAGGTTAGATCTTGGATACAGTACATTACCTTCTCCTCTAACATTGACATTGATAGTCTGTGTGAGTGATCCAACCATACATGTGTAGGCTCCAGAGTCATATGGCTGGATGTTGTATATTAACAGCTCCGTGGTGTGCTCTGATTGCTGGCGAGTTCCAATAGCATCATGTGCCATACCTTATATCAAGAATGAACGGAAAGTAAAAATGTGTTATTTGAATTGTAAAACTATTCAGTTCTGCAGCTTCAAATCTGATCGAAATTCAGTTTCCAAGACAACAGTTCATGTAAGAATTTAGTTCTCAAAGACCCACAATTTAGCCTCCCAAGTTTCAGTGCACTTACACCACAATGAAAGTTGAGTACCGCCCCCCCCCCCCCCGACTACTTCTCATTTTCGAGTTTTAATTCATCACTGTATGGTGTGTGAAGCATAGTCAGACTCAAATAGTGTAGCCCTCAACAACACTCTGGGTGTTGTTAGGCTAAAGAATGGTAAACAAGTGATAGTTAGATAGGTTCCGCAAAGTAGGCTCATTTTGTGTGTAATAGAACGAAAAAATATAATCTTTCCATAATTTACATTGAATGGATCCAGCTAAACAGGGCTGTCAAATGGAGAATTCTCATATACCACAAAGTCATTATGTTCCCATCCCTTAACACTTTTGGACCGTTAATTTTGACATTTCGCCGGTAATAAATCATCTAATATTTTGTCAACCACTGACTATGTGGTCCATATTCAGGGTTAAGAAGGTTAGTTTATGCCCTTGGGGCATAATGCTGTCATTTGCAGTCTTTTAATTGGACCACATAGTGGGAAATAGACACATCCCTAGAAGATTTATTACCGGCAAAATGTCAAATCACCGGTCCAAAAGTGTTAAGGGAGTGAGAACATAATGTCACTTGATATCATAGATTGAAGAAAGACTTGATTCGTTCTTACCTGACTCAATAGGATTATCAAATAGATCCAGTCAAACAGGATTATCAAATGGTGAATTCTCACACACTACACATTGATATTGATATCATTGACTCGAGAAAGACTTAAATCCTCCTTACCTGACTCAATAGGATTATCAAATAGATCCAGTCAAACAGGATTATCAAATGGTGAATTCTCACACACTACACATTGATATTGATATCATTGACTCGAGAAAGACTTAAATCCTCCTTACCTGACTCAATAGGATTATCAAATAGATCCAGTCAAACAGGATTATCAAATGGTAAATTCTCACACACTACACATTGATATTGATATCATTGACTCGAGAAAGACTTAAATCCTCCTTACCTGACTCAATAGGATTATCAAATAGATCCAGTCAAACAGGATTATCAAATGGTAAATTCTCACACACTACACATTGATATTGATATCATTGACTCGAGAAAGACTTAAATCCTCCTTATCAAATGGATCCAGTCAAACAGGATTATCAAATGGTAAATTCTCACACACTACACATTGATATTGATATCATTGACTCGAGAAAGCCTTAAATCCTCCTTACATGACTCAATAGGACTATCAAATGGATCCAGCCAAATGGGACTATCAAACGGTGAATTCTCAGACACCTCACACACACACACTTGATATCATTGACTTGAGAAATCAATCCTTACCTGACTCAATAGGACCATCAAATGGATCCAGCCAAATGGGACTATCAAACGGTGAATTCTCGGACACCTCACACACGAGCTTCACGTCATCACCCACATCAAATATCTCTTTCTCCAACTGCTGGATGTTAATGTGTACATCTACTGGAACGTCACACCTAAGACCAGTGTGAGAGACTGGACATTGGCATCGACCGGCAGAGCATGTGCCGCCATTTTCACAAGGTGGTTCGCATGGAATTGCTGAAATGATATTTAAGAGAAAAGGTTGTTTGGCATAAGATTAACAATGTTTTAATAACCCACTTTTTTGTTGACAAACAATGTCTATAGGTCTGCTTATATATCTCCGAATATATACTTACTTTTATTTTGAGAGTGAACAAAAATGCATATTGCATATTCCAGATGTTAAATTATTGTGAATTTTGATTTGTATTGTGTCGTGTGAGAATTAGTTCATATAATTATACACTCATATGATTTGTTTCTCAAAAAATGTGAAAAAAATCAAAACATTTCCGCTAATGTAGATATGCTCACAATAGCACTCACCCTGCGGTTCATGGCGTTCACAAATCAAAATCAGTGCGTATGCATTGATTTTTTTCTAAAATTTCTCGAAACAAAAAACATGAGGATTTGTTGACCTATAATTATACAAATTAAAATGAAATGACATATGTATGAAACAGAAAATAAATACAACACAACTATCTAGAAAAACAACAACTACAATATACTACCATGACAGTTAGCTTCATGCATGTCTCAAATGGGTTCCTAAGAGCAATAAGCATGACACTAAAGCTTTACATGTACAGTGTTACTGGTGGGTTAAATAAGTTCCCATTAGTATATAAATTGGTTAACATTTAAGCGCCATATCTTAATAGATAGGTATCCACGAGAGGTTTCCGTGCAACCACCCCCCGGACTCACTCAAACCAATTTGTTTACATCCTTTCATGGTCCTAAAACATATTCAGGATGTTACCAACATTAATTTGATATGCTAAAAAGGGTTTATTTAAGATGGCATTCAAAATGGCCACTAATTGATTTCATAAAGTGACATACATCAACCAAATTGTGCAATGAAAGTATAGTTTTGACAATGGGATACATGTATTAGACCACTAGAAAATCATGTTCCAGTACTTTTGCTTTGTTAACACACTTTAAATCCAAAATAATAAACTAAAATTAATGTTGGTAACATCCTGAATATATTTTAGGACCATAACGGAAACCTTCCATATGTACCAGACTACAAAATAATTTTAAGGTACTCTAATCAAGAACACAGCACCGTTGAAACAAACAACCATATAATTTAACATTGAACATGAAGAAGGTATAACAATAGCAGATTGGCAACAGATACCAATGTAATTGTTCTCAAGAAACTCATCCAAAAATGTGTAAACAGTGACTATAAAGAATCACTACCTCTTTTTAAAAGAAAGAAGGAAAGAAAGAATGAAACAAACAAACAAACAAACAAAAACGGTGATTCTTTCTATTCTATAAATGTAGTCAAACAAATAGACCCAATATATCTACAATTAAGCATGCAAGTTGAATTTCTAATTTAGTGAAATATTACATGTGACCTTTTGATACAATATCACTAACTACAGCTAAATCTAAGCTAGGCATTTGATATCTCAATATCTGTCTATTTTTTTAGTAAACTTACATGGAAATTGTGCAATAGGTAGACCGGGAGGAGTAACGCCACATTTACATTTTGCATCACACGTGCAATTCTTGTCTGCAATTCATATGGGTTGTCATATTTATAAAAGTAAATAAAATATTGAGTATATGATAAACATCTTTTCCAATGGGTCTTCAAAGCAATGTGTATGGGACAGAGAAATAATCATTAAAAATAAAATGATTGAAAACAAATCTTTTGAGGGTTTACATCATCTGATTTAGAAAATGTGTCACTAGGTCTATTCAAATCCTATATTTCCACTCAGACATAATTGAATAATGTCAAAATTTAAATAATGTAACATGTTATTTGTAGGGGTGTATGTACATGTGTATTGAAATGAGGGCCTGCTTGGAAAGCGGCGCAAGTCACTGAAGCATATTTTTACCCTCAATAAAGAAAGCAAAAATAAATAAAAAATAAAAAACATACTCCTTGGAATAGATCGTCCTTGTATGAATGTATGTATACCTCTATTATAAGCTCAACCAAATGGCATATTAGGAACATCAAAAGTTAGACACTGTGGCATAACGGTCTTATTCTAAAGCCTACAATGTTAAGAAAATATTGTTTGAACACTTCGTAAGACTATGTAAAATGTTCCCCCTTCTCCCATTGATCAATGTTGAATCCCACAATGTTTCCATCATCAGAATAGGGCCTCGCAACATTGATCTGTGGGGAAGTGTGTCCGAGGGTAATCTTCATGTTAGAATAAAAAAGTTTTTAATTTCATGTGACGAAAATAGTGAGCGTGTTTTGGTACATACAACATGTCAGTTAGGGTCTGTGTTCGAACACATTTTTCTTAGATTGTAGCCAAGATATGTACTATGCTAATGTTATACATATGATGACAGCCAGATGGAAAAAATAAATGTGTTGGTTAAAGAAGCGTGTATCTCAATTGCAGTAGGGTGTTGTAACAGTAGACTTGAGTTTAGAATCATAAATTAAACTAATTCTGGAACTTGTGAAACCGTTTGCATGTATACATACGAAACAATGGAAATACCCACATGACTTTCCACTCGGGGTATACAGTCCCGGTGTAGACCAACCCTAAGTCGACCAACCCTGGGTGGATAGGATTAGGGTTAGATTTAGGGTTAGGTTTAGGGTTAGAAACAGTCCCTGGGTGGACAGTCTCGGGCTGGACAGTCCCAGGGTTGTTTAATTTTTACCTCCCCGACCACCAACCCCTTAAGTGTTTTAACATATAATTTAGAATGAATATAGTTTCTAAGGTGTTTTTTAAAACAGTATTATGCGGTTAATTCCGTGAGGGCGCTATAGTAGTCCAGCCAGGGTTGGTCGACTTAGGTTGATCAACCCTGGGTGGAAAGTCATGTGGGTATTTCCATCGCTGCATATACATCAGTGATTTGTTCCCACAGCTTATGTTTATTTGATTTCAAATAGATAAATGGATTTAGATAAAACCCTGCACAATCCTTACCACCCTTTCTTACCTTCTACAGTTATGTTCATAGGTAATCTAAGAGGACCCACCAGGCAGTAGTAAGTCCCGCTGTCTTCCTCTTGAAGATCATCAATCAGAAGCTGAGTCGCAAATGGAGACAGGGCAAATGAAGTCATGCGATCCACGGTACCTGAAAAACAGAGATTGATTAATATATTTTTGCTATGGCTGAGTTTATAGAAACCAGTCTTGTGCTGACTCAAGGTAATTACTTTTTCAAAAACCTTTCCAACATCTAAAGTCTTATCTCATGAATTACTGAGCCATTACTAGGCATGTTTGTACTATTTTAACGCTATTCTTACGGTGATTCCAAATAATGTTATGAAATTCAATATTTTTGGCATTTTTGAAACATTTTGTGAGGAGCGGCCTTAAATCTGACGAGCGGGCGGTCGAGGACAAAATTACAATTTATATTTTTTGTCTAAGAGCTTGATTACTTTGACAGCTGTTACATGAATTATACTCACCCCTTGTCTGGTAGACAATCTGACTTCTCCATTAGGACCTTCCCATCTTGGCTGTCCATAAGAGCTTGAATGAATACTATGACAGCTGTTACATGAATTATACTCACCCCCTTGTCAGGTAGACAATCTGACTTCTCCATTAGGCCCTTCCCATCTTGGCTGTCCATAAGAGCTTGAATACTATGACAGCTGTTACATGAATTATACTCACCCCTTGTCTGGTAGACAATCTGACTTCTCCATTAGGACCTTCCCGTCATGGTTGTCCATAAGAGCTTGAATGAATACTATGACAGCTGTTACATGAATTATACTCACCCCCTTGTCTGGTAGACAATCTGACTTCTCCATTAGGACCTTCCCGTCATGGTTGTCCATAAGAGCTTGAATGAATACTATGACAGCTGTTACATGAATTATACTCACCCCCTTGTCTGGTAGACAATCTGACTTCTCCATTAGGACCTTCCCATCTTGGCTGTCCATAAGAGCTTGAATGAATACTATGACAACTGTTACATGAATTATACTCACCCCCTTGTCTGGTAGACAATCTGACTTCTTCATTAGGCCCTTCCCATCTTGGCTGTCCATCAGAGCTTGAATAAATACTATGACAGCTGTTACATGAATTATACTCACCCCCTTGTCTGGTAGACAATCTGACTTCTCCATTAGGACCTTCCCGTCATGGTTGTCCATAAGAGCTTGAATGAATACTATGACAGCTGTTACATGAATTATACTCACCCCCTTGTCTGGTAGACAATCTGACTTCTCCATTACGCCCTTCCCATCTTGGCTGTCCATAAGAGCTTGAATAAATACTATGACAGCTGTTACATGAATTATACTCACCCCCTTGTCTGGTAGACAATCTGACTTCTCCATTAGGACCTTCCCATCTTGGCTGTCCATAAGAGCTTGAATAAATACTATGACAGCTGTTACATGAATTATACTCACCCCCTTGTCTGGTAGACAATCTGACTTCTCCATTAGGACCTTCCCGTCATGGTTGTCCATAAGAGCTTGAATGAATACTATGACAGCTGTTACATGAATTATACTCACCCCCTTGTCTGGTAGACAATCTGACTTCTCCATTACGCCCTTCCCATCTTGGCTGTCCATAAGAGCTTGAATAAATACTATGACAGCTGTTACATGAATTATACTCACCCCCTTGTCTGGTAGACAATCTGACTTCTCCATTAGGACCTTCCCATCTTGGCTGTCCATAAGAGCTTGACTCCTGGGTCTCACAGTTGAATTCTACATCTGAATCAGGGATGTGTCGTTGTTTCTTAGGCTTTTTGATCTTTATAAAGGTTTCCTCTTCGGAAAGGAAAGGCAAATTTAAAAAGATGTCAATTTTCTTAAAATGTAGAAGGTGGATGGAAGAGAATCTGCCCCCTCAACCCTCAACCACCCACCCGACCATCCGCATTGTTGGTTCTCAACATCCAATTTTTTCCAATGTGTCGCAATGTGAAGTTCATTCCAACCCATCCCTGATTATCATTTTAGTCCTGCGGATTTTCAGACTGCTAGAATTTCAACACTGTTTTCATTTGATATTTGAAATATTTCTTCCCAACCCCCAATTTGGAAAATATGAGTCGGACTGGCCATAGAACAAGCTTTTGGTCTCCTTTTGGCCTAATAAGTGCTTGTATATCGTGTTTTAAGAGGGGGTGGGTGGTTGGAGCAACATTTTAAGTACTTTAAATTAATTTTACTTACCGATAGTTTCACACTGTACACCGGTCAATCCTTCTGGACACAGGCATTCATTGGCTACACATGTTGCACCATTCAAACACTTGGGTTCACACACAGGGACTGATTATGAAAACATGAAATTGATCGATAAAATGGCCGTTAAATAAGGTTAATTTGTCATAACTAATATCTATCAATATCTGTGTGGATATTAGTATTTTATACTATAGTGATCAGATTCAGAATCCCTTACCAAAGCATCATGAACATGATGCCTGTGTGCTATTTAACATGAACTGCATTGCTGTATGACGCTAGAAGGGTCATTCAGTAACTTTGCTAATATACAAGCCTGCTTCATAACTTTACTAATATACAAGCCTGCCTTATAAATTTACTAATAAATAAGCCTGCCTTATAACTTTACTAATATATAAGCCTGTCTCATAACTTTACTAATATATAAACCTGCCTCATAACTTTACTAATATGAGCCAGCCTTATAACTTTATTAATATATAAGCCTGCCTGATAACATTACTAATATATAAGCCTGCCTCATCACTTTAGTAATATATAAGCCTGCCTAATAACTTTACTAAAATATAAGCCTGCCTCATAACTTTACTAATATATAAGCCTGCCTCATAACTTTACTAAAATATAAGCCTGTCTAATAACTTTACTAATATATAAGCCTGCCTCATAACTTTACTAATATATAAGCCTGCCTCATAACTTTACTAATATATAAGCCTGCCTCATAACTTTACTAATATATAAGCCTGCCTCATAACTTTACTAATATATAAGCCTGCCTAATAACTTTACTAAAATATAAGCCTGCCTCATAACTTTACTAATATATAAGCCTGCCTCATAACTTTACTAAAATATAAGCCTGTCTAATAACTTTACTAATATATAAGCCTGCCTCATAACTTTACTAATATATAAGCCTGCCTCATAACTTTACTAATATATAAGCCTGCCTCATAACTTTACTAAAATATAAGCCTGTCTAATAACTTTACTAATATATAAGCCTGCCTCATGACTTTAGTAATATATAAGCCTGCCTCATAACTTTACTAATATATAAGCCTGCCTCATAACTTTACTAATATATAAGCCTGCCTCATAACTTTACTAATATATAAGCCTGCCTAATAACTTTACTAATATATAAGCCTGCCTCATGACTTTACTAATATATAAGCCTGCCTCATAACTTTACTAATATATAAGCCAGCCTCATAACTTTACTAATATATAAGCCTGCCTCATAACTTTACTAATATATAAGCTTGCCTCATAACTTTACTAATATATAAGCCTGCCTCATAACTTTACTAATATATAAGCCTGCCTCATGACTTTACTAATATATAAGCCTGCCTCATAACTTTACTAATATATAAGCCTGCCTCATAACTTTACTAATATATAAGCCTGCCTCATAACTTTACTAAAATATAAGCCTGTCTAATAACTTTACTAATATATAAGCCAGCCTCATAACTTTACTAATGTATAAGCCTGCCTCATAAGTTTACTAATATGTAAGCCAGCCTCATAACTTTACTAATATATAAGCCTGCCTCATAACTTTACTAATATATAAGCCTGCCTAATAACTTTACTAATATATAAGCCTGCCTCATGACTTTACTAATATATAAGCCTGCCTCATAACTTTACTAATATATAAGCCAGCCTCATAACTTTACTAATATATAAGCCTGCCTCATAACTTTACTAATATATAAGCTTGCCTCATAACTTTACTAATATATAAGCCTGCCTCATAACTTTACTAATATATAAGCCTGCCTCATGACTTTACTAATATATAAGCCTGCCTCATAACTTTACTAATATATAAGCCTGCCTCATAACTTTACTAATATATAAGCCTGCCTCATAACTTTACTAAAATATAAGCCTGTCTAATAACTTTACTAATATATAAGCCTGCCTCATGACTTTAGTAATATATAAGCCTGCCTCATAACTTTACTAATATATAAGCCTGCCTCATAACTTTACTAATATATAAGCCTGCCTCATGACTTTAGTAATATATAAGCCTGCCTCATAACTTTACTAATATATAAGCCTGCCTCATAACTTTACTAATATATAAGCCTGCCTCATAACTTTACTAATATATAAGCCTGCCTCATAACTTTACTAAAATATAAGCCTGCCTCATAACTTTACTAAAATATAAGCCTGTCTAATAACTTTACTAATATATAAGCCTGCCTCCTGACTTTACTAATATATAAGCCTGCCTCATAACTTTACTAATATATAAGCCTGCCTCATAACTTTACTAATATATAAACCTGCCTCATAACTTTACTAATATGAGCCAGCCTTTAACTTTATTAATATATAAGCCTGCCTGATAACATTACTAATATATAAGCCTGCCTCATAACATTACTAATATATAAGCCTGCCTCATCACTTTACTGACATATAAGCCTGCCTCATAACTTAACTAATATATAAGCCTGCCTCATGACTTAAGTAATATATAAACCTGCCTCATAACTTTACTAAAATATAAGCCTGCCTAATAACTTTACTAAAATATAAGCCTGCCTAATAACTTTACTAATATATAAGCCAGCCTCATAACTTTACTAATGTATAAGCCAGCCTCATAACTTTACTAATATATATGCCAGCCTCATAACTTTACTAATATATAAGCCAGCTTCATAACTTTACTAATATATAAGCCAGCCTCATAACTTTACTAATAAGCCAGCCTTAAAATATTCCATAATTGTAGCTTTGAATCTCAGCTATACATTGATAGTAGAATAGTCTGAACTCTTGTGACGATGCAGTGAAAACCATATGTCTATTTAGTGTGACGGAAACGGATGAAAAATACCAAAATATCTCGAAAAACTGATCATTTTGGAACAAAATTAAACAGGCATCAGTCATCACTTACTTTGTATGTGTAGCTACAATCATGGAGATGACATTTATATTAGCATAGATATGAGGTTTTAAAAGACTGAACTCTTCCACATACCTAGCACCGTGATTTCAAACGTCTTGGCAATAGGACCAACGTTACAGGTGTATGTGCCAGAGTCTTCTGGCTGTAGATTGGCCAGTACAAGCTGCGTTGAGTATTGTGACAGGCTACGGGTCATGTAACGATCTGTATCGCTCAGAGGCTGCGTCAAAATGACCTGGCCACTGGAGTCTGTCCACGATGGACTGGTGTATAAGCTTGTTTGTGGTGCGTCGCAGATAATGCTGATGTCATCGCCGACGAAGAATGTGATATCGGAAGGTTTGCGTAGAGTGATAAAGGTCTCATCTTGTGGGGAAATAATTTGATAAAAAATGTGAAATCAAACAGTTTGTAAAAAGTGATGAATATTTCTTCTTCTACTGGTAGGATGTAAAATATTGAAGAAGGAATGTGATATTAAAATATTTGTGAAATGCAATGACGGTGTCATAAGGTATGAGATAAAGCATTTGATAAAGATATTATATCTGAAGGTTTGCATAAAATCATGAAGGTTTCACCTATAGTAGTCACTGTCATAATGTTATTTACGAAATTCAAGCCATTTCACATGAGCGTGTTTGGTTTTGTTTGCGGATCTGGGTCCAGATGCATGAAATGTGACCACATCTATGCATTTTTTTCTATTGCTTTTTATTTTTTTGAAACTTGCAACACATTAAGACATTTTACAGATACAGAAAAAGTACAAAAATACAAAGAAATACAAATGCATATATAATACGCTCAATAAAATTATGTATCCCAATGCGACACATGGTGATATACAATCATAAAATGTATCCAAATGTGAAAAAACGGTGGTATACAATCGCTCTAATGTGTATCCACATTATTACAAGACCAAAATGGTAAAATACATCTATGCATGCGTGCGTGTGACTATTTCAAGATTCCAATCAGGATGGGGAGTCATTTTTTGAAATATCCGGTATGCACTTCCAGGTTCACGCTGGTACGTATGCACGCACGAATTGTTGGAATTATGTCCATACCATTATGATGCTGACTATTGTGGGGAAGTAAACAATAAATATATGGGACAATATCTTTATCAAAGTCAAATCTACTGACTGACAGCAACCAGATTTACCAGAAAGGCATTCAACACGTTTTACTGATTTATTAGCATAATTATAGATGGGCAAAACCACCCAAATGTGGCAACTATACTTTGGTTTGAAAGCTATACAACATTTAAGAAAAAATTAAAGGACAACTCTTATATTAGAAAATTGCTTGACATCATTAGAACATCGCTTTAACATCAACGTGCAGGCAACTATGACTTTGTGGTTGACAAGCCTGTCATGCTATAAATACTAATCTCATTAATCCTTACTAATCTCCTTAATCCTTACCAAATCTCTGACAATATGATCCTGCATATCCTTGTGGACACAGACATGCTCCGCTGACACAGGTTCCACCATACTGACAAGCAGGGTTACATGGCGCGGCTATAGAAAAATGTAATCACATTTATTATTGGCGCTTATGTCAAAGATATATTGTATTAAAAAACAGTTTTGAATTAATCCCAAACCAATTCAAACCAAATACTGTGAAAAATACCCATTAATATCCAAATATATTACAACCAATACACAGTGTAGGACAAGATTGATAATTGTGACGCGATCCAGCGGAATGAGTCAGATTTCGGGAATATTGATTTTGAGTTATTGGTAAAAGAAGTGACAAATTCTTATATGTTTTCTATAGTAAGTTGGTAAATTGTTTGTAGCTAAAACACTAGAAGTTCAATTTTAGTGGGGTTTGGACCATACTGTAGCCTTTTCCACCTGCTTTTGAATGAACAAATATCAAGATTGAAAATCGAAAACTGCTGACATGCGACTAATTTCGCTTGATCACAATTTAATTACTCAACATACTCAATTGAATCCCATTCATCCTCTCCTTCATTTCAAGCTACAAACATCTTAACATTAAGGTTGACAGATACCACTTATTCCTTCCTACTACCCTCATCACTCCCACTCCACCCTACCTTCCTCATACTCCCTCCCATCCTCCATCTCCTAACTCTCTCTATAATCCCCCTGCTCATGTCATGTCCATTCTTAATCCACCAAAGACTCTTGTATTAAAAATTAACATGAGCTTGTAATGGTCCTATTTCACACTTGTATTGTCCTGCATCTGCCTCATGTACGTCATTGATGACCAGACTTGTAGATAGTCTTTATACCATTATTCCTCTTTTTTCCCCATCCTCCCTCCATCCATCCATCTCCTCACTTCCACTTTAAGTCAATCAACCACTTACCTCTAACATTAAGATTTACAGGTGCTTCTAATGGTCCCACTTCACACTTGTATTGCCCTGCATCTGCCTCACGAAGGTTATTGATGACTAATCTGGCAGATAGTCTCGATTTCATCTCCTGGTAAACATGCTGGGGTGCACCTCCTAAGGTAATGAGGAATAAATGTGAGTCATCAAATCAAAAGGTACCACCATTCCTGTCTATTTTTGTGTAACATTTGACCTTATATGGTATCAATACATCCAAAGTGTATCAAACAAACAAACCATTAAGAAACCCTAAAAACATACAATAAAAGGTTTACAACTGATTATCAAAATAAACTTACCAAGTAAAAAGTGTGGTAAAAGGTCTGGTACCCTCTGATCATTTGGAGATACCCATACAGTAAGGCTATATGTATTGCTAGCATCTATCTGGCATAGTTGATTTATACTCTACCATTAACCTCCCCATCCCTAGTGTTCCCCTCTCCCCCAATATCCCATTACACTTACCAAGTGACAGGTCTGGTACCCTTTGTCCATTTGGAGATACCCATACAGTAAGGCTATGCTCGCATCTATCTGCAGTAGTTGATAGATCCTCCCACCTCCCCCATCACCCCCCTCCACATTGTCCCCTCTCCCCAATACCCCATTACACTTACCAAGTGACAGGTATGGTACCCTTTGTCCATTTGGAGACACCCATACAGTAAGGCTATGCTAGCATCTATCTGCAGTAGTTGATAGATCCTCCCAAAGTCCCCCATCATCCTCCTCCCTATTGTTCCCTCTCCCCAATACCCCATTACACTTACCAAGTGACAAGTCCTGTACCCTTTATCCATTTAGAGACACCCATACAGTAAGGCTATGCTAGCATCTATCTGCAATAGTTGATAGATCCTCCCACCTCCCCCATCATCCCCTCCCTATTGTTCCCTCTCCCCAATATCCCATTACACTTACCAAGTGACAAGTCCGGTACCCTTTGTCCATTTGGAGATACCCACACAGGAAGGCTATATGTACTGCTAGCATCTATCTGACAAAGTAGCTCCACATTCCTACCAACCTCAAATAATTGCTGATCTAGTTTGGGAACCATTATCATGAATTCACCTGTATTGAGAAAGGGGAAAATAGGTATCCAAATAATTTGATGTTATTGATTTCTTTTCAAAAGAAACCTATTTTCAGAAGAAATATTTTCCTTTTTTCAAAAGAAATCGTTTCTTTTTCAACAACAAAATCTTCTCATTTTCAAAAGAAAGCTTCTCTTTTGAAATTTTGTCCTGTATAAATGTGCAAAGTTTTATATTCAATATATTGGGTGAAAACTGAACAAATTTAACAGGATCTTACATAACAATACCCATAGAGCACTACCCACAACCAGCCATAAGACTCGCTGTCCTCCCCCACAAGAGAATACATCTGCCACTTACCATTTACAATAATATTGTATGTATAGATGAGTGGTCCAGCACGGCAAGTATACGTCCCTGTATCTTCCCTGGCTAATCCAGCAATAACTAGCTGTGATGAGAATGCTGAGGAAGAGGCTATGTACATATGCTCTGTGCCTAGAAGACAGACAAAAGATGAAACAATTAATATTGAACAAAACAGATTAAATGTAGGCATAAAATCACACAAAGTATGTTAACTTGGATCTAACTGGTCAGATTGCAGTTTCAGAGACCCTCCACCCCGCCTCAATGAAACAGGGGGGTGCAAATTTATATAGATATTCGATTTCTTGACGCACTGTAGTTTGCACAGGTTAAGCAAGTGCTTGTATGTTGTTTATGGGCACAGTACTCATGAATAATCATGGAATTCCACAAACTGATGTACAGGGATGAGGGACGAGGATGGAGGGAACTGTTACTTGTGGTACAGGGTAGTTAGAGAAGATCTTTGTGATGGGTCTATGTTTGGTATGTACAAGTTGTGTGGTGGGCTTGTCCATTGCCTCTTAATAAACCCATATTCCGATACTGACATTTTAAATATATCTGCCAGAGAAGGAGACTATAAATGACTTATCTTGCAAAATGGACCTATAGACTGATCCCGTGTATTAAATTTTAACTTATCAGCCTTCCACTGGAAGGATAGTGACCTTTCACGTTGGAAGAATGAATGAGAAATAGAAGCCAATCGGCCCAACACAATTTAATGGGGAGCAATTACTGAGGAATAAGCGGCAGCCACTGTGAGCTGATTGGCTGAAGAAAACCACTCGCGAAACCGTGCAAAATTAATTTGACATATCACTCCGCCATGGACACACATAAGGGCACGACCATGAAGGCAACAGCCAAATATAGGGCCACAGAAGGGCCACATTCCACTCTTTTTCAAAGAGGGGACTACTAAATAACTTACCTTGTACAAGTGGTGTGATAGGCTGGTCTTGTGCATTATACCATATTGGGTTCTGATATGGGCTGTATGGAGCTACTTCACATGCCAGAGTTAAGACCTCATTCTCAATGGGTGGTACCTCTGGATCACCGACACGGATTATGAATGCACCGGTATCTATAACAAAACATTGATAGGATTATTGGTTTAAGCAACTAACTATATTCCTCTGCACACCCATGCTCTCAGACTTTCAAAGGCTACCATGAATCTGACAGTATTCATCCACATACCCATATTATAGCTCAGTTGGACAGACACCATTGAAAGTTCAACCCCCACCCCCCTTTACACTCTTCTGTCACTAAATTCACCATTGAGAGTATTCAAACAATTTATATTTTCATTTTCCATCATACACACACGACAACACACCCCATCAATTTAACAATTCAAAATAACGGAAGAGAAGCAACAATAGCTAGACTCATCCGATGTTTACTGTGTACTTCTCAACATATCCATTGTGATGTGTACAAACTACAACAAATGTGACCAGACAGAAATCAATGAAAACACAAGATTTGTCAGACCAAATTTTCATTTGAGTACTGAAAAATGCATTTTTACTGATTTGCGTTTGGTTTATTGGCCCATATCTCTAAATATGTACTGGGGACTTTACACTGGGTTCATCATGGACGTTCACAAATGTTCCTCCCCTCCCTTATTGTCCTATTCCTTTCACATGGTCAGCTAACATAATAGTGGATACACTGTCTCCCTTCTCCTCTACTCCCTTCCCTCTTTCCTGTCTCCTCCCATTTCCTCTCCTTAACCTTAACTCCAGTCCCCCAGCCTCCCCTCCCCATCCCCCCCCTTAGACTTTCAACTTACCACGCCTCTGGCAGTATTCCCCTGCATATCCATTGGGACATACACAGACACCATCAAAACAGGTTCCACCGTTACTACATGGTTGCAAACATTCTGCAATAAAGCAAATGGGGAAATGTTCAGACTCAACATACCAAATACATATTGGGAATTAACAGTGATGTATAACACAGGGTAACAATGTGAGTGATAAACAGAGGGCTTAGTGCCACAAGCCCATATCTCTATTAGCTGCCAGTGGTTTCATATGGGTTTGTTAAGACTTTCCAAGCGGCAGGCGTCTGCAGACGACATTCCAAAATTTCACAAAATGTTTCAAAAATGTCAAAATTATTGAATTTCATTACCATATTTGGAATCACTATGGGAAATGCATTGAAATAAGTACAAACATGTCTAGTATTGGCCCGGTAATCATTGAGATGGACATTGAAAGTAGCGAAAGGTTTCTGAAAAATCTGTTTTGTAAATGGTAAGAATAAAAGCCGTGTGGAAAGTGTTAATATATTGAGCAATTGATATGAATTAAATATAACTCTGAGCAGCTATTGAAAATAAGACCTTTTTTCAGATACTAAGTGGTGTGAAAAGTCACTATCTGTAATAGCTGCCATTTGTCATACTTGTGGTGCCATATGGTATACCCGTGTGAAAACGCAACCTTACACATTGCAGCTATTGTAGATAGGGCCTTAAGAATCCAAACCGTTGATATGTGACAAGCATTTTGCCATGAACATACACTTATGCAAATATGTGCCACTTCTATTGGGTTAATTAAAAAAAAAATCAATCTCATTACCCCTGTAGGTACCGATAACAGTACATTTGATATCAAATTGAAAGTAACCATGCCAAAAACAATTACTACAAACCATCACTCATGTAGGGCCACCTTTGTACATCTAGTAATGTAGAATTAGATGACCAAAGTTAAAGCAATAGATATGTCAAAGTTTCACTAGGTAGTGGAAGTACAAGGTTCAAGTCCCATAGGGGGTTACTCACATATATAAAGTATACAGGTATGTGCCGCTCTAATGGGTTGCTTTTGGCAAAATATTTCCTAAACATTGGGTATGATTTGTACGGGAAAACCCTAAACAAGGGTCTCAAATCATGTTAATCAGAATGTGTGAGGCTCGTACGAACAAATTAATTTTACCCCCGCACTATAATGGGACTGTCCGGTAGTGTTGTGGTCAGGTCTTTTCATAGTCAGTGGCGTGTGTAATTATTCCCTCCGCGATTGAAAGCAAGTTTTTGCAACACTGCTACAATCATTCGTTCTGTGCTCGTCAGACTGGAAGGTCGTTTAAATTAAGTTTTGTGGCGCTAGGTGGTGTGTTTGTCCCTAAAACGTACAATCAATAGTTTATGTTGCACTTGAAAAAGAAAATTATGTAATATAAATGCAACCTTTTGAGTCGCACAGAAACTCTGCTGCACCTTGGCTTCCCTTGTCAACCTACTTATGGTGTCCCAAACCAGTCAAATCAGCAATTTTTTAAGGTAAAAACACCCCTAAAGTGAGTTAGGATTTCAAACCTCCTGTGGCACACACCTTTTTATATAAAAAAATTGAGAACCCCCACCCCCCCCCCCCCCCCCCCCACACCTAAAGTGCTAAAATATCACATTACCTATGATAGCTTTAGCTTCACACAAGTCACCAGTATAGCGTTCAGGACAGACGCATGTGCCATTGTAACAGTAGCCACCATTGACACATGAGGGGTCACAATCATAACCTGAAAATAATTTTAAAAAACAGTCATATTAAACTCATGTGATACCCATGTGAAACCAATGTGGTGCTTATGTGATAACCAAACCATGTGATACACACATGTGCCATTATTACAATAGCCATCATTAACACATGGTGGATCACTATAACAACCGGAATACAGATTAAGATACAGATGAAATACATGTGATACTCATGTGGTGCTCATGTGACATCCATGTGCAACCCATGTGATGCTCATATGATGTCCATGAGATACACACACATGCTCCATTGTAACAATAAACATATTTGACACATTTTGGATCACAATCTCAACTACAAATGAAAAATCAGATATAGAATACGTTGACTACTAAAACTGATTTATTACCCATTTGACAACCACGCGACACCAATTTAATGCACATGATTTAACAATGTGTTTGCACCAAGAGATCAAAGACCAATATTGGTTGTTATGCAGAAATGCTACATCTATTTCTAGATTACATGCTGATGATACATCTAGACTTGAGGTGACATATACTATAGCCATCAAGAATTCCTCTCCTGGAGAAAAAAATATGAAATTACAAAACCAAAAATAAGCCCAATCATTACCTGATACTGTCACTGTAAATGTCCCTGATACCGGCCCAGAAACGCATCTGTAATCCCCAGAATCGGACTTCACAAGGCGATTGACATAGAGCCGGGTGGCATAGGCAGACTCCGCCTCGACATAGATGTGATCGCTTGGAGCAGTGAACCTCTTAGGGATATGCTCTAGATTGGGCGCTATCCACATTGGCATTCGATACTGAGAGTCTGTTGGGAGCTCGCATAAGATGGAAATGTCGCTGCCGGTGATGTATATAGTCTCTGTCTGGGGACGTATTCGGATGGTGTACACTCGACCTAAGGTGAATAATGAGGTGGTTAATCATCTAGAAACACTGTAGCTAAGCAACAGACATCACATGTTGTAAACAGCAGATTGTCATCACTATGCACAACCAGGGGTGTATACCTTCATTTTTTCTCAAACCAGCCAGTCGGGCATGTAGCAAGTAAAAGTTACCAGCCCTAATGTCAACTTATAAGCCCAACATTAACAAGTAATCTTCATATTTTTGAAGAGATGAAAATAAAAGCTTATTAAATTTAAGACACTTGAATCAGTTATCAGTATCAGTGTCTTTATTTTATGAAGGATGATCAAACCTTCGGATTGTGCCGATTGCACCACGCACAACCCATCGTTTTCTCTTCATGGTCGTATTCTGCCAGCCTTTACTTCCTCCCTCCTTCCACTTCAAACCTAGCCAAACCTAACCTAAACCTATATAATAATTTGTCATTAAAAATATTTTCTTGCTGCAAGATTATATTTTTAATGACAAATTATTCTAAATGTGACAATGTGTCTATTCTTAAATTATGTAACGTAAAACTGGTTTTCAATACATGTTGGCAATAGTTAGTCCATGGTTGGTGTTACATATTTCATGAACAGGAATTATTACGAAAGAATTTGTAAACATTTTGCTATATATTGTATTTTCTACGCGTCCAAGATATATCACATGTCGGACGCAATTTGTGTAGTACACGGGTAACAGGATGCGCATTTTAGCAGACCCCAAAATATTCACCAACAGCAACATTCTTACTGGCCAGCCAGGCGGGTGTATTTGAAAAGTTACCCGCCCGACGCAAAATGTACCCGCCTCGGGCATGCGGGTGGGTACTATGTACAGCCCTGTCCACAACAAGTGTTGAGAAAGGAAACAAGGTTGTTTCTGAAATGTCCACACACAAGTAAGTGGGTTTGCCTTGGACTAGATATGAAGAATCTCTTCAATCAGCTTATTTATAACAGTCCTGATGAATTTTTCAAGAAATGGTTTCAGGAGGTAGTTAATATTTTGCATCATTCAGACTCTTGTGAGCAGATTTTGAACAAAAATAGTTACAATATACTGAAATTCATTAATTAGAAAACAAAGAGAAAGCCCTTGTAAACAGAAATATTATGACTTAAAGAAGGCTGAACTATGACTAGAAAACTGATAAGATATAAAATAATACCATAAAGTAAGTAGTTTTATCTTGGGACCTGAGGGAAGTGATAGAAGAGACATAAACCAATGACCATATATGGATGTGTTACAAAATTGATTAGATATTTGTCTGTTCTGGTGTATAAATCGGTGAGTTAGTTCAATTTCTAAACATAAATTACCCTATTTTGATATAACACTAAAAGAATCAATTACTAATTGAAATAAATAAATCTTACCTACGAGTATAATGCATAAATTACCACTGTAATCCTCAGAACTTTTTCTGACATTCACATCCCCCAATTGACACATGTAGCATCATTCAGGCAGGGTTGGGCACAGTAACTAACTAGAAACACTAAACATTTACTAAAAAATCCATACTTACTGAGTACATCACACTGCAATCCAAGGAATCCTTCTGGACAATTACATCTACCATTTACACATGTACCACCGTTCAGGCAGGGTTGGGCGCAGTTACGGGCTGGAAGTTCATAAATTATTTTAATTTTAGAAAACATAATACATGAATGAGAAAATATGCAGAATAACTTAATCATTCTCAATGGTGGACAAACATTAACCCTTACACTACCAAATCCAACAAAAATCCAACAGAAGCACTGTGCCGGTGGGCCCTCCTCCCTATATCATTGCACAATCGCAGAAAAGGTATATATAGGCTTATGCTGGTTCCCTGCATCAATGGGCTCCACACAACTCATCCATAGATGCAGGTACACGCAAATCATGTCATTACATTGATTTGCTAGCATAAAAGTAAATATGCATGATATGACATAAAATAATCCACTAATAAATTCGGTCAATGCCAGCGTCACGATTAGAACAATAACAATTTCGCTGATTGGCACCAAATATACTGTGTCTGCGCCCACGACAGCATTGTACTTCACACGCAACTACAATTTGTGTTGATCGTTATTTCCCGTATGTGATAACAAGAGCGACAACGTAATGTGGTATAGAGTCGATTCTCGCAAGTAATGGAGAAGCCTATACCGGCACCTATGGATGAGTTGGCACAGGGATCCAGGGTGCAGGGAACCAGCATAATATAGGCTCTGAAAAGTTATTTTTGGGAGCATAAGACCCTTAGCATGATTTGTACAATCCATTTTCATACTTTCAACATGACTGGCTGCAAATCTGCCACTGAGTCCCAGCATAAAATTGAATTTTAATGAAAAGATCTGTTTATGCGGTTTAACCATCAATGCGTACGTACGTATGACATAATTGAAATTAGAATTAAGTAAGCAGATGTCACTTGCAATGGTAAAAGAGAAATCCAGCTTTGCTGAGCAATTCTAATGACCAATATGATTTCATATTTCTCAAAGGTCAAAACTGTCAGTTTGAGACATCAGTCTACAAATGAAAAACAGGAATATTTATACATACCATTTACAGGTTACGTTAGTAAATGGTCTTTTATGGAATAAAATGCAACAGTGTGAAATGGGTGCAATGAGTATAGCAGAATTATGCTGATAATTGTATTCCGGATAATTATCACCTGGAGGTGAAATAACAATTTAAATCAACCTGTAATAACATACAGACAAGCTTACCTATTGGTATGAATTCCACTGTTTCTGCATTTGGTCCTACTATACAAGTATAGGTGCCAGAATCTCCTGCTTGTATGTCATTGATAAATAGAGTAGATGATAATGTAGAGTCTAGACGGGTATAAATTCTAGAATTACTACCTGAAAAAAGAAAGAAAGAAAGAAATATAGAATTTTAATCAAAATTCTAATATTGATACATATATAGGCATAAAACTTTTATATACATATTGGCCCATATTCTCGTATGTATTTAAACACGGTTTTAAGATGCGTTAAACTTTGACTTGTAACACATGGCTTAACTCACAATTCTCTAAAGAATTTTAAACTTAAACATGTGTATAACTCACGGAAAACATGGGTAGTTTAATGCACATTTAACTAAACTCATACACCAACTCTATGCATTGAATGATTACTCAACTGGCGTGCATATGGTGTAGTCTATAGATGGTGTGACCGGTGACGTCATGTATTTACAAATGGGACAACCTCTGTTGATTCCCTCCAGGCAGAATATACAGTAAAGTTAATGAAGACAACATGAAAATTCGTTCTAATGAATTGTAAAACTCATTTTTTAAAAAAAAAAATTGTGAAATGCGATAGCTTATAGCATTCCTAAGCAAGTTTAAAGACAGTTTTGATAACAATTTGCTGTGACACCACAATCTAGTAAGAAAACCTGATCTGGCCTATGTAAACTATAGGAACTCTTGCCCGGTGTGTTTTGTCTCAAATCAACAGAGGGCGTCATAAATGTAAACAACGGTCACCTCATCTATTGTTTTGAAATTATAATTCCCAGGAAACACATAACTTTATCACAAACTTCAAGTTATACTTTAGTTTGGAGGTCATAGAAAACATGTATGCAACATTAGGACAACGATTTAGAGTGGTTTATGGGATATATCTAAATCAACTTACCAGGAGTAGCAGGTCCTATCTGTGTGTTAGCTGGTCCCATCCATATAGGTGTACGATACTGGCTAGATATGGGTATCTCACACGCAATGCTGAAGCTGTCTCCAATTGTAGAGGTAAAATCTTGTTTACCAGAGTGGTTTATGGGATATATCTAAATCAACTTACCAGGAGTAGCAGGTCCTATCTGTGTGTTAGCTGGTCCCATCCATATAGGTGTACGATACTTGCTAGATATGGGTATCTCACACGCAATGCTGAAGCTGTCTCCAATTGTAGAGGTAAAATCTTGTTTACCAGAGTGGTTTATGGGATATATCTAAATCAACTTACCAGGAGTAGCAGGTCCTATCTGTGTGTTGGCTGGTCCCATCCATATAGGTGTACGATACTGGCTTGATATGGGTATCTCACACGCAATGCTAAAGCCGTCCCCAATTGTAGGGGTAAAATCTTGTTTACCAGAGTGGTTTATGGGATATATCTAAATCAACTTACCAGGAGTAGCCGGTCCTATCTGTGTGTTGGCTGGTCCCATCCATATAGGTGTACGATACTGGCTTGATATGGGTATCTCACACGCAATGCTGAAGCTATCCCCAATTGTAGGGTTCAATCTTCTTTACCAGAGTGGTTTATGGGATATATCTAAATCAACTTACCAGGAGTAGCAGGTCCTATCTGTGTGTTAGCTGGTCCCATCCATATAGGTGTACGATACTGGCTTGATATGGGTATCTCACACGCAATGCTGAAGCTATCCCCCATTGTAGGGGTAAAATCTTCTGGTCGGTTTATGCGCAATTCATAACCAGGATCTGAATAATGAGCAATGGTATATAAGAACATGATGGTCATCAGAAAATGACAAATTTCCACTCAGAGACGCATTTTTCTTCTGTCTCACATTTTGTCTTAGTCTTAGCTCAAATAAATACGGTCTTTTTTCTTCTTTTTTGTATATGAAGAGCAAATGTGAACAATAGCCCAACAGACATTAACAAGGTTAATGAACTGAGTGATTAGAAATCAAACTAGTAACTCTCGACAAAGAGCTCTGAAAGGCCAATCAATTGGTTCACTGCAACTCAGAAAATATGCAGAATACAAGAAACACAAATGAGCAGGGGTTAAAAATGCCAATGAAAGTGACATAAAAATAAGATAAAAGCCCAAACATAGAGAACAACATCAAAATATAAATAAAAGAAAAATCATAATATCTGGAGGTCTGATGGGCATCAAGAGAACCTACACAACAAACTTAGGAACTAAATCTACCAAGAAGTATCTGTTGTCACCTGTAGGGGCATGGCTGCCTGTTGTCACCTGTTAGGGCATGGCCTTATCACCAGCCCAGCTGGTTCATATCAATTCATACTACAGTTATATGACTGCCAAATTGATCATATTTAAATTATGAAGAATTTTGTTTTATTCTCTTCAATAATCCTTTCCCTTGGGCATACACCACACGCGCCTATGCCAGATTTTACAAGTTGATCACGGTCGTATGAAAATGGCTACAACAGCAAATATACTCCATTACATTAAAACATGACATGACAACGTATTCTAAGGTACACTACTTATTATCGATACTGATTTTAGGTCATCAATAAATGCAATGTTTCGGGAGAATTAGACAAATCAATCAACATGCGCTGTTGTTGATCTTTGGATAATGGCAATGACTCAAAACAAAGTGTGTGGTTTGTGCATACACTGAGTGCAATCAGGCATTGTTACTCCAAATATATTTCCTCATTGGTTTGTAACTACTACGAGTGTATATACAGTCCTCAAAATAAGTAACTGACCAGGTAATTAATATGCTCTCAACTCCAGAACTATAGCTTTTACATAAAATTATAAAATTATAAAGTTGTACGGAAATCTCTTTTCTTCAATTTGAATTATTCCATGTGAAGATTGAATGAATATAAACTCAGTTATGTGCCCAAAACCAAAACAAAGTCAATTTTTCGTTTTAACATTTTGTTTGTCGACAAGCAGCCTCGGACTAGCAACAGGCAGATTATTGATTAACTGGAGGGATAACTCACAGGTCAATAGTAGATGAGGATTGGGGATGCTTCAATTGATCAATGCAGCACAAACACATACCTGTCACATATTCCTGCGTGTTCAAAACCCAAGTGTGAAAATGTAAACTGCACTTTGTTCTATCCTTATCAATGTAGTGTTCTCAATTAATAACCGATCTTCATAAACAATGTCTCAAATTGAAGAAACGAGATTTCCTTGAACTTTATAATTATTTATTTTTTATGTAGGAGCTACAGTTTTGGTGTTAAGAGTATATGTATTACCTGGCCAGTTACTTATTTTGAGGACTGTATATCAAGTACTTCAAGTTGAGGAAGATTAAAACAGTCGTCTTTTCTTACCGGGATATTCACACTGGAATCCTACGAATCCTGTGGCACACTGACAGTCTCCATTGACACAAGCGCCACCATTTAAGCAAGGTCGTAGGCAACCGAGTCCTAAACACACAATCAAGTAATATGTGGAAATAATGATACAGTTAACACATTCCACGCGGCAGTCGTCTGCAGACGACAGTTCCAAAATTTCACAAGATGTTTCAAAAATGTCAAAATTATTGACTTGCATCCCCCATATTTTGAATCACCATGAGAATTGCATTAAAATAAGTACAAACACACCTAGTATCAGTTCAGTCATTCATGAGGTATACTTTAAAAGTTGGGGAAAATTTGCTTCGAATATGGTAAAACTAATAGTTGCGTGGAAAGTGTTATAAGACACATCAATTTTTGAAAAAGGTAATGTGACAACTCTAGTGACATAATGACAATCCCCATTAAAGCATGAGGTTTTAACATTATATGTGGCATGTCACATAAAAAGGGGCATTTGGCTCCAAAATTGATATGTTTATGTATTATTAAAGCCAGTTATCTAACATTTATTTGAATGCATTATTTATCCGAATCGGACATTCAGTTCAATAGTTATGGCTTCTTTAGCATCCGCTCATCTAACAGCTTTGGGAAATATTACAATAAGAGAAAACAGGCTTAAAAGTTGGGGAACTAAAGAAGACTTAATTGAATAATTGAACATGGTGAAAGACAATGACACTTTTTTGGTCAGTTAGTAGATATTAAAATGATTTGTGATGATTTTAAAGACATCAAGGAAAGATAATCTGATAAAGAAGAAAATATCTACCTCCGGACCATTTCCCCCGATATTCCAACTTTGACTGGCCGTAGCACAGTTTGCTGTTCAGCGCCAAGTGCCATCGTTGGATGTGACGTGTCACATATTTGTGACCAGACCAGTCACATCAAAAGGGCATTAATAATGTATCATATATGGGTGGCCAATCCTTTTCGAGCTCTGCTCTTCTTTGGTCAACCCACCAATGTTGCTTTATGCATGATTTTTGTATTCATTTACTGGTGAATAAATGAAACTTGAAAGGGGCACTTGTCTGTTTATTTTCATGTAAGAGTGTATTTTGAACTTTAAAATGACTGAGATATTTGGTGGCAATTCCATGTTACGATTCTTCTTAGGAAGAATGCATATTCTTACATAGATGCTTCAATGGTTTGTGTAAGCTTTTCGGCTTATTATCTTTTACTATTAAAACCTACCTTCACATAATGTTCCAGTGAATCCATCAATACACAAACATCTACCATCAACGCATGTGCCACCATTTTGACATGGACCGGGACAATCGGGAACTTTCACAGAGAGAAGAGAAAATGAAATAAAATGTCATAACTAAATTCCTGTAATAAGCCCTTTCATGCCCCAATGATATTCCTCCTATTCACTACCCATAGGAAGCTTCCTCTTACCACTTTCCATGCAGCAGGCATCTACAGACGACATTCCAAAATGTCACAAAATGTTTTAAAAATGTCAACATTATTGAATTTCATTACCATATTTGGAATCAGCATGAGAAATGCATTGAAATAAGTGCAAACATGCATATTATTGGTTCAGTAATTCTTGAGATAAATTTTGAAAATTAAGAGAAAGTTTTTGAAATATCAGTTTTGTATATAGTAAACTAATAGCCGCGTGGAAAGTAGGTGTTCCGATTTCTGGCTAGATTTCCAAAGTTTAGTTGCATAACTCCAATGTTTCTTATTTTAGAAACACAAGGTCACAAAATATTTGCCTAGGGAGTAGCCCACAAACTGGTGGGTGTTTAACCACCTTTGGCAGAAATTCACCACATTTTAGCCTATAATTTCTAACTGGAACATTTCTGGCCCCTAAGATTTTACAGACATAATGAGAAAACTATGTGGATTCTTCTGATATCAAAATATCTTGATGTGAAGAAAAAAATCATAGCCCCCAAAAAGTGATTGGTACATACACCTTTAACATACAAGTGGTGATCACCTTGCTTGCCACTACTGTCTCACAGGAAAGGGTGTAACAGTTTACATACGAAAATAGTTTACATTTTGCTCAGTGCGAGATAAAGTTAGTATCTTTACATGGCAAATTAATCTGAACTATAGTTTAATCAGTTCCAAATTGGCGAGAAGTATTTGGTTTTTATCTTTCCGCGCGCAAAATTAATCCAAGCGTATGTGCGCAATTATGGCCATTACGCATTACGCACATGGTTTTAGCTGCACGTCAGGCATCACGCATATGATGCACAGTGTGTTGTTGCTTTAAGCCTGTGTCCTTCTGTATTCATTCGCTGCTGTAAGAAGGCTTCGCCAATTTGGAATTAATCAAACTATAAACTTAATTAAACTGGAGCAGAACATCTCATAATGAAAGTTGAGTGCAATCAGCACATACCCGTGTGAATCATATTTGCATCAATACATATGATGCCTTTAACAAATCTTCACCCGGTTTGCGCTAATCAAACTACACAACTTATTAAAAGGGAAATGTAATGTATAGATACCTGTAAGATTGATGGTAAATGTTGTGGTGAGCGGTCCTGTTCTGCAGGTATAAACTCCAGAATCAACAGAAGACAGACGAGTTATGTACAGTCTTGAAGCAAACTGGTTCTCAGCTACTACATACAGACGACCATCTGCATCTGAAAATTAGACGAATGGATGTTGAATGTATATACACCAATAGAATTATTTGTTATGATTTTGAACTTCGGGTTGATATTGACCGCACAAGTTATAATCTATTTCACTTTCACGAGACACTGTCATCACTGCATCATTCACGGATCGCAGTGAATAAACGTAGCACCCTTCCAAGGCACATGCATATTATACACATGGTAGAAAGATACATATGCATGTGTAAATGCTGCGCCGTTTATGTTACGTCACTGTCCAGAGAGAGGGCTATAGCGTATCGGGGAGGTTCTGACAACCTAGTGAGCCTTGAATTAATTTTAACTTTTAACTGCAAACCAAAGTTGAATCAAACTTAGATAAAAGGTTATATCACAGCTGTACTAGTGTATAGAGAATATATTCATGGTTACAAGTACACAAAAGTGTATGTAGTTGAAAGTTTCCATCACACTTTTCAACCCTAAATGAGTAATTGGTATGTAACACAACCATGTCTAATTGCTACAATCAAGGTGCATTGTGGGAATGATTTCATACTTACTATCAATACCTCTCTTTGGTATGAGCCTGTTGTTGGGGTCCAGCCACATGGGATTACTGTACTCGCTATCAGTAGGTAATTCACACAAGACATTCAATCCTTCTCCAAGCACAAGCTCTAGATCTTGCGGTGGTAGGATAATGATTCCTGTAAGTAATATGATAACAATAATAATAGCGGTGCTTATATAGCGCTGTTCCAAAAATGATCACAGCGCTTAACCAAAGATATACCATATAAACAATACAATGTACCCCAGGAACCATACAAAAGTGAATGGAAAGAATGAGAAAGCCTAAAAAAACCATACAATCAGTTACTAAACAAATGAGTCTTGAGATTATTCTTGAAGGTTATGATACTGTTGCTGGATATGAAGGTGGATGGTGTGTTATTCCATAGTGTTGTGCCAGCCACAGCAAATGAGCTATAGCTCCAATGCGTTTATGGCTGGCTGGCACAACAAGATCTATTTTCTAAATTGGTCAATTGATTCCAGATATATGCGCAATTGAGAGGGTGCAAAAACTTTAGGAAACAAAAGACACAATCTCCTTTGTTTGACTATATCTTAAAATTAATATTTGCGAGCTCCTACTCATTTAATCACATCACAAATATGGAATTTGTCATCTACAAACAGAGTTTTGCACTCAAAATGAGCCTTGGGTAGAAACAATGCTGGCAATGTCTACTTTAATGCTCCAAATGAAATTAGCTTAAGCTTACTCCAAAGGGCACAGCTATATCTTTCGTCTAATGTGATGTCACAGGTTACAGAAGGGGATAATGCCAAAATATGCACTTTGCCCTAATCGTTACGTAATCGCTCATTTCTCCGTCATTACTGAACAGAATCAAGGCGGTTTTCTTCAAATTATAGCCACCCTGTAGTCATCTGCCCTTCGAGCAACATTTGACAGCTCTTTAATGAAAGTAAATACCAATCCTTTATCTAAAAGATTATGAGTAGGTCTATATTTGTACATCATGTATCTTACCTCTGTTTTCACATAGTATTCCAGTTATACCAAGCGGGCATTGACACACTCCATTGAAACATATTCCACCACTCTGGCAAACTCCTGGACAATCTGGGGCTACAAGAAATAGAATGAAAGTATTGATGAGTTTTAATTGGTTAAAAGATACTTAGTTAAATTAGGGGTGGGTAGGGTCAAGATGGTGTGGGAAGCAGGGGGAGAGAGGAGGGAGAGGCTTGGGAGGAGAGAGGTGGTAGGGAGGGAGGGAGGGAAGGTAGGGGTGAGAAAGGAGATGGTAGGGAGGAGGTGTGAAGGTTATATTGAGAAAGGGAGTGGATGATGGTTTGGCAGGAGGTTAGTGAAGGCAGTATAAGCATGGATAGTGAGGGATACAGATTGGAGGCATTCAACCTTTCCTTAATATGTGTAAGGATTCATCTTTCACAAGTATAACCATATCTCCCCGCTACACCAAGACCAAATAAAGATCCTCTTTAGCCAAATTTTATATCGGCTACAGCGTCATGCTCAGATTTGCTTCAAAATTATACAGGATGTGTATATTGACAAAATAAACTCACATGCCAATTTTGAATTTTTTCCATCAAGCCGTTTTCAAACGGCGCAATTTTTTGTCTTCAAAAAACCCCATAAACTTACTGTGTGTTAGGTTTTTGGCACGTTGCCAAATTCCCCAAAATTGCTTCTTTTCTCAAAACACACTCTATTTATAAATGATTTTTTTAACCCTTTGTATCCATAGGATGAACTTGTTTTTTATATTATGTTTTTGCCAAAATACCAATGCACAATATTTAATTATTTCCACATTTACGATCATAACATGGATTGAATGGAGTTAGTACTTAACAAAATAAATTGGTTTTTTTCTAGAAACACTAAATAGTCAAACTTTGTGAATATTTTTAAAGAGAAGTATAGCTCCTATTTCAACAAACAAGGTGTCATATGAAAGGTAATTCAATTTAGAAGATTCTCTCGCCAGCTTTTTTCATTAAAATGTTTCTAGTATTTTTTGTGTCAATTTGAACTTTTGCCTTTAAAAAATCCCTAAAAAAAGTAAACACTTTATTCACAAAAACTGGCGAGAGAATTTAGGTAATATGCTTATTAACCATCCCCCAAAGTGACAGACCCATAGCAGTTTCCTACTTGGCTGAAAATATTCAAATGTCTAAAAATTTAGGGAATTTTCAAAAAATAAAGAAAAACATAAGAAATATCCAAATTACTCCGAAAGTTCTCAAATAGGTAGAGCAAAGACTTGTCTTTAATGTGGTCTCAAAATAAAAAGTATAGATATATATAATTCATTTGGCACAATAGTTGTTTTTCTGCAGTGGTGTAATAGCCGATATAGCTACCTTAAACAAAACAATGTTCAAGTCTGTCCATTAACTTATGGTCTGTGAAACAGTTTAAATAATAGAGCCGATGGGAATACATTAGGCAACTATGGTTAAATAAACAAATTCCTTTTGAAGTCAAATCCATCTTTCATTAAAGGTAGATGACCCGATCACATT
This sequence comes from Ophiura sarsii, assembly GCA_035610835.1. Classification (NCBI taxonomy): domain Eukaryota; kingdom Metazoa; phylum Echinodermata; class Ophiuroidea; order Amphilepidida; family Ophiuridae; genus Ophiura; species Ophiura sarsii. Next base: position 62,305,528 of record CM069449.1, read on the forward strand.
TCCGATTTTCAACTTGAAGTTTTCTATTCTACATGAAAGGTCATCCTTAAAAAAGTCGTGTTCCAAAGTTTGAGTTGCATAGCTCTAATGGTTCTTATTTTAGACGCACAAGATGCTGTGAACTGTACCCATTGAGTTGTACACAAACTATATCGGTGGTTACCACCATTCGCGGTAATTCGACGTTATTTCATCGATTTCTCCGTAATTATACCTATTTAGGCCGTCAAATTTCAGTATGATGATGAGAAAAATACGAGCTTTCATATGATATGAAAATCTCCGTATGTTTGAAATAATTCTGTGTTACGAAAATGTGATCGGGTCATCTACCTTTAATTGGTGAAAAATATTTGTATGTTAAAATGCTTTTTATGGTAGTATTATCTTACCGAAGACCTGTATAGTGAATGTAGTTTTGCGTTGTCCCGTTACACATTCATAAGATCCTGAGTCCGCTACACTGAGTCTCTCTATGATGAGTCGTGTTGCAAATGGACTTACTGCCTCAGAATACACACGACCAACTGTTGATCCAACTGGAAAAAAAGAAAGAAAAAAAAGCTGTGATGGATTGATCAATGGTGGGTATTGTGGACCTGATTTCAGTGTAATTATGAATGGTGTTAATATGATGGATACATGATCACAAAATTATGAGTATATACCTACTTTCTTAGACAATTTGTCCCACTTGTAACCTAAACCCTTTAATTTTTGGATGAATTAAGCGCATATATACTGAAAATGTTTGTCCTTTGACAAACGTTCTCGCAATATTAACATGCTCCAACAAAACAAAATCATTTTGATAATAATTAACCCACTGCTATTTACAATACAACATATCATACAAACAATAAATCTAATCGAACGATAGTCCCTGCCTTTTGGGTAAGGTCTCTTGTTCGGATCCAACCACAAAAGCATACGATCTGTGCTATATGATACTACTTTGCATAAGACATATAAGTCATCAAAAACTTATCCATGAAAATATATATATTCCACCATCTTATTCTTACCATCCCTGCCTTTTGGTACAGGTCTCTTGTTTGAATCCAACCACATGGGCAAGCAATCTGTGCTATAGGATGCTACTTCGCATAAGATATCAATGTCATTTCAAACTTACGATTCCTGCCTTTTGGTATAGGTCTCTTGTTCGGATCCAACCACATCGGCATGCGACCTGTGCTATATGACGCTACCTCACATTAGATATCAATGTCATTTCAAACTTACGATTCCTGCCTTTTGGTATAGGTCTCTTGTTTGGATCCAACCACATGGGCAAGCAATCTGTGCTATAGGATGCTACTTCGCATAAGATATCAATGTCATTTCAAACTTACGATTCCTGCCTTTTGGTATAGGTCTCTTGTTCGGATCCAACCACATCGGCATGCGATCTGTGCTATATGACGCTACCTCACATTAGATATCAATGTCATTTCAAACTTACGATTCCTGCCTTTTGGTATAGGTCTCTTGTTCGGATCCAACCACATCGGCATGCGATCTGTACTATATGACGCTACCTCGCATTAGATATCAATGTCATTTCAAACTTACGATTCCTGCCTTTTGGTATAGGTCTCTTGTTCGGATCCAATCACATTGGCATGCGATCTGTACTATATGACGCTACCTCGCATTAGATATCAATGTCATTTCAAACTTACGATTCCTGCCTTTTGGTATAGGTCTCTTGTTCGGATCCAATCACATTGGCATGCGATCTGTACTATATGACACTACCTCGCATTAGATATCAATGTCATTTCAAACTTACGATTCCTGCCTTTTGGTATAGGTCTCTTGTTCGAACCCAACCACATCGGCATGCGATCTGTACTATAAGATGCTACCTCGCATTAGATATAAATGTCATTTCAAACTTACGATTCCTGCCTTTTGGTATAGGTCTCTTGTTCGGATCCAACCACATTGGCATGCGATCTGTACTATATGATGCTACCTCACAAAGGATATCAATGTCATCTCCGATGGTTGGACTGAAAGTATCCGGAGTGATGATCCAGATTTGTTCTGTGTGGATAACGATAAAATAATTTTAATAAAAGGCAAAACAAAAATAATGTTGGTTAGCCAACATTGGCTCCTAATATCAACAATTATGAAACTGTGTCAAAAATGACACATATTTATTATTGAAACATTGATATTCTACATAAATCGCAATAAAAAAATAAAAAAATTCCCATTCTCAATGTTTGAAAACTGCATTATAAAAATAAATATAAATTTAACATAGGTTTATAAAGAAGTTTTTGTTTTGTAACCAAAGGTAAATTCTATTTTGTAAGAAAGTTCACTAACTTCTGCCTTCTATAAACATCCATTGGCACAAAAGTGACAATTTATCCATGTTCAACATTGTAAAGTAATCAAGTTTATGTAAGGCCTACTTCCATAAACCAAATTATTTACTGGAGCGGACAGTCGCCCACTGGCCTGGGCTGATCAATTTGCATAATAATGCGTCAGTGTTTCTTGGTTACCGGGCGCTGGGCCAATCAACGCTCTTGCTTTCTTGCCCGCGATTTTTTGGCCTTTGTTATTGTGCAAGCGATAGGCTTTGTGTTTTTTGCTTCTCCTCCCTTTCATTCACTTTTCTTGTCGGCTTCAGCGAGATAGGTTGTGATTCTAAAAATTGGATATCTGTGGATATCTGATTTTACTCAACAACTTTTCTATTCCGAGTTATTTATACCTTGGCATTTTACCGGGTTTTACTTGGAATCTCGCGATTTTACATCGCCACCTATTCATATTTGAGTACAGAAACCAGTGATTTTATCTGGGACTAATATCTGCTTTTATCTGGACCGTTCGTTATCGCAAGTATTTTATTATAATAAATATAAATCTAACATTCGTAATTAACATCATCTGCGAGTCTTAATTACGATTTCAACATGGGCCGGCCCAGAAAAGGCACCAAAGAAAAGATAAGCATCCATTGTGACTGATAAAACCATCCTACTAAACGGTCGTCAATGACAATAACATTAACAACGCGATCAGACGGACACGATACAAGCGAGAGCCGTAGACGAGTTGTCAGGGCAACGCTATTTATAGCGCATCATCGGCATCAAATTCAAACACTTTAACAACACTAGTGCAAATTCAAGGGCTTGTTCGCAAATCTCCGCAAATATACAATAATAAATAAATGTCATAGATCACCGATATATATTTATATCACGAGTATGACTATCACGTTCATCTACATGTATGCGCCGCCAACTAAATGGCTTTAAAACCCGATAGAAAGAAGCAACGACACCAACGGATAACAACAATATTACCATCGTAGATTGTGTATTGTCACAATTGACAATGGCGTAAGCTTTTAATCTTTCGATACAAGTAGACGTTTCTAACGATAGAGACGCGCTGAGGATGAATACATGCCTGATGTTTCGTACCAAGCAACACGAGAAGAACATGGACAACTGTGGCCGCAGAGTTTACCGACAGACATGTGTCAGGTACCGTACGGGTGTTAGAAACCGGGGATAGAAATGTGAATGAACAGGGCAGAATATCAGCCAACAACGACGAGTGATTTCCTATGATGTTCCGTGGACCATGTATCCAGCAGAGTGTCAGCCAAGCAAGAAATCAGATGTAAGAACTTTACAATATAATCCGTATGTTTCAGACCCCAATGATACAATGTTATTAGTTAAGCCCGAGTTTACTGTCATTTGTTAATCCCCATGCCTAGTTACGTTTCCCCAGGCCTTTCATGTTTATGTTCGTGATTGAGTAATATACTAATAGTTTTAGTTTTAAATCCCATCTTGACCGTGCCTATGTTATTCAAAATAATTTCACTTTCGGTCTCCAGCACATGCAATTTAGATTATCAGTCTAACACTTTTGGATTTTGTTGCAACTATCGTCATTCTGAGATACAAACCTCATTGGCGTTGGTATCTATGTTCCCCATGTACATTAGACAACATATTATTATATAACCTTGGGTGATTATCTCACACGTATGTTTTTCACCTATTTATCCTATATGCATTCTATATTCTTAGTGTGTCGATCTCTAGTTTTACGACTTATTGTTTTGTTTCATCGCCTGTCATTCAAGGCTTTCTGGTGTAGGACATGTTAATCAGGCCTTTAACCACTATGGATCATTTATTAAAGACTTCTGTCTAATTTTGGAGGAGATTGAGCCATTCATAATATACTCAGTTGTTTATTTACTAAATAGAGCACATGTATTCTTAGTTAGTCCCTATTCATAGGTTTGTAGCTTCAGAGCTTAGTCTTCTGTCATTCGAGGCACGAGGACGTGATAATCAGGCCTTATGGTCAGGACCACTTTTTAAATGCTTAGTCCCTATTCATAGGTTTGTAGCTTCAGAGCTTAGTCTTCTGTCATTCGAGGCACGAGGACGTGATAATCAGGCCTTATGGTCAGGACCACTTATTAAATGCTAGTCTAACATTAATACATCGTTTATACAATTAATTCTTAGCAGGTTCAGTATACATGTATATCAATGCATTAATAATGATATGGAGTTTACCTTTTGGGTCTAGTTGGACCTCAGTAAGTATCCGTATTCTTGCTAGTAAGTTATCATAGTTTATACTGGACCCGCTTGGTTTCACCCCTTTTTAAATAAATCACCAAGGCGTTGTTTCTCACGCACACATGTTACCAGTAACGACAATGCAACAACTGCTACTGTGCGTCAATTATTCTGTTCTACAGACACAACTTACCATTCATATTTTCATTCACAATAGAAATGGCATGCATTAATTGTAGTGCAAATCATACCGGTCAGTAGCACTTGACGAGCTACATCCTTATTTTTTGAATTAGGTTAATATTAGATGTTGCTATGCAATCAGTCAACCAGATGAAGGATACATCGAGCCATATTTCATACTGGGAACCAATGAACATATGACGCGGATAATGAATGGGTCACTTCATAACTCTTACATGTGCAGTAGAGCTATGTATCAGAGCTAGTATTATCTTGAACATATTATGCGGTATTTATGGTGATGCCTTGCACTGATTATCTGGTACTCAGTTGTTTTATACCAGGCTTTCTCAACTATATTTACTGATGCGCCACATTTAAGTAACCAACTTGTTGAGGCTTCCTTTGGTCATATTTCTTAGAATTTACAATGGCAAAAATTACCTTCACAAAATATGTTAACATAATATGTATGTAGGCAACATAATAACTAATATGCCTGTTTTATACATTTGCTGTTGTATTTCACTCTGATTCTCTCCATATAACACTATATTATTTATTTTCATTGCAGTTCTTTGCGTGTATACACTTTGTATTGTGCAGTTAATACCGGACACACAACCTCATCAGAAATAGACCTATGGCCTACTTGAATGCCATATGCAGTCTATCCTTATGGTCACGCTTAAATATATATTATCTGGTCTGGGTTATCTACACGTTTATCAATGTAGGCATATGTTGCAGTTATCACTGAACAATTATCAACACATCACGAGGACATCTGCTCTGATACTGGCTGGTTCTGACCCAATTGTGTGACAAACTCTTTATCCAGTTTTGTTTTGATATAACAATTAAGTAAAATGGATGATGGTTCTGCTGTTAAGTGATTGCAAATGATTACTAGTATATTCACCATATTCTAAATTACCGATACTGCGCTAAATATTAATATTGTAATCATCAGTGTAAATGCCACTACACACTAATTGAGTTCCATCTTGAATTCACAAAGGTAAGGTTTGGTTATAGAGTTTTGCACACCATGTTGTTACGTCTATAAGTACCAATAATTATGTACATGTCCACTTCAATTATTTGAGCTCCATATTTAATCAAATGGTAAGGTTTGGTTAAAGGGTAACATCATAATAATAATAATAATATATTACTTTTGTCCTCAGATACTCCAGACAAGCTTCGTATAAACAATGAACCCACAATTCATCATACTCCAAGGGGGGGGGGGGGGGGGGGGGTCTTGTTTTTTGGGCCAAGTGTTCATATGAAAACTTGTTTGGAAGTAAGTATATTTTAGAGTCAGCAATTTATATCTTGTATTCATTCTATTGCCATTAATACCTTCTAAAATTGATATAAAAATTGATGAAAATTATAGGACATCCCATATGTTGTCTCTCGGAGCATAACTCTCTAGGGGTAGGTAGGACTTGGCAGTTTACTACGTCCAAATCATATGTTGTGTACAATGTGGCCCATATGTAGATATCTTTATGAGCAATTCTCAAGGGTATGGATTAAGGGTAGTTTTACCAATCTTGGAATCATATGGTGGAAAAATTGTATAAATGGATTTATGGTCCTATATCAATTCAATATTTTAGCCATAGGTAGTTATCTTTATCTTCAGCAATTTATATCTTGTATTCATTCTATTGCCATTAATACCTTATAAAATTGATATAAAAAATTGGAATGAAAAATTATAGGACATCCCATATGTTGTCCCTCGGAGCATAATTATCTAGGGGTAGGTAGGAATTGTAGGCAGTTTACTACGTCCAAATCATATGTGTCTACAATGTGGCCCATATGTAGATATCTTTATGAGCTATTCTCAAGGGTATGGATTTAGGGTAGTTTTCCCAATCTTCGAATCATATGGTGGAAAAATTGTATAATGGATTTATGGTCCTATATCAATTCAATAATTTAGCCATAGGTTGTTATCTTTATGAGCAATTCTCAAGGATAGGGATTTAGGGTAGTTTTCCCAATCTTGGAATCTTATGGTTAAATATGTATATTATTTACTTCAAAAGTTAAACCATCTTATATGGTCAATGTGAACATTCATTGTCATGGCTTATTACTAATTATATAAACGAGCTTCGTCACCTATTGTATCCATGGACGAGCGTTTATTCATGATTAAATTAACTCTGTTAATTATTTGAGGTACTACTATAAATGTAATGACATTAATAGATTATAAACTATGCTAAACATTTGATAAATGTTGGTAGACAAATCAATAATTAATTTGGTACATTAAATTGTATATGGTCTACTACATGCAGTATCATAGTGAATTATAATTATTGATATTTTGGAGCACGGAGTGCTCGGTAATAAATCGTTGTAGCCGACGAGCGATACACCCAATGTTTATTCTCTTGTGTTTGCTATCTGTAAATAATCAAGTTTATGTAAGGCCTACTTCCATAAACCAAATTATTTACTGGAGCGGACAGTCGCCCACTGGCCTGGGCTGATCAATTTGCATAATAATGCGTCAGTGTTTCTTGGTTACCGGGCGCTGGGCCAATCAACGCTCTTGCTTTCTTGCCCGCGATTTTTTGGCCTTTGTTATTGTGCAAGCGATAGGCTTTGTGTTTTTTGCTTCTCCTCCCTTTCATTCACTTTTCTTGTCGGCTTCAGCGAGATAGGTTGTGATTCTAAAAATTCCACTCCCACCCACCCAGTGCATTGTTTACTTTTTGCTCTTCCTTAACCCTTTAGTGGGGTACCTTTTGACATATGCAGGGCAGGGGTGGGGAAGTAAGTATATTTTAGAGTCAGCAATTTATATCTTGTATTCATTCTATTGCCATTAATACCTTCTAAAATTGATATAAAAATTGATGAAAATTATAGGACATCCCATATGTTGTCTCTCGGAGCATAACTCTCTAGGGGTAGGTAGGACTTGGCAGTTTACTACGTCCAAATCATATGTTGTGTACAATGTGGCCCATATGTAGATATCTTTATGAGCAATTCTCAAGGGTATGGATTAAGGGTAGTTTTACCAATCTTGGAATCATATGGTGGAAAAATTGTATAAATGGATTTATGGTCCTATATCAATTCAATATTTTAGCCATAGGTAGTTATCTTTATCTTCAGCAATTTATATCTTGTATTCATTCTATTGCCATTAATACCTTATAAAATTGATATAAAAAATTGGAATGAAAAATTATAGGACATCCCATATGTTGTCCCTCGGAGCATAATTATCTAGGGGTAGGTAGGAATTGTAGGCAGTTTACTACGTCCAAATCATATGTGTCTACAATGTGGCCCATATGTAGATATCTTTATGAGCTATTCTCAAGGGTATGGATTTAGGGTAGTTTTCCCAATCTTCGAATCATATGGTGGAAAAATTGTATAATGGATTTATGGTCCTATATCAATTCAATAATTTAGCCATAGGTTGTTATCTTTATGAGCAATTCTCAAGGATAGGGATTTAGGGTAGTTTTCCCAATCTTGGAATCTTATGGTTAAATATGTATATTATTTACTTCAAAAGTTAAACCATCTTATATGGTCAATGTGAACATTCATTGTCATGGCTTATTACTAATTATATAAACGAGCTTCGTCACCTATTGTATCCATGGACGAGCGTTTATTCATGATTAAATTAACTCTGTTAATTATTTGAGGTACTACTATAAATGTAATGACATTAATAGATTATAAACTATGCTAAACATTTGATAAATGTTGGTAGACAAATCAATAATTAATTTGGTACATTAAATTGTATATGGTCTACTACATGCAGTATCATAGTGAATTATAATTATTGATATTTTGGAGCACGGAGTGCTCGGTAATAAATCGTTGTAGCCGACGAGCGATACACCCAATGTTTATTCTCTTGTGTTTGCTATCTGTAAATAATTGGTTTTGTCTTCAGAATTTCATGTTCAAATCCTGAATTTAACCAATCAAAATTCTTTCTAACACTAATTATTGGCTTCATAAACATGAAGACTAAACATCTTTTCAACATTTTGATGTTATCTTTTGTTAACTTACCATCCCTTGTCTGACAAAATTCTCCTCTCCAACCGTCTGTGCACTGACAGCCTCCATTGACACAAGTGCCACCATTCTCACACGTTCTATCACAAAGATCTCCTGTAAGCAGTGGATTCATTTGACACAAGGATTAATAATCTATACCACTTACTAACTATAGGGGGCTCCAACACTTAGGCTGATTTGTGTTATTATTCTGTCTGTTTCACCAAAACTGTGTTTAATAAGAAATGTGAATTAATTGCATAAAGACCCTCCATGCCTTCAAAAGGCCAGAGCAACATAGAAGCTATGCCAGATATTACCATCACCACAAACGGGATTGAGAAATTACTAACATCCTTGAATCCAAGAAAAGCTGTTGGCCCTGACAAAGTTTCAACGTGGATGCTTAAAAACTTTGCACATACACTAGCACCAGTTCTGTAGGCTTTATTTACCCAATCCTTTGAATCTGGGGATGTACCACTTGATTGGAGGTCAGCAAATGTATCTGCCATCTTCAAAAAAGGAGAACGTTCTGTACCAGGAAATTATCGGCCTGTCTCATTAACAAGCGTGACGTGTAAGATGCTCGAGCACATCATAGCCAGCAACATCAGGCAGCACCTTGATGACCACTCCATACTCAGCCCTTTCCAACATGGTTTTAGAAAGAAACACAGTTGCGAGACACAGCTCTTAACCACTATAGAAGACCTAGCGAGAGGCTTGGACCAGCGGGACCAGATTGATTGCCTAATATTGGATTTTTCCAAGGCCTTCGACAGTGTAGCGCACCAAAGACTACTGTATAAAATGGATTGGTATGGCATTCGTGGAAAGACCAACAACTGGGTTAAAAACTGGCTCACATCAAGAACTCAAACTGTTGTGGTGGATGGTGAAATGTCGGAGGAAGAAGAGGTGATCTCGGGAGTACCCCAAGGCACCGTTCTTGGTCCACTTCTCTTCATCTTGTACATAAATGACATTGCAGAAAATACATCTAGCACGATAAGACTCTTCGCAGATGACTGCCTGGTTTATAAGAACATCAAATCACAATCTGATACAGCCACCCTGCAAGAAGATTTGAATACCATGGCTAATTGGTCCACGAAGTGGCAGATGAGCTTCAATCCTAAAAAGTGTACGCTCCTTCGTGTTACAAGGAAGAGACAGGTCATCGATCATACCTACTGTATGTTGGGAACAAACCTCGACCAGATGGAGCACCACCCATATCTAGGTGTTGAGCTGTCCTCAGGTCTTGAGTGGAAACATCACATTAAAGCAGTTGCCGGGAAAGCCCGTAGAACCCTCAACTTTCTCCAGAGGAATCTGTACAGATGTCCCATAGAGGTGAAAAAGCAGGCCTACATAGCTCTTGTCCGTCCAACTTTAAAATACGCAAGCACGTGCTGGGACCCACACCACCAAAAAGAAATAACACAACTTGAAGCTGTTCAAAGGAAGGCCGCTAGATTCATCAAGAGAGACCACAGAAGAACAACAAGTGTCACTGCCCTCTTGGAAGATCTTAAGTTACCATCACTACAACAGAGAAGAGAAGCTGCTAGATTGTCCATGATGTTCAAGATCCACCATGATGAAGTCGCGGCCACTGTACCAAATCACTACATACAGACTACAACTCCTACAGTTAAGACTAGACGGCAGCACTCCGGGCAGTACAAGATCATCACACCAAGGACTGACAGTTACAAAAACAGCTTCTTTCCAAGAACCATCTCAGCATGGAACACTCTCCAACACTCCACAATTGATGCACCTTCTGTTTTGACATTCAATAACCTCATCCAGAATCCAGCCACCGTCAGGAAGGCAGAGCTGTACAAGGGCTCAGCTTCTACACCAGCTGGAGCATCAACCAACTAGATCTGCACCAATCCATGCTTTTTACTTGCACCATTGTTTTCGTCGTCGTCATTGTTTTCGTCGTCATCATTGTTTTTGTCGTCGTCATTGTTTTCGTGATCACTTGTTTGGTGGTGGGCGCCTTTGATTTAGATGTTTCAACCTGCACTGGATGTGATGCTTGCACACTTTGAGTGATACCAATCCTATTGGTCTACCAAGAATCTACACAGAAGCAGACCCCAAAACAGACTGAAATATAGGCAAATAACCAATGATGTAAAAATAAGGATTTGTGGAACGTTTGAAGAGAGTAAGTGCTATAATATATAGAAGCATTCTTTTGAATGGTTATTCAGATCAATAAGTCATATCAGTAACCAATCTTGTAAGAAAATAAAAGAATTAAACACCACTTACCTTCTAATGTGAGTGTAAGCTGCACAGTTACTGGACCGGCCCTACATACATAGTCTCCTCTATCGGACACTTGAAGATTATTGATGTACAGACGAGAGCCTCTGCTGCCCTCACTTGATGAATACAGGTGTATAGTGGAACCTAAAGAGACAAAACATAATTTTATGATTTGAAGGGAAATGCATTTAAGATATGACTTAGTAAGAACTCGATGAATTAGTCTAGTTCACGATTTCTATTGTATGAGTTATAAAGGTTAATTCTGAAATACACATAGACTATGGGCTACCCTACCCCTTTGGCAAGACTATTGTATGAGTTATGCAGGTTTATTCTGTTAACAACATAGGCTACCCTATCTCTTTTAAAGGATTAAAATTACTAACTTGGCACCGACATTCTAGATAATATAGTGTTCAATTATGGCATTTGCTTTGGGACTGAAAGGTCCTGAGTTCGAATCCCAGTATCATCATTATATGTTAAACCGTTGCATCAATTCATTTTTCTCAAAATGGGGGACAGTGTTTCCATGTCTGAAGACTAACAACTAGGTAAGTTTACTCACAGGTAGCATTGAAATGCTTGACTGACTAGCCATTAAACCTGCTCATTGAATAAAGTTAATTTATTGTTATAGACCTTATAGATGATTATAATTTGATCAGATCCAAATTAGCGATGCCTTATTACAAGAGCCAATCAATGATGTGGGTGCACACAAAGGTGACAAACACACAGCTCGTGCTTAGCTCGTGAGTGAAGCCAAAACCGTGTGCGTGTGGCCATACAATTGGATTACTTTTGCGTGCGAAGAGATAAAAACCAAATATTTCTTGCCAATTTGGAACAGATTAAACCATAGTACTGCTTTTCAGATCATTCAAATAATCAAAACTCTCAATGAACATTGCTATCCCATTTCACACAAAGAAAGTTTTCAGATTCAGATTTCAGACCAAGCAATCGGTTACTTAAATAAATATTTACCTGAAGTTCTTGTAGGAATCACCACTCCATTAGGTGCGACCCATTCTGGGTCGCTGAACTGTGTGCTTGGAGGCAATTCACACAAGAAATCTATGTTTCCTCCTACGACAGTCTCCAGATCGGGAGGTGCCACGATACGGATGTTATATGGTCCAACTGTCAGGTAAGTTAAGAAAAATCATTAAAATGTAGTAGGTGTGGTGTTGGATGTCAACCATTATTTTAAAGTCTGGAAATGGTAAAAGAAGCTGGAAAGGCATGTACAATTGGACAAAAAAATATCTCAAAACTGGATGAAATAAATAAAAAATCACAAGACTTATTTTACTTCATACAAAATGGTTTTAGAGTTTTATCTGGAAATACTCATGCCTGGTATGATCATTGTGTTAAGATGTTCAAGTTGGGACTACACTAAGTTGCCAACATATTTGTTGTGCATATAATGCAGAGTTGCAGTGTGTATATGTGCGAAATAAAGCAATTATTCAATTATTCAAATTGGAAAAGGAGATGATGATGAAATAAGTTTGCGGATTGTTTTCTTTATCAATTTCACATCTAAAGTGGACATCAACTTTGATGTTGTCGATGTGAGATCAAATATTGCATATGGTCGCTGTTCTGTCAAAACCGCCTATCTCCATCCAGCCCATCAACATGTATAAAGTAATACTTTGGGCAGTCTGCTCTAAACATGTTCAAGGGCCCAAAACACACCTATCAAACCTTGTAGTGCTCTTGCCCCTACACATGTATAAAGCAACATTTGCTATCAATAACTGTTGGGCAGTTTTACTTTATACATGCTGAAGGGCCAGATTTTTTTTTAGGTTTAGACAGAACAGCAATGCTATGATGTTGATGACATGAAATCAAATAGCACCTAATATAATGAGCTACACACGTCTATATATTTTGTAACAATGATGACCAAAATAAATATTCAACTAGGTCAGAAGTCGAAAACGATATCACAGTTTGCAATATTCTTACCATCAATTTCACATCTTGAGCCCGTATACCTGAGTGGACATTGACAAAGACCGTTGTTACATTGGCCACCATTTTGACACACAGGAATGCATGGGCGACCTGATGTGTTAAAAAATACAAATATGAAAGGTAACAGTTAGGGACATAACAAAATGGCTGAAGAGAACAATATTACATTGTACAGTTATAAAATCTAGTACCTACCAAATGAGGGTTGTTTAGTTTGCCTGCACTCAGGAACTCTTTGTGGCATTTTTGAATAAAATAATCTCTCTTTTTTTTTAAAAGTATTATCATTTATTAATAAAAAAATGTTTAAAAAGGTCCCACACAACTTGAACCGTTAGGCACACTTTTGATGACACTGACCTCCTAGGTGCAACAACTATTCTTTTTTTCTTCAAATCCCCTCTCCTACCAACATACAGAGCAATTTTTTTGTCAAGCAGCCATAGAGATCCAAAGATTGATTGTTATTCATACACTCTTAGTAGTGTCGAACCAATCAGAAAGCAAGAAACTAAAATACGCAGAGTGCATTGAAAGTGCTTAAAGTGTCAGAACCTCAAAGAATTACAGTAAATCAAAGTGTTTACAAGCACTACACTTGGGAACTACTTATTCAGTGTAGGAACACATAATAAATAACTTTATTAAAATATTTTGGGTTAATTATCATATTTGCGCAAAATATGTGTTTTCAACAAGAATTAGAATATTTTGGGTTAATTATCATATTTGCGCAAAATATATGTTTTCAACAAGAGTATGTTTTAAAAGTCCATAAAAAGCATCCTACCTACCATTTATAGACCCCTTTCAAAGGAAATGACCTGATACAACAATGTGTCTTACCTCTAATAGTGATGACAATAGTCTGTGTAACGGGTCCAGCCACACAAGTATAGCTGCCAGAGTCAGCTATACGCAATCCCTGGAAGATCAGATTGCTTTCTCGTGGGCTCACAGATATCACTCGCATATGTACGCTTCCACCTGAAGGGGAAAAAGTCATTTGATATTACCATGGGTTTCAATCCAGAGGACAGATTAACATTTCCCTCCAAGACCAAGAGGGCAGTTCTTTACCTTTTTGATAATACAGTTCATCGTGCTTATAGATGGATTGTTGTCAGGGATGTTGCATAGTGATAATAAATGTTTTATTTTGTAAGATACCACCATTGATATAGTTTTGGGTGCCTTGTCAAATATGAAATAGAAGCGGATTCTTTTTAACCCCTTAATACCTTTGGTTGGCCTAACGTTAATTTGAATGGCCAAAGAGTAATTATACTACAGAAAGCGAGGGCATTTCCATTAAATATGCAAGCTTAAATGGGGAAATGTGTAGTATCTCCCGAGGGGGGGGGGGGGGCACTCAAACTACCAGACTAAAAAGGGTGAAGTGATGGAAGGAAAGCAGACAAGGAAGAAAGGGAGAAGTGGAAGAAATATCTTTTTGTAACCTTTTACAGTGGGGGGGGGGGGGGGGGGGGGGGGGGAGGGTGAGGGCCCCCAATATTCAAGTTGTGTTGGTTAAAATTGGCACTTTCGGTTATCGAGCTTGATTTCTCGCGTAGGATTGGGGACGCCATGTCACAAGCCCCTCCCCCCACCCCCAATCTAAAATTTCTGACTTGGTGGCAATTCTCAAAAGTCTATTAAAGTCCACCGGGAAAAATACCCTTTGCCCCCTCTGACAAGTGACACCAGATAAGCCACTCACTCAGTCTACATATTAACCATATCACTGCCTACCTTGGTTTAGAGGATATATCCTGATTCCATCCTGGTTTTTCCACACAGGATTTTGATATTCACTGTCCTCCGGTAGCTGACACAACAATGTCACATTGTCACCGATGTAATAATTGGGATTGTTTGGTTCAAGGATGGATATCAGCTCAACTGTAATGGAGAAAGTATATCAGTAAAGAAAATATGCAAAAGGAAACTAGCTTACTTCGTGCACATCATAAGAGGCAGTGGTAGCTTGCTGGCACTCCACATCATAGAGGGGAAGTGGAAGGCAGCAGGAAAAGAGGTCGTCAGAAGAAACAATAGTTCGATAACATCAAGGAATGGACCGGTATGAGTCTGATAAAGGCTAAGCGTTTGGCACAAGGCACAGCTTGGATAAAGATGATCCTGAGACGCGAACGTATGGCAGCCAATCATCACAACTGACATAGGGCCAAGACAAGGCAAAACATGCAGTACAACAATAAATGAATATATTTGTGCCACAAGAATATTAGTTTTAATTGTTATCTTTTATCGTAGAAATTGTGCATATTTAAAACACTTTACTTCTGATCTTAAAGTGGAGGTGTCTATCAAGCACAACATTGTGCATTATATGATAGAAAATTAATTATTGAACCCAAATCGCATAGTTTATATTGAACAAAACATCATAGTAATCATAAAAACCAATAAAACTGGCATCTCTCAACATGCAATTTAAATAAATTCACGGTATAGAAAGCAAGCGTATCAAAACTAACTCTTACCTATAATTTCACACATGATGCCCTTGTAACCAGCTGGACATTGACATGCTCCCCTCACACATTGTCCACCATTTAGACATGGATGGGTACAGTCAGGATCTGAAACATATAATACAAGGGTCATTCAATAAGTTCTACCCTACCCATAACTTTGATATTATATATGGCAGTCTTATGAAATATTCCACAATTGTAGCTTTGAATCTTAGCTACAAATTCATAGTACTGGTTGTGTAGTTACGATTCAGAGCTATAATCGTGACAAATGTCATGAGGCTGACATTCATATTACTGATGTTATGAGGGAGGAGGTACAACTTATTGAATGACCCTCGTAGATCAATTAAACAATTTAACGTGTAAATATTTGCTTTCTTGATGTGGGCACTCATTTAACAGATACCTTTCAACAAAAATTTCCAGAATTGGAACTCTAAAAGTGGAATTTTGTGCCAGACTGGGGAATTCAGAATACAAAATTTGTTAGGGCAAATTAGTTCGTTGTTGTTGTCTTAACAAGTGAAAACTAATTGTATTCATTAGGTGTAGTTTATTTTGAACATTTTCAAAACAGTTGTCATCATTTTTCTAAAAAAGGTGGAAAAAAATCAATATGTCAAAATGTGTTAAAACAATTTACATTGATAAAAAATATTTATTGTATTAAATTGGATAAAATCTATATCTATTTTTCATTTTTTTCATATTCTTGAACAAGTATGATCCTCATTGTCTATAAGTATGTAATACTTACATCTTATGGTGACCTCAAATTCTGTCCTTAGTGGTCCTACTTGGCACACATATACCCCTTGATCATTCTCATTCAGGCCATTAATCATTAGCATTGAGGAATATTGTGTAGACCGTTGAACTCTGATATGACCATTTGCTCCTGAAAGGTAAAAATAATTGTTTACTTATTAGATGTAGTTTAGGAGCTTGTGAAAAGCAAGAATTGTCACTTTAATATTTTATCATTTTAATCAACGACAATTTCTCTTATGCAATGTGTTTGCTATAGTTCACTATTGTGCATATTTGAAAATAGCCCAGGTCTAAACTCCAGCTGATCCCAGTTGAAGCGTTGTCCATTTTCCATATTAAACCAAATGGTTTTACCTGTTTTGAACTGGATCTTAACTGGGTTTCAAAACCAGTTCAAACACCAGTTGAAGCTGTCCATTTTCCATATTAAAATCAACTGGTTTGAACTGTTTTGTAATTGGTTTGAACTGTGTTTAACTGGATTTTTAACTGGTTTACATGAAACCAGTTCAACTGGGCTCAACTGGAATTGAGACCTGGGAGCCTAATTAAAAGCATCAGCCAATCATGTATTGACTTTTAGGGTTATCACAATTGGCACAATATCTGATACCCCTCCCAACACATTAAGCAGAATCCATGTGGAGGTCAAATACGAGCCCATTTGTCTTCTTTTTGACGCTTGCTTCTCACAACGACAGATGCCCAGGTGATGCTCTCCAGCACTTTTTGTAAAAATAAACTTGACACTTACACTTTGTGCATCTGAATTTTTTTATTTGTATCTTCATTCTTTGTTTATGTTACAAATGTTAAAGAAGGAACTTAAGAAGGATATTCTTCTTGAGTTGTTTTATGAAATAGGAAAATAAGAATCTTCAAAAGTTAAGAAGATTTCAGGATTTAAGAAGATCTTAAAGTTTGTTATAATCCTTGTTTGTTGCGGGTTAAACCATATGGGGTTGATATAGCCAAGCTCTTCTGCTACTTCACATACATAGGTACTTACCCTCTGATCTGGTTATAATCCTTGTTTGTTGTGGGTTAAACCATGTAGGGTTGCTATAGCCAAGCTCTTCTGCTACTTCACATACATAGGTGACATTGGAGCCTTCAAATGCACTTTGTTCAGGGGGTGCCACAACACGAATGTTGTAAACTGAGTAAAAGAATTTAATTTAAAATAAAACATAACAATAGCAATTGAAGTGTAGAATAAATATTTGACACCCTCCCAAAAGCAAGTCAACAATCAGACATTGATTCTTGATGCACTATGGAATTAACAGCGAAAGAGAGGTTACAGAGAGATATAGAGGCCCTGCATATGTTGCAGTTAACCGGAATTATGGCGGACTAACTATATGAAGCTAAAATCCAATTTCATAATCATGCGAGTTTACATCACTTTCAAAAATCCCGCATCAATTCAGAGAATAAAATGAATGGACTGTATATAATACACTATGACACACGGTTACTGGCACATGGTTGATTCCTCTCTTTAAAGCTGATCGATACATTTGTGCAGGGCCTCTATTAAACTTCTGGTTCTTTATACACACCTGTAATTTCACAACTGTCTCCAGCAAATCCTTCTGCGCATCGACACTGTCCACCGATGCAAGTACCTCCATTGCCACAAGCTGACAGGCAATTAGTATCAACTGATGGAAAATCACAACAAAAATTGTTTTCTAAATGTATGTTAAAGAAAAAACATTTTGTTATACACAGGTATTACTGTTATTGTGGCATTAGTGGTAGTAGAGGACACCCGAGCTATATAGGGATGAAAAGTAACTTCATCATTCCAATGCATCAAAAACAATTTTAAACAAGGTTACATAGCTCCCCGATCCTTTATAAAACAAGGTTTAAATTTTGGAAAGAGGGCAGGGCTTTTGAGTATTGAGGGTAATTACAGGTAAACAACAAGCTCAAAATGTTCCATACACAACAACTATTTTGCCAAGATTTAAAGCCGTAAGAGATTATTTTAAAGCTCGAATGCTTTGATGCAATTTGTGTGATCAGAAGATTGAATGCGCGATCTCTGTGTTCTGATCAGGCACTAAAGCGTTATTTTCAACAATTTGTCTTTCTTTTTTTTTGAACATTTGGGACTTAATTCACAAACAAAAGATAGATTTTGAATGTTTGAAGGTTGTTTGTGAGATTAAATACCTTAGAATGTGTATATTTGTCGATCTTTAATCATATAACCCCTATATATCTCAGGTGTCCTCTACTACACTAATGCTGTTATTGTCATGGTCCATGCTCAAGTATAATCCCTTACTCTCAGACAGTTTCCTAAGTTCATGAATTTTAAGTATCTTAATTCAGAATTCAGCACAAACTATTGACCAAAGCATATTTTTTCATTTCTCTCACAGAATAAAACATATATATCAACATAAATGTGAAAAACCAAAAATATGTAGATGTAGAAATTAAAAAGGCATAAAATTATCTTATTTTCTTATTTTTTTAATCTGAAAAGATAAGTATAACTGATTATAGTCACATCTTTGATATTTGTTTCAAGTTATCAGTTGGACTGTACTAGACCATTACAGTAACCATATCATAGTATTTTGGGTTAGGAAATAAGCACGGGTAAGGGGTTGGTTGGCTCCTAGGGAAGCTCTGATAGCCCTAGTTTTTAACACTTTCCATGCGGCAGTCGTCTGTAGACGACATTTCCCAAATTTCACAAAATGTTTCAAAAATGTCAAGAGTATTGAATTTCATCACAATACTTGGAATCACCATGAGATATACATTAGAATAAGTACAAACATGTATTGGTTCAGTAATATTTGAGATAGACTTTGAAAAAGTGTTAAGGTATTAATACTTACTCTGAATGATGAGACTGTAAGTCTTCCTGAATGGGCCCACAACACATGTGTATGTTCCGCCGTCTGTCTTGGAGACCTCCTCAATAATCAAACGGCTAGTCTTCTGACTTTGTCTCTCCACGTATTGATTCTGGGTCGTTCCTTCAAAAGAAAATAGTTTAAAATTGGTTAAGTATTAGAAGTTATCCTAATATTTCTTATCCACTGCAAGTTGATGTTAGTGATCATACTGCAGGTCCTATAATAGACATATCCTATCTATGCATATCAATAATATATATCTGCCAATTCTTTGAGATTTAATATGATAATGTCATTAATTTTCATACATGTGGCTAGAACAGGGTGGGTGGGGACTTGACCGAAAAGTTGGTCCATGTGTGCTCCCGGTGGGTCAAAAAAGGGACCCATCCAAATAGTTCGCAAATAGTATGAAAATATGATCCCATTGTCATAGTTGCCTCGAAAATATTGACCCATTCCAACAGTTGGCTTATCGACCCATTTTCATAGAAGCCTAGTGTTAGTAGAGATAAAACGCCCAAACCACCCCATCTGATTAGTAAATTCAATCACAAAAAAGACCACGTCCACAAACTTGCACCACAAAAATGTGACCACATATGTACCTATCCTTTTCTACAGAGTACTCCCCCCCCCCCCGGATCTGTGCCAATAAATATTCCTTTAAGTACACTTACCAAGACCTTGTGGTTGTACTTGTACATTTTGTGGGTTATACCACTGTGGGTTGACATAGGGGCTCCCCTCTGGAACTTGGCAGTCTATATTTAGCGACGAACCTTCGTAGATATTGTTGGGTAATACTGGTAGCTGGATTGGGGTTTCCACTGAAAATAAAATGTACATAAACAAATTATTTGTTAGCAATTGGTTGACTAGCTTAACTGCTGTGGTATCAGGAGGCTGCTGAAACTCTGCTTGCTGATAGGAAGCTGCATTTAAAGGAATATTATTGGTTATCCCCTGCATGTTCACACAATACAGAAAAATACCCATGGTTTGGTATGTCATGGCACAAGATATCGTTCAGTCCAAAGGCCCCAATAAAAAATGGTATATAAACACTCGCGGAAAACAAAACTTCAAACAAGTTCAAAACAAGGCGCTGAATTCTCTTCCCTTTCTTACCTCCGTACAATTCCTTGAAGTTAACAACCCTTTAACAGGCTCTGTGCTGTCACCTCTGTCCATAAAATCATCGCGAAAAACATGTCTGGTTATGTTATATGCAGATCATTTATTTGTCTGCGTGGATTAGACTTTTTACGGTCTGTTTCGGCCTCAGAATGTAACAGAAATTGACTCAGTTGCGTTTAAATCATCCTCCATTTGATTATTTACTTGTCATATTTTAAGCAACTCTTCCACAGATGCAAAGCAATCGCTTTACACGGTTTAACTGGTAACGCGGTTAATCGATGATATGGAATATATCGTGTGGTTTAACTTTCTTGTTTACATGATATGGATCAGATTTCATACATGTTAACCAATGAAATTGCATTTACACCTACTAAACGATAATATGTGATCTTTGTCAAACTTTTACACATAATATTTTTTCTCTCTGATAATGAAGTTTGACTATCAGGAAAGACATTCCAGGCCTCATAAATCGATCTTGACTGTATTTTCCGTAGCAAAATCTCATAACTTTACTTAATCACAATGAAAATCTGCTTTCAATTATTTTCAACTTATTTTTTTGAATTTTATCATAAAACTATTGTGTTCACTTGTGTACATTTGCGATCATAGCCAGAAACACTGTAAACGGCGTGTCAAACCATGGATTTTTTTTTACGATCCAAAAATAAGTTGTCGGGCGCAGACCCCGACAGTTTATTTTACTTCTTCGAACCATGATGTTGACGTAATTAGGAATCGCATCGCTGTGTAACTTGCAAGATCTTTACGATTTTTGATCCAAAATGCAAATCTGCAAGAAAATCTGCTTCCAGAGCAAAAATCAAGGATAGAGGTTTTTACTTGGAAAAGATCGCATAATATGCCTTTAACTTATTAGGATGACACAATAGATAGCGCTATATGTGAAATGTCGGCGACTTTTGTCGTCTACAATGTTATAGACTTAATTGAAGCTGAAACAGAATTGCTGGGAAAATTCCCAACAAATTAAGCGATTTCGACAATTCTAATAAAATGTGATTTCGAAAATTCTAATAAAACTAATGCGTTCGACTTTATTTGTATCAAGCTGAACTATGAGCAATTCATCTTTCATTGTTTGTTTTATGATTACAAATTAATGTTGTCACTTTCCATTAAATATACACCAGCGTCATTCTCTGTATCTGGAGGACTTTATGCTAGTCTATGGAAATTGCATGCATTCCATGCATAATTTTGGAAGACTGCATCACTGGTCATGTATACTTTAACTTTGTGGAGGATCATAACACAGAATGCGCTTCTTATGTAGCTTATTAGGCAAAAAAGAAGAAGATGTTTGGTTGCCCTCAGAGGGTAAAATTTTGGAGGGACGGTAGTCAATCCTTTTTTCTTCTTTTTTTGTGCATTTTTTTTCTTCTCTTTTTCGTTTTTTTTTTTTTAGAGCGTGATGTTGTTTTTTAATACAATTTTTTTTAAATACAAATTTCAATGCTGTTTATCGCCTCTGACATGTGGTGTTTATATTTTGAATGTGAAAGAACAGCCATTTTTGAATTTTATGTGTTGAGAAAAATATTATTTAAAAAATAAATTAAAAAAAACGACTGGCGAATTTTGCTATTTTTGGGTCGGTCGTGGAGGGCAACCAACCCCCTTTTTTTTTACCTTATCATAAACAAAAAAAGAAACTTGTCATGGGCAGTGTTGTCACTAGCCAAAATAAAGTGCCTGTTAATTTTACTGACGGCGAACGAAGTAAGTGTAGCTTAAGAAGTGCAGTGGATCATAGCATGGGGTTCAGAGGCCTTCTTAATGTTTTTTAGGGTTTTTTTAATGCACTTTGAGGGTTCCTGCCACATAATTTCTTGTTTTATGAGGCAGTTTAATGATTTTAGCCACAAATTAACCACACACAAAAAAATTGTACCTTTTTTTTATTAGAGTGCCGGTCAGCAATCGTGAGTGCCTGCTAGACCCGACCGGCATAGTGACAACCCGGGTCATGGGTTAGATTCCTGGGCGTGACCAACTGTGACCAACCCAGTTCAACCCTGCTAATGTCGCCTAGCTTTTCCACACACCACAGGACGATAGTGTTAAAATATGTAAATTATCTCACCCATAAACTGGCAGTACAATCCGTCAAACAGTGGCGGACAAGCACACACACCATTTGCACACGTCCCTCCATGCTGGCATGGTTGTTGGCACTCTGCAGGAGCTGTATTCATACAAAGAAAAACAGATATGTGACGCAATCAAGTGGAATGAGTTGGATGTCGGGAATAGTGATTTTGAGTTACAGGTAAAATGAAGTGACATATTATTATGTTTTACTTTGTTTACTTAGTTGGTAAACTTAAAATCTAGAAGTTCGATATAATTGAGGTTTAGACCATACTGTAGCATTTTTCACCTGCTATTACGTGATGGACAAATATCAAAATTGAAATCTGCCGATAAGGGGCTCATTTGGCTTGATCCCGATAACATAATAGTGTCATCTAATAAGTGACCCATTTTGTACAATGTATTTTGTATGTCACACAAATAGTGAATCATGAATACACAATCTTTTTCCCCCAAATTATGATAGAAGCAAATATTTACTAAAAATATGTCCCTAGAACAGTACACAAAATGCCAGTGTTGTTTCTACCACTTTTAGTAATAATCACCACCTTTTTAGCTCATAGCATCTAAAGGAAAAGGCTTTACAGTCTAAAACGCATATAAAATATTACAGTTTTTCATCATTTTATTTTTACAATTAAGTGTTTAGAGACTGAATTTACAATGCTTTTGAGGAAACATGTAAGATACTATTTTGAAAAATTGACATTTAGGTTAATAGCAAATCTTATATTAAAATGGGAAAATTTAAATATTAATTGACTGATTTTGGTACCTATGTTTGCAGCACATCCCGTACTCAGCTTTGTACTAATTAACCCCTAGCCCCACCTGGATTTATGGTGTCAACTTATCTTGAATGCTGAGTGTAATTATGACCCTATGTGGCTGATAGAGGCTAACTAACCCCCCCCCCCCCCCCCCCCCCCGGAATTTTGTCTTTTGGCAAATTACTTTGTATGCTAAAAATGATGATGACCAATCGTGATGGGATATCTCACACCCAACCCTGCCCCCTGGATTTTTACCTTATTATGCAAACTTATCTTGATTGTTGAGAGTTACCATGACCCTATATGGTAGATATAGGATATATCCACCTCCCCCTGGAATTTTGTCTCATGGTGATGGTGTAAATTACTTTAAATGCTAAAACTTGATTTAACCCTATGTGGTGGGATATCCCTCCCCTACCCCAGGATTTTTGCCTTATTATGCAAACTTACCTTGAATGTTGAGAGTGACCGTGACCCTATGTGGCGGAAACACGCATTGGTATACCCCTTCATCCGACTCCACAACGTTGTCTATGACTAGTATGGTACTATAGCGGGTTGGAGTCTGACTATAAAGATGCTGGGCACCACCTGAAAGACAAAACAGATACTGATGATTAAGAAATTGAAACTTAAACCTTACAGTGCTGAATACCATGAAATCCCATTTGAAAACCATGCTGGTTTCATAATTTTTTGAAAAAAAAGAGAAAAAGAAAGAAAAAACCACATGTGACCAACGTACTACAGAGTTGTGTGTTTTTGTTGACTAACCTTGCTTAAGTCTTCCAATTCGCCTGCCCGCTGGCGACACCCACAGTGGATTCTTTTCTTCCCGATTGCCACTCACTATACATTCAAATTGTAAAGTTGATCCAAGTTGTGGCAGACCGTTGCCTACTTGACGTATGTTGAGCTTGGTTTGGTCTACCACTGTGCAGAAGAGATGGTGAAGAGATGGTTATGTGTCAATAGGATTTTTATACATTCAAATTATACAGACAAATCAACCTGCCTGGTATATGGTTTGATCTATCACTGTGTAAGAAATGGTGAAGAGATGGTTATGTGTCAATATGATTTCTATACACTCAACTTGAACAGAAAAATCAACCTGCCTGGTATTATTATTATTAAATGTGATTCTCTTAATTTACTTTGTGTTGTCTGAGTGACTTCCTTATTAATTCCATATATTTCTCGCCAATTTGGAACTGATTAAACTATAGTTGAGTGCGAGTAATACCATTTAGGCAAGAGTTTGCATAAGTGTTATGCAATTTAAGGGTTGTAATATAGTTTTGTGCTTTATGCTATTAGGGTCCATTTTAGAGGTGCATGGATTAGTATTGGTACCTATTTGGTGAGAGTGTGACCCCCTCTCCTTCCCCCTTTCCTGTAGTTTCACATATTTGTCCAGCATAGTCAGTTGGACATACGCATTGTCTATCTACACATGTTCCTCCATTCAGGCATTGTGGCTTGGATTAGTATGGGTAGCTATTTGTTGGGAGTGTGACCCCCTCCCCTTATCTTACCTGTAGTTTCACATATCTGTCCAGCATAGTCGGGTGGGCATACGCATTGTCTATCTACACATGTTCCTCCATTCAGGTATTGTGGCTTGGATTAGTATGGGTAGCTATTTGGTAGGAGTGTGACCCCCTCCCCTTATCTTACCTGTAGTTTCACATATCTGTCCAGCATAGTCGGGTGGACATACGCATTGTCTATCAACACATGTTCCTCCATTCAGGCATTGTGGCTTGGATTAGTATGGGTAGCTATTTGGTGGGAGTGTAACCCCCTCCCCTTATCTTACCTGTAGTTTCACATATCTGTCCAGCATAGTCGGGTGGGCATACGCATTGTCTATCTACACATGTTCCTCCATTTAGGCATTGTGGCTTGGATTAGTATGGGTAGCTATTTTGTGGGAGTGTGACCCCCTCCCCTTTTCTTACCTGTTGTTTCACATATTTGTCCAGCATAGTCAGGTGGACATACGCATTGTCTATCTACACATGTTCCTCCATTCAGGCATTGTGGCTTGGATTAGTATGGGTAGCTATTTGGTGGGAGTGTGACCCCCTCCCCTTTTCTTACCTGTTGTTTCACATATTTGTCCAGCATAGTCAGGTGGACATACGCATTGTCTATCTACACATGTTCCTCCATTCAGGCATTGTGGCTTGGATTAGTATGAGTAGCTATTTTGTGGGAGTGTAACCCCCTCCCCTTATCTTACCTGTAGTTTCACATATCTGTCCAGCATAGTCGGGTGGACATACGCATTGTCTATCTACACATGTTCCTCCATTCAGGCATTGTGGCTTGGATTAGTATGGGTAGCTATTTGGTGGGAGTGTGACCCCCTCCCCTTTTCTTACCTGTTGTTTCACATATTTGTCCAGCATAGTCAGGTGGACATACGCATTGTCTATCTACACATGTTCCTCCATTCAGGCATTGTGGCTTGGATTAGTATGAGTAGCTATTTTGTGGGAGTGTAACCCCCTCCCCTTATCTTACCTGTAGTTTCACATATCTGTCCAGCATAGTCAGGTGGACATACGCATTGTCTATCTACACATGTTCCTCCATTCAGGCATTGTGGCTTGGATTAGTATGAGTAGCTATTTTGTGGGAGTGTAACCCCCTCCCCTTATCTTACCTGTAGTTTCACATATCTGTCCAGCATAGTCGGGTGGACATACGCATTGTCTATCTACACATGTTCCTCCATTCAGGCATTGTGGCTTGGATTAGTATGGGTAGCTATTTGGTGAGAGTGTAACCCCCTCCCCTTATCTTACCTGTAGTTTCACATATCTGTCCAGCATAGTCGGGTGGACATACGCATTGTCTATCTACACATGTTCCTCCATTCAGGCATTGTGGAACACAATCGGGACGAGCTGTAATTAAAATATAAACTTGTATAATTAGGGTTTCTATCTATAGAAAATATGAATCAAGAGACACAATTAAAGGTAGATGTTCTGATTGCGAGCCCGATTTTCAACTTGATGTTTTCTGTTTTACATGAAAGGTCATCCTTTAAATTGTCTCATTACAAAGTTTGAGTTGCATAACTCCACTGGTTCTATTTTTAGAAGCACAAGGTCACATAACATATGCCCATTGAGTTGTACACAAACTGGTTGGTGGTTAACCACCTTTGGCAGTAATTCACCACGTTTTAGCCTATAATTTCTAAATGGAACATTTCTGGCCCCTAAGATTTTACAGACATAAAGAGAAAAATATGGGGATTCCTCTGATATCAAAATATCTTGATGTGAAAAAAAAATCATAGCCCCAAAAAAGTGATAGGAACATACACCTTTAATAACGCTTCAACATAGTGAAATCAGTTGAAACTACAAGTGTTAAAAAACATCAGTTTTTTGATTGAATTTCTTCACTTTTTTACTTTTGACAATTAAGTGCCGATAAACTTTTTTTGTGCCAGTTTAGAAATTTTTTGGGTATTGGCAAGAACATTTAAACAAATTGGCCCATGTGAACATCAAATTTTACAATGAAAATATGGTAATTGATCAATAATTTGGCTGCTTCTTTCTGATAAGTTCTTAACCAATAAAAGTGTATTAATTAATTTCATAAAAACAACAATCTTTTTAAGTGTGATACATCATTTTACAGTGTTATATTTTGTTGCTGTTCTGTCTAAACCTTGTATCTCCATTTGGCCCTTCAGCATGTATAACATAATACTTTCTATGTATAACCTTTGGGCAGTCTGTTCTAAACATGTTCAAGGGCCAAACACCCACCTATCAACACCTTGTAAGTGCTCTTGTCCCTAAATGTATAAAGCAACACTTCATATGTATAACCGTTGAACAGTTTTTCTTTCTGACTTTTATCCTGAATTCAAATCAAGAGCAACATCCAAAACCATTTGTCTAGTCTAATTGCATCTAGGTCTCTCAAATAATCAGACAACACTAATTTCTTACATGTTAGCAGGAATGTAAATGTGGCCATGATATGTCCCACCACACACACATACTGTCCTGCATCAGCCTCCGTGATGTCATTGATGTACAGCTTGGTGGATTTACCAGTCAAAAATTCCTCTTCCATATGTGCTTCCACACCCACTGTGTTAATGATGAAACAGAAAACATATTTAAATAGTTTATTATAGTTTAAATGATTCCAGCTATTTGCCTTGGTATATTTGAACCCATGTGACACCAACATGGTTCTCTCGAGATGACCACATGGTTCTCTTGAGATGACCACGTGGTCCCCATATGATTATTCATGAAATTATTATTATATCTAATTATCTAATAATTTTTACCCAACTTCCATGGGAGGGCCTTACATATTTATGCGATTTCCTTCAAATACTAATATGGTAACTACGTGAAAACCACCAGTACCTTGCGGCACTACATCTTAACGTTCAATTTTCTGCTATTTACATATTGTGTTTATACCCATTTGAAAACCAAGTGATTCACATGTGATGCCCTATTCTAGCAGTTGTGTTGATTCCCTTGTGTTAACTATTTCTATAAACCACTCTTTGCTACACATCTTCACCATCTGGACCTTTCCACATGCTTAATTCGTACAGTGTTTATTCCATGTGACACCCATTAGACTCCCATGAAATACCCATGTGTTCCCTTTATGATACTAATACTGCACCCATGTGATCTCTTTCTAACACTACTTCAACACATACATATTTTCCACATGGTGTTGGGTCTTTAATACCCATATGACACACATGTGATTCACATGAATTACACATGTGATTCACATGAGATACACATGTGATTCACATGAGATACACATGTGATTCACATGAGATACACATGTGATTCACATGAGATACACATGTGATTCACATGAGATACACATGTGATTCACATGTGATACACATGTGATTCACACGAGACACCCGTGTGATTCACATGAGATACACATGTGATACACATGAGACACACATGTGATTCGCATGAGACACACATGTGATTCACAGGAGATACATGAGACACACATGTGATTCACATGAGACACACATGTGATTCACATGAGATACATGAGACACACATGTGATTCACATGAGACACACATGTGATTGAAATGAGACACCCATGTGATTCACATGAGACACCTGTGTGATTCACATATGACACCCATGTGATTCACATATGACACCCGTGTGATTCACATATGACACCCATGTGATTCACATATGACACCCGTGTGATTCACATATGACACCCGTGTGATTCACATGAGACACCCATGTGATTCACATGAGACACCCGTGTGATTCACATATGACACCCGTGTGATTCACATGAGACACCCATGTGATTCACATGAGACACCTGTGTGATTCACAATGTGACGCCCATGTGGTCACTTTCCAATTCTCTGTCAATCCCCATTAATACATACATGTTCTTCGTGGCACAACTTCATCATCCGGTCCTTTCCACATGGGTGGTGGGTATGGTGACTGTCCTTCAAGCAAGACTTCACACGTGATATAAACATCATCGCCAGACATAGGGGTACCGCTAAAGCTGGGAGTGAGACGTATCTGAACTTGCAATGACTCTCCTGACAAAGAAAATCCAAATCATCATCAAATTTATAATTGAATAAACAAATTGGAACATGTGTTGTGTACATTATGTGAAGTGCGCAGAACCATAAGCATGATAATTGCAGGCAGGATCATCTTTGTGCTGCGAGTGTTGTTCGTTCAGTTTGTAATCATATTATAGTCAAGTGAATACTTTTCTAAAATTAGTTTCATTTTTCTTTTTTGGATGATGCAAGTTCATAAATGAGCTTGTTATTTTAGATTCTTTGTTCATATTTAAAAAAAGATTTCTTTATTTGGCAAAATAAATTACGAGGATAATACAACTAAGTTTGGTTCTCTTTATAAAGGGATTTATTATATTATTAATATAAGAAAGTGTATAATTAAGATTTCTTTATTTGGCAAAATAAATTACGAGGATAATACAACTAAGTTTGGTTCTCTTTATAAAGGGATTTATTATATTATTAATATAAGAAAGTGTATAATTAAGATCAGCTAACCCCAACACGTTAAGTGATACTCGCTGAATTTGATACTAATATTTCAGGATTTTATCCAAGAAATCTTCAAAACCATAGAATTCACTAAGAAATTGTCAATATATCCAATTGTACCTCAGTTAAGTAAAAAACAGGATGAAATAACCTTGAAAAGACCAACACTTATTTTAAATGTTCTTTAAAAATATTCTGAACACTTTCTGAAATGTTGAAACTAAATTTAAATCGTTCGTGATCAACCTAACTATCATTGCATGTTCGCATAGTGCCAATTTGATAGAGATTTACTTATTTTAAAGGAGGTGTCCCGCAAGCATACAATTGTGCATTATATGTTCGACAAATAACTATCGAGCCCAACTTATGTAATTATATAGAACAAAACACCACACTTATGAGAAAAACAAATAAAAACCGCCATCTCTCAACATGCATTTTTTTAAATTCGCGGTGATCCAAAGTCCCGGTGTCGATTAAGTCATAGTTATACAATGCACATGCGCAAATTTGAGCACCGAAACCCATGACGTCATCGACACACCGGGACTTTCGATCGCCGCGAATTTTAAAAATTGCACGTTGAGTGATGGCAGTTTTTATTCGTTTTTGTGACTAGTATGATGTTTTGTTCTATATAATTACGTAATTTTGGCTTGATAATTATTTTTCTAACAAATAATGCTCAATGTTGTGCTTGCGGGACTCTTCCTTTAAGCCCTGTCTACTACTAGTAATCAACTTACTTGTCTCACATGACCGGCCTCCATATCCTGATGGACATTGACATACTCCTTGCACACAAGTACCGCCATTCCTACAAGATGGACTACATTGTATTTCTGGAAATAACACACAAGATTGAGGATAAAGAAAAATCCTCAGTAGACATAATACGGGCTGTACTTAGTACCTGCACATTGCAACAGGTGGGTACAGTTTGCATCTGGGCTGTAACTTTAACACTTTCTGGGCGGTTATTATTTTTACCATATAAAAAGCCCAGATTTTTCAGAAACCTTTCCCAACTTTCGAAGTCTTATTTCGAGAATTACCGAACCAATACTAGGCATGGTTGTACTTATTTTAATGCATTTGTCATGGGGATTCCATATATGGTGATTAAATCCAATAATAAGAGTAAGTGAGTAAGAGTTTTGATGAATGCCTGGTTCAAATTATTACCAATTTTCAATCAATCCTTATATCAAGAAATCATGTTTTTCTATCTGAAATATTGAGCAGATTGTATGGTAATTTGACAATATTCACGAACATCGGCTAAAAACAAGGCCACCAATTTGTTTGGTGGCCAACATTAATGTCGAGTCTGAAATCCCATGATTACTTTTGTTCATGTTGTTGAGCTGGAAAGTGTACATTAGGGCTGATAAATTTTACTACAACCTGCCCAGCTGGCTGGTTTGTAAATAAATGGAGATACACCCCTGGTTTTATTGCTAAACTTAATAGGTGAAGGTAATAAACAAGTAATCAGATTTTACTATTGCCCTTGCCTTGTATAATTAGTCAACACTTTCCATGCGGCAGGCGTCTGCAGACGACGGTTCCAAAATTTCACAAAATGTTTCAAAAATGTCATAATTATTGAATTTCAGCACCATATTTGGTATCGCCGTGAGAAATGCATTAAGATAAGTACAAACATGTCTAGCATTGGCTCCAGAATTCTTGGGATAGACGTTGACATTTGGAAAAGGTTTCTGAAAAATCTGTTTTGTATAATATGGTAAAACTAATAGCAATGTGGAAAGTGTAAATGGTTTGTTTTTCTGGGTTAACAGGGGAGGGGTCATATCAATACCTTACCTTGTATGAGAAGTCTGAATATAGCTGATACCACTCCAACTTGGCATGTATAGGTGCCTCCATCTGTTGCACGCAGATCCATAATGGTCAGCTGAGTTGCTGTCACAGAATCGTATACCACATGCAGATGCTCATTGCCTCCTGTTGAACAATTGCAGACATAAATTTAATTCTTCAAATGTACATTTAGTCATCTTTTAAGTTAATTTTCCTTTAAAACAATAACATTTTTATTAGGAAATTTGCTTATCTATCACTCAAAAAAGTTGCAAATAGGGGGAAATAAATGTGCTAGAATTCTTTTACAAATCTGAACATTTACCCAAATGTTAACATTTTAGAAAAGCCCCAAAAGATTGCCTTTACTGACCTCTGCAAACATGGATAAGTGTATTTGGTCAATTACGGCAGGTATGGAATGGTTTGCATCCTGAAAAGGGTCTTCACTTATTTGGAATGATGCCAGTCTTGCAGGATAATAAAAAACTGGCTAAATGTTGATTAACACAATCAATGATTCACAAAAGAACTCAACAGAGGGCTCTTTTCACTCGGCTATGAGTAACTATATTAGAAATATTACAGACAACAAAAAGACCTACAATCCTGGCCAATATTGTTGGAACACTTTTATACATATGTTTAAAAACTCCCCCTCTCCCCCTAGATCAATGTCGAAACACGATTTTTGGGTTACGGGATACTGGAAGAGGTCAACATTGCCCAGTGGGGAGGGGGGAGTTATTCATGTTGAGGAAAGGCTTCAAGCTTTCCTTCAAAGGCAGCAATGTTTCAATATAAAATTTTGCGAAAACGGGAACGCATGAAAGACTAATTATTACCAGGATGTTCTAACTAATTATGACCGTGATTGTAGTTTTTCAGAAAAATAAGGGAACCTCCTGAGTGTACATTTAAACACTAGAGAAATTGCTGCAATTTCATTTCCTCTTATTTCTGTAATACGTGACAATATCGCATAATTTGATCTTGCACAGACAAGCAGAGCAGTTCTTGCATGGCTTGGTGTCTATATTCAACCTATACGATCATTTAATTCCCTTTTAAAGGTAGGTGTTCCAAATTGCTGGCTAGATTTTCAACTTGATGTTTTCTATTCTACATGAAGGGTCATTCTTAAAATAATCGAATTCCAAAGTTTGAGTTGCATATGTCCAATGTTTCTCATTTTAGAAGCACAAGGTGACATGAAATGTGCCTATTGAGTAGTACACAAACAAACTGGCCAGGTGGTTAACCACCTTTGGCAGTAATTCACTGCATTTTGGCCTATAACTTCTAAATGGAACGAACATATCTTGGGCCAAAAATATGGGGGTTTATTTCTGCATGATATCAAAATATTTTGATGGGAAAAAAATCTAAAGTGATCGGAACATCCACATTTAAATTATTGTTGATGGTTATAAAAGAAAGTCAGATGTGAAACTGTATCATGCATTTATCACAAGAGTGTCATTTTGCAACTCAGTAACCTGCTGTGAAACAAAAGTGACCCGCTATGGGTGGGTGGGTGAGTGGGTGCTATTTCCAGGCCTGCATATATGTTTCACTTAAGGCCAAGTCAGATTTTTTTTCCCGATCTTTTTTTAAAAACAGTTTAAATAGCATTGAATATTAAATATTAAACTAAGAATTTATAACATATATGTGCTACTCTTTGTGATTTCAACTTCATGTTGGCTGAACTTTGAGCTTCTGTTGGTATAAGAAAATTAAAAAAGAAAATTAAAAAAATTAAAAAAGCTGCCCGCCCGCCCCTCCTCTCTAAGATCTGTGGAGGACAACATAACTTCTTCTTTTTTTGGTCTATGAGTGAAATGTAGGAATAAGGAAGCAAACTGATACTGTAAAACCACTTAATTTCATGAGGGATTTTATTTTTGAAAATTTTGCTAGGGATGCGGATTCACAAAATTAAATAACCTCAAAACTGACAATTTTGCATTGAAAGTAACAGTAACAAAGCCAGATTAGCGAAAATTGAATGCCTGCTAAAATAGCAGCTATTTTAAATTCATGAAATAAAGTATCCACAAAACTATAGTGTTTTACAGTTATAATGTACCATTTGATAGACTGGCTACTTCTGCGTTATCCGGTGCTGTCCACAATGGTTGTACATCTGGTGCAGATCCCCTGATCTCACAAATCAGTTTTAGTGTTGCACCTATAGATGGGTCAACTCGTCCTACGGTCCTAAGGTTAAGTGAGAATTCTGGAAAGAATAACAGGACACATAGCTGATATTAACTAACAGAATAAAATATATTTATAATGTGAGGAAAGCTATTTGTTTCTTTTTTAATTCTAGCCCTACCAAAGAAGAGGAAATTCTAGTGGGAAAAAAAGATATACACGAATATGCTGCTTTTATAAGGTCAACATTATAACGAGAAATCCTTAGATATGTAGACAAAGGTTCAAGTTTGGAACCAACAAAATTGTAAGATATGAATCTCTATTCACAACAATAAAATTAGTTTTGTGTAAAAATGTGGCCTATTCCTGAAGATAATAAAAGCAGCTATATCAGCCATTGGGAAAAATATGGGTGAGAGGTTTTGACCTCTTATAGGTACATTCCCATAAGAGAGAATTCAACCTTACATCAGATGAATACAATTCTTGATCCGACCGACCATTCCATTTTCTTACCTGGGTTTTGACACTGTAGACCACCATATCCCCTTGGACATCGGCATTGACCAGCCTCACACACGCCATTATTCAGACACGGTACCGGGCAGTCAGATACTATAGATTAAATAAATAGCCAAATTGGCATATCAGTTAATCACAGTTTAGTTAAATGATGTACCAAACTTCTCACTCAAGGAAACCACAACCGTGTCTATTGCACAATCTTCTGTAAACAGCACAATTTCTACCCTCAGGAGATGGCACAAGCACAACTGCTATCCTCAGTTAATGTACAATTCCTATCTCCAGTAGATAACATATGCGATATCTTCAGTAGATAGCACAAAGCACAATACTTCAATTAACTTTAATTTTAGAGCTATTATAATGGCAAAATAGCAATTGACAACCACACCATGCATCAATTCCATCTTTAACATACTTTGTTTATAAGGCTAAATTTAAAAAATCTTTTGTCTCAAAGCTCTTCAGTTTTTCAAAACCTAATGTGGAATGCAGGGTTTTTTTAAGGTTTTTTTTTTTTAAATATAAAATATTGAAATCCTTGTAAAAGTGACTTTTGTATTTAAAATGATGTGATCAATGAAAATCTGAAAAATCTTTTTTTAAAAAGATTTTTAAAAGATTTTTCTTTCTTTCTAATGCGCATCAATAAACTAATGCACGCGGGAGCTTTGAGACAAATGATTTTTTTAAATTTAGCCTAATATTCAACAAATCAGTCAAAAGCTCACAATACCACTTACAATTGAATAATATTGTGCGGAGTTGGTGATTTATCTGATGAAGTATGTGTATATATAACAACAAGCCAGTTGTCAATCTCATCTCCTCAACATACTTAGTCCTATTACAATCAATAAATCAAGATAACACTTACCATCAAATGATATCGTGACAGAGTTGGTGAGTTGCCCGATGTAGCATGTGTATATACCGGTATCATCTTGTTGTAGATTACGCACCAGAAGACGTGTGGAGGTGTCCGTTATGTACTCAACGTTTATATTTTCCCTGCCTCCTGCAAGGTTCAACAAACCATATATCAAATCAACTTCATTACAAATTCAGTGACAAATGCACAGGTACAAGAACATGTGTTGCTCTCATTATCAGTTCTACATTGGTATGGGTACAAAATTGTATTTATCCTCAATCTGTGAGGTTGGAGAATACCACCATGGCCTTGTACTGTAGAGCATAGCTCAATGGAACCCCAGTCCTATACACACACACACGCCCCTACTAGTTTTTGCTGTCAATTCAAAACCTCATGAATATATACGATACGTGCAACCCAATCAAATGCAGTCATTTACTGGTACATACAAAGAAATGCAGGTTACTTACGGACAACCAAGTCCCTCCATGTAAACATTAGTAACGCGATAGTGGTAGAGATCGCATATTTTTGGCGGCGAACCATCTAGCTTGCTGAAAAAAACACGCATCCTAGGTACAACAGCGCCCTCTACGATAGGGGTAGAGTTCGCGCAAAATAGGGGTTGAGTTCGCAAATTCTACACGGGTCGGTTACCGTATCGCGCCTGCGGCGGGCTCATCTAAATTGGACCTAACTTAAATCGGTTCGTAACAAGCCGGGTTTAGTCGCCTCGGCCGCAGGCGGCCTGCGGCTCCTTTTCTTACTAGTGCCTAGCGGCGGGCTATCCGCGTACGGTGCCTTCGGCCCCGCTTGACACTGTGAGCACGGAACAGAATCAAGTGAAGATTTATTTACAAATAATATTTTTCGTATAGTGTATACGGTACTTGTTGTTGTAGTGTTGTTGTAGTGTATTTTTGAGGTATCGACCGTGCTGTATTGTGGGAGTTACTAATTTTCAGCAGCCAGGTACCCTTTTTCAGATCGCTCGCGATCTAAACCCTTTTGGCATTAGTAACCCCTGTATAATATGTATCGAGTTTGATCACCAAAACGATTCGTGTAATGCCACGAACGCATGGCGTATTTGCACTACGCGACATGCGAGTGGTTTCCTTGCACGATTTGCCAAGTACCACCCAGTATCGTTAAATGACAATTTCAATTGACGGTTTTGATTCAGGATAATGACTTTAATTAGTTGTTTTGTCGGTAACTGTGAAGATTCAAAAAGAATTGCTTTGGGACCTCAGACTTTTTTCTCGGGGCTACGCCACTCCTGAAATTACTCGGTTCCAACCTCTTAACAACTGGTACACAGTCATTATCTTTCAAATTGGACCTTATAAACTGGTTGTGTAGACTACTATCTAAATGTGGACACACCCCCATCTGAAATTTGTCGCCTAACCGCGACTTTTTACACATTTTACGGGAGATTGAGGACCTAACCCATCACCCACAAATATGGACTTAGTCTTAAATGAAGTCTTACGTTATTTGAAATTGTTTGCACATGGTTAGAAATCGTTACCTGCCCGACTTGCTAGTTGGGGGGGGGGGGGGGGAAATGGAGGTACACCTCTGAAAAGAAGGTATCACAATCATTTAAAATAGCTTATAACTGTAAGTGGAATGCAACAAAATAAAATAATTATTTGGCAAAACTAGGGTTGGTCTGTTTTTGTGCAATTAAAGATAACAAAAACAACAGCCTGTCAAATCATGGACACAAAATGTAGGACCTGAGACAAAGAAATACCTCTCTATTAGGTGCACATATGGTGAGATCAAGCTAGCTATGATGGTTGAAATTTTAAGATTTTCAAGCTGACTCTGCAGGCTGCTTTTGTAGGAGCGGGATTCCCAAAGCATATGGAACTGGTCTCCCCCCCCCCCCCCCCACCCCCCCCCCCCCCCCCTCATGGGACCTGTTTTATTCCCAAAACCATGACTAGGGGATTATGGTTAAATACCTTGTCTGACTGGTATGATAGCTGTTCCTCCTGGGTCAACCCATTCTGGTTGCGGGTAAGGAGTGGGTCCACGGATCTCACAGATATAGGTCACGTCCTGTCCAGGTATGACGAGTTGATTGGATGGCGGAATAATGGAAATCACAAAATCTGGACCCACTGAAAAGTACAAATGAGATTTAGGTAATAAGTAGAATGGTGTCCACACAGATATATAAAACTTTACTAGACTTACAGTTTCAGTTCGTATTTAAATAATGTCAAAACTCATGTCAAAACTCATGTTGAATATAGGGGTCAATCTCCCAAAGAATTTCTCTGAGTGATTTGTAGTGTGAACACATTCAGAGTTGAGATCATCGGGACTCTCAACCTACGTACTGCATTGATTAAAAATATATGTGTTACTAAAAATGAATGATGGATGAGTGAAGTTCCCATGTTGTTTGTTCATTTGTCAATACACTTGAATTTATTTTTTCAGATGAAACAGCAGACAAAAACTACACAAAAGGGATCATATTAGAGAATTAGGATAGCAAACTTTGAATATGATAGGCTATAATCCTATAATCCTTGCAAATTCAATCGAAATGAGAGTAGAATTAGAACAAACAGTAGTTAAAAACATGATATTTAAATACTTATAAAACCATACATTGCATAGAATGTCAAAAAGAACAAAAAACAAAATGAAAAGAGGGAATGTTTTGGTGCTACAATGTTAGAAAAAGTATTCGAACACTTTATAGGTCTAATGAAAAGTTATCCCTTTTCCACCCTGATCAATGTTGAGTCGCCTAACTTGCCAACCATCAGCCTGTGGCCTAGCAACATTGATTGGTAGGGGAAGGGTATGTTGAAGGGGAACTTTCAGATGCATATCGGTATTTTCACATGACTCTAATAACGCGTACTATATGGTAATTAAAAGGTGCA
The DNA here is from genome assembly GCA_035610835.1 of Ophiura sarsii. Taxonomy (NCBI): domain Eukaryota; kingdom Metazoa; phylum Echinodermata; class Ophiuroidea; order Amphilepidida; family Ophiuridae; genus Ophiura; species Ophiura sarsii. Next base: position 62,343,285 of record CM069449.1, read on the forward strand.
AACAAGGTCACTGTTCGAACACATTTTTTCTATGATTGTAGTTGGACTATCTCAGACTTTAAAAAAGTATTGTACCATAACCATTTATAAACCCTGCTAATATAAGCTGTTACTTTGTTAAATGTCACTGGAATCAAACCAGTTGTGGACATGGATGGTGTGAACATAGACTTAGACATAGATCACAATAACGGGGACTTGGTCTTGGACTTGGATGGTGTGGACACAACCACAACACTGGGGTTACTTATGCAGAGCTGGATAGGAGTATATTTGAAAATCCATACAATGCTCACCCCTCCCAACTGATATCTATCCACATTCATTTTGAGTCAAGTCTTGTAACTTACATCTATATTGGCACAGATCTCCTGTGAATTCTTCCTCACAGAAGCAACTGGTATCACGACACTGCCCTCTATTCTCACACTGTAAATCGCACGGCACTGTGGGTAATTGAATAAATTGAAGCATTAGGCACAAATACCATTTATGTTTATGACATTGAGAGTTTCTCGTTGGTAATTTATAAGCTATGCTTCATGTTACCTGAAGTTTAGGTGATAACAGCATGAATTCTAGTTTAAGCATGGCAATTTTGCACATAGCTTAAATGTAATGGCATATGTACCTGTTAGATTTAATTACGATGTGGTCCCCTAGAGTATCCCTGATGAAATCTCCTGTCTTTATGAAGTGTAACTCCATAAGTCATGCAAGTGAATGAAGAATCTCTATTGAAATTAAAATTATGTAGGTCAAATAAAAATGAATCCCACTTATAAAAAGAAATACACATACTACCAGGCCTGTTCCATTACTGTTAACAACTGATTGGCCATACTGAAGCTTACATGACTGTAGAGCACCCTCACCAAGAATATTGATTGCTCGAAAATATTTTGATCAAATTTTGATCCAAATTCATAATCTTTATCGATCAATTAAAACCAATTAAGAATAAATATTTACACCAATTTAGTTTCTCTAAATTTAACTATTTTTCAATCAAAACAGTTACCATACTTTTAACATAAAGTAACATATTAACCCCACGTTTTACTATTTTTATAACTTTTTTGTTAAATCCTCATACCTGCTGGTCTGACATCAATGTTAAATGTGCTTGTGAGTGGTCCCAGTACACATGTGTATGGTCCAGCATCTGATAATTGTATACTATCAAGCAGCAGAATAGTCACTGTAGAGCTCATGTATTCCACACCTATTCTGTCTCCAATGCCTAAAATCAAGGAATTTACAAAGGTGAATGAAAAAGGCAATGACAAAAATATGTGATGCGATCTGTGAAAACCCGCCACATGGTGGCATTTTTCATATTGGAGATATTTATATCATAATAAAGCTGGAACTGTTTCGATCATTTTTCTACGATCACTACAAAAAAAGTTATGAGTGAATGATGATTGTGATGTCATCAAAAGTTACAAAATAAGAAATCATGAACACAGGCCAAAAAGATACATAATTCAATATAATAACATTATAAGGTTAATAATACAAGTGCCTTAAGTAAGTTTTTGAAGGTGAAATTTCATAAAAGATGATGACACAAAGTATTTGTAACTAATTTTCTTTAGAAAAATCAAAAAAAAAGAAAAATGGGTTTTTTAATTTTTATTTTGTTATTATTTTTATTTTACCCATAATCCCTAGTTCACATTTTGCGACATCCGACGGGTTTTCACAGATCGCATCACATATGTGATACATAAATAATCATTAACCCTAACCATCTACACACTACAAATCCCTACAGTCCTATCTGCTGGTTTTTCTCACCTGATATTTTGGTTCCAAAAAAACGCCTGGGGAGTTGGGGTTAAAACACATTTTCTTCACGTTCCCGGGAGGGGGCAACCCTTTTTGGCGCCAATGTTACTTTTAAACTATAAATGTGATGTACATAAAAGTATACATTTTTTAAATGAAATGAGTCAGAGAATATATTTTTGGTATCAAATTTCACTAAGAATAGTGATTTTTTTTACATTTTTGCCCAAAAAAAATCACTTTTTTTGGGCCAAACATTTTCGGTTGTCTGAAAAAACCATCCTACACACAACAAATCCCTACAGTCCTAGCTGCTGGTTTTTCTCCCCTGATAAGTTCATTCCCTAATAAACGCCTGGGGAGTTGGGGTTAAAACACATTTCCTTCACATTCCCTTAACCCTAACCATCCTACACACTAAAAATCCGTACAGTCCTAGCTGCTGGTAACACATGATCGCCCGGTCTATCGTGCCATGGTCCGGCGACCTATCAACTCGAAAAAAAACTTAAATTGTTTGTAGCTGACCAGTTAGCGCAGTCGGTAGGTTGTCTGACTTGCATGCATGCATGCATGCATGCAGCCTTGGTTCAATTTCCGGCACCTGCACAGACTGCCCCCCCCCCCCCCCCCCCCGAAAAAAATAATAAAAAATTAAATTAAATAAATAAATAAAGATTTGCCCCATTTTCTCCCCTGATATTTTCATTACCAAAACACACCCTGGGAGTGAGGGTTAAGAGCAGGCTTCCTCAATGCACTTGTGATAACTACGGATATAGATACATCATGAAACTAATTTTCATATAAAAATACCACACTTTTCAAAAAACACATTATTACTAAGCATAGTAAGAGGTTACATAATATGTATAGGTCATTTCTCTGTAAAAGGTGAAATTTTGCATGAGTGACCATGCAACTGAAGTTAAAGTAAATTCAAGCATTTAAGAAAATAACCATCTATTCACACTTCTATTTCCAAAGTAACCACAAATGCAATATCACAATCTAACAGCTTTCAAGACATACTATCAAAATGAATTAATCATATTTTCAACCTCTTATTGGCTACAAAAGTGGGACAAATGTCAACAATTTTTGTTATCTGGCTAACCAAACGTTTGTTTTATGCAAACAATTTATTCTTTCTTCACAGAAAAACGATGCATTCTCTCACCAGCTTGGTCAATCAGCACATCTCCTGGTGACCTCCATTTTGGCATCTGTAGGAATGTCACCCCTATGATTTCACATTTGACCCTGAAGTCAACACCTTCAGTGGGGACGCCGTCTACGATGGGGGTGATGCGGATGGTGACTGATGGGTCAACTAATAGGAGAATAATCAACATGTAAATATAAATTCACATTAGAATTAAACCCTATAAACACAAAGACTATACATGAATGGTATGCATATGCTGTATGTTCACATGCTCCTTGTTGGGTAATATTCATTTACTTTTTTTATAGATCGTGCATGCAATTGAAACATTGTAACATATTTATCTGTACATAAATATTTGTTGAACGTAAATGTAAAATTATCTGTTAAAAGCTGTTGAAATTCAGGCAATTTGCCAATCCTGTTCTAGTATCACAAACTAAACAAAATATGTTGGTCTGCACTGACATAACTTAAATAAATAAATGCACACCCTACAGGATTTTTCAACAATCTCCTTCTTAGCAATATCAATGTTGTACTTGTTAAACACCCACCCAAAAAAAATTAAAATTAAAAATTAAAAATATTTGTTTAGTCCCGGCGAGGTACATCGGTACTGTGTGACAGCACCTTAAGAAACTTTTTGAGATGTGTACGATTATGTGTAAGCAAGTTGAAAGCCATAAAGTTTGTTCTGATTGTTCTTGTTTGTTTTAATTTGCATTGATAAAAAGGATATCTGATATGATTTTAGGTTTGTTACTATGACTGGTTTTCTTGCACTCAAACTGGTATGAAACAGAGTTAAGTTATGCTGTATGGGTTATAAGTTGATTTGAAGGCCCATGGGATAATTAGAATACTAATCTGCTCCCTTCAGTTACATCTCGCTTCGCTCACTTCCGGGTTCTCGCAGATCACAGCTGGAACTACTGCTAGTTTATTATACTACAAATCAAAATGAGTGATGATAGTATAGTTGTCTTCCATCATCAGCTACTCCTTATATTGATAGATGACTAAACAAGTACACTGGAGGTTAGAAGCCAAGTTTTCTAAAACTCTAAATAGTGACAACAAGATTTTGTTTTAACTTCTTCACACTTTCAAACTGGTAAAAATGTTAATCATTTTATTTCTATTGTAACTTTTTTAGGTATTTATTTTTCATTTAAGTTTCATCCGTTATCATGCATGTGCACATAGGTCCCTTGTCCTTTGTGCTATATTACATAACAAGATAAGACAGCAATGGTATTGACTTACTGTCTACTTCCTGGCACAGCGATCCTCTGTATCCACGCGGACAGCGACATTGTCCTTCCACACATGTACCGCCATTTTCACAAGATGGAATGCAATCTAAAAAGAAGGGAAACAATTAATTAAAATGATATCCACGATAGCATCAACCTAAAGGCGTATAATGGTCATAACTTAGTTGAGATTCAGTAACTTCTTAGCTTATTTCATTATTTTATCTTCAAAACATTATTTATATATATTCAACAACTCCCCCTATACAGTAGCAAAGCGTTGTTAATTTGAGATAAATAATGCTGCTATGGAAACCATCACACCGATCGATATTGTGTGTTGACGCGCTACGCGATCGAAGCCACAGTATTTGTTGTTATTGTAACAGGCATAAATCTTGATAGCAAAGATCAATGTGATTTTCTTTTTCATATGAGCGGAAGAATATGCTCTTTGAATATGTGCTTCATTGGTTTGTCAAATTTGTTTGGTCTTTTTGGAAACAAATATTCATTCCTGTACAACTTCTTTTTTGACTCAAATTTCAAAGTCTATCGCAAGAATTATCGAACAAATACTGGGTATCTTTGTACTTATGTTATTGCATTTCTCATGGTGATTTCAAATATGGTAATGACATTCAAAAACATTTTGTGAAATTTCGGAATGCTGTCTGCAAATGCCTGCAGCATGAAAAGTGTTAAATGCCACCAACTTCTCTGAGAACCAGCGGAGATGGCTTAAACGTTTTCACCGTTTAAGAATGTAATATATGACCTTTGACCTCACCTCTAAATTGACAGAAAGTTCCAAAGTATTCTTGCGGGCATTCACACACTCCATTGTTGCACCGCCCTCCATTGACACAAGATGGAACACAAGGTTGCTCTGAAAATAAACACACGAAAATGTTTATATAATACCAACTATGTTATCATACAATATCAATGGGTAAGCTTTAGAATACCCTATCATTTGTAGACCTCACTGTGTAAGTGTAAGGGCCGTTCTTTAAAAGCCCCCTATTGAAAGCATGCAGTGGTGGGGTATACTAAAGGAACTCAAATAAGTACAGGCCGGCATGTTTTCTAATTCTGAAATCTTGAGGAGTAAAAAATTGTCTTAAGATCTGAAGCAGGTTGATAAAGGGGCATACAAAAATAGTAAAGGAGGGTGATGGAAAAGGGGGTATTGACAGTCACACAAACCTACAATACCAATTTAAGTGATTACCCCTGTCCCTGCACCCCACTACCCCACAAAAACAATTGCTTAGTTTTATGGCCACAAATGTTATCTTCCCAAAAGGGCATTTATAGGAAAAAAACAATAATACAATAATCAAGGGTGATATTTGAAGGCAAAAATCGATGCCTTGAATTCACTAAAGTCCTATGACACACATTTAAATTCCAATTGAGGATGCTATCTTGCAAACATCTGTCATTGTGGTTTTGTCTTTGGACTAAATGTGATCAAACGCACATGCACTTATAGGTGGATGAAATTCAGTGTGCTCTGAGAATAAATACTTGTTATGTGTGGAAAATCACTTGCAGGTTCATGCAGCATATACCCTTGCCTATTTGGAATGTTATCCAAAGCATTATGATAGCGAATATAATCAGAGGTGAGCATATACTAACGGCATATGTGTACAATCAAATTATGGGTGCTATTTAGCGGAGATATATGATTCTGGCTTTAACTTACTGTATATAATCAATGTAAGCGTATTTGTGCGCTGTCCTATGACACATGTGTACAATCCTGAGTCTTTCCTGGTCAAATCATTGATAATCAGTTTGGTGGATGTTGGACTTACTTCTTCTATACTGATGTGATCAGTGCCTCCTGGAATCAAATGAAATTCAAATAAATTTAATGATGGAAATGTATAGACAGTGTTGCCTGTAACATCACAGCAGCCAAGCAAACAAAAGCTTGCCTGCCGATGTGACGGTGAATTGCCTGCTAAACAAATTAAGCTTGCCTGCCGGCGTGCGTGCGCAGTCGAAGGGGTGTCCATTATAAGTGATACGCTAAACCAATCTGTAACAACAGCAGTCAATACAATAGTAGATGCATGTTCCTCCTTTCATTGAATGGAACCGGGCACTCTACATTGTTGATCAACAAGAGATGACATGGTCTATAAGATGATTTGTTACAGACTATGAAGACAGAATAGACGTTCAAGTCTACTCACCCTGTCTAATTTGTTGTACCTTATCTCCATTCGTTCCTCTAAGCCACACAGGCTGGGGACATTTACTCACCATGTTCGATTTGTTGAATCTCGTCTCCATTAGCTCCTCTAAGCGACACAGGCTGCGAATAAGAGTTACTTGACGTTCAAGTCTACTCACCCAGTCCAATTTGTTGTATCTCATCTCCATTTGTTCCTCAAACCACACATGCTGGGTACATTCAAGTCTACCCACCCAGTCCAATTTGTTGAATCTCATCTCCATTCGTTCCTCTAAGCCACACAGGCTGGGGACGTTTAATTCTACTCACCATGTTCGATTTGTTGAATCTCGTCTCCATTAGCTCCTCTAAGCCACACTGGCTGCGAATAAGAGTTACTTATTACCAAGTCTACTCACCCTGTCCAATTTGTTGTATCTCATCGCCATTCGCTCTCAGCCACACAGGTTGTGGATAAGCATTACTATCGCCAACATCACACACGATGTTGATGTCATCAGTAATGCTGGGAAGCACCTCTACTTGTGGTACCAACACTATGGTGACATCATCAAATACTAGAATGGACAAGAAATAATATGGAAATCAATTACAAATGTGAGATCATGATGATCACCAAATGTGAATGCTTGATTTCACAACATTTGAATGTTTAAAAGGTCAAGTTAAGTGATTGATGAAGAATTGAAAGTTTTAAAACTTATAAAAAGAAATCAAAACAAAACATGAATGAATTTCAGCATATCTTTAAGTTGAGTAAATCAATAAATAATAATTCTAAAAGTGTACAAGGATATTCTGATACAACCCTATTTCCATAGTTTCAGGAATTGTAGTAAGATAGATTTTCATTAAAAAAAATGTGAGAACTTCATTATTTTCTTATTTCCCACCAGACATCTGGAATCTTGTCCAATTTATAAGCAATCCAAAATAAAATAAATGAACAAATGTGACTGTACTCAATTTCTGGAATTTCCAAACAATTTACATTCAAGAAAGTTTCTACTTACTTCTTATTTGGCAGAATGAGCCGGCATAATTCCTGGGACATACACATGTAGAACCCACACACTGTCCACCATTGGCACAAGGGAAGTCACATGACGTCACTGAAATAAATAAATAAATGTCTACTTGACAATATCTGATAGAATATGAAACAAGTTTTGTAATGATACCTAGTTTCTGAAAATGGAAGTAACAGTTTTTTTTGAAAATATGAGGAAAAGAACATACATATTTGTGTTTATATTCTTTAAATTTTACAATTTATTTTACTCTATATCCCAAAATAAGCCTAGCGGACAAGACCGTGATGTGCCTTATGACGTAATGCGTCACACATATGAAGGAGATTGTTTGATCCATACCAGCGTTCTTCATTTGCTTTTGTCAGATGATCAGTTTTCAGCCTACGACTCGAAAAGTTGACTGTCATATCATCGCTTCCGATTCCAATTTTACGGCTCAGATCTGTCAGATTTATACTTCAGTTAGTCCCAAACTGGCAAGAAATGTGCGTTTCTATCTCTCCATACGCAAAGTAATCCAAGCGTACATATGCACAAGATTTTGTCCATACACATGCACTTGTCACGCAGATGGTGCAAAGTGCGTTCGTTGCATGCATATGCGCCCACAGTCTTCTGTATTTATTCGCTGCTGTAAGAAGACTCGCCAATTTGGAACTGATCAAACTATAACATTCAAGTGTCAGGTTATTTGCCTTATTTACTCAAACCTATAAAAGGTCTGCTTAAGGATGGCATTTGAAAGTTGATTTACTCATGGCAAACCTCACTACGTTGAGGCCATCGGTGTTTTGTCATAATAGCCATCTGGTAGATATAGACCTACTTTCTCAAGAATTGTTTATAGCTTTATCAAAAATTAAGACTTTCACTGACTATGTTTGGAGGTCCATGATACTTATTAGCAATTGAATAAGGAGTGTATGGGTCCAAACCTGGTTTATAAACATGATTGCTTGTATTACGTCTGGGAAAGCCAGACAGCCTTTATTGTAAATGCTTACTATGTATACTAATCCCAATAATGTTTTCAACTTGAACTTTTGGACCCAACAATTTTAAGGAAACCTTGAAAATTAACTGCCGCTTGGTCAAAAAGATGGATACATCATTTGTTGCACCAATCAGCAGATCTGCCAATCAGATACAATGTTTGACGGATTGTGTCCCTGGCATAAATTGGAATGAAATATTTCGTCAGAAGCAGCATTTCAATTGCTTATTCAAATGAGTATATCTTGAAATTAACCAATCATAAACGTTGTTAGATAGGCAGGAAGTGCTCATGAGGTGCAAGCAGACCCTGCAAATTTCCTGTATCGCATCGCAATTTGCACCTTAAAAATCTGCGATACAACTTTCAAAGACCGGTGCAAATTTGTGATATAGGTTTTTGCCTATAAACCAAGTTGCTATCGCGATTCACCTAAAATTGCACCTCAACTTGAAGAAATGGCACCTTGACCTCAAAAGTAAGGTGCAATTAATTTGCACCTCAAGAAAAATTTGAAATGTCAGCACTGGGTGCAAGTGAGTGCAAGTTGATACTTACGCTGATATTCGCAAGCAATACCGGCATATCCATCAGGACAGATACACACACTGTTATCACAAATGCCACCATTTACACAGTCAGGATTACACTCAGGTTCTGAAATAAAAGCAACACAATATTTAGTAAATAATATATAGTCTCGGACAAACTGGCGTGAATTAAATTAACAAAGACCTTAAAAATACACTGTCTCGAACCCAGTCCCTCTCGCATTCGCAGCTGTAGGATTATCAACTAGGCCACATATAGGGGACTATGTTTACATGGACACCAGAAGAATGAGCACTAAAAATGTATACAAAGCCCATGTTGAGAGTCTCTAGCAGACGAAATACAAGTAGTAAATATTAACAATATTCAGTGTTAGGAGTAAATGCCAGTACTTTTAATAACTAAATGTCATATATAAATAATTCCAAACTGAACTTGCCGGTACTATTAGTTTAATGGAAATTCTTGAATACCAACCAGGGTAGATACAGATATTTGTGCCACCCATAGGCATAATTGATATAACAGTCTGGTTCAAAATAAAAGCAACTCAAAAGAAAATGTCTTGAGCAACACCAATATGCTTCATGTTCATCATGCCACACATGACCACTGGTTTCAGTCACCAGAATCTTCTGGTTCCCAATGAAAGATAATTTATAATATTGTTAAGTGAGGGTCTTTTAGAAAATCCTGCTGCAAGAAGTACAAACGATATGACTTTAATTCAGTCCTCTCTTGTTTTTCTCGAAGAGTAAGTTTTAGTTGGGATTCAACTTCTTTTTCATTTATGTATAGCCAAGTTATACCTATCTGTACCATGTAAGTTCAATCACCTGGACCCACATGGAAGTCAGACAACTTGCAGCTATTAATTACTTCAACACATGTTTGGCAATGCTTGCTATGGGGGAAAAGCATGGTTGACACTGTAGTGACGCTAAGCATGTTGGACTGCACAAGAAATCTTCTTTGAGGCAAATCAACAGTGCTATGGCTAGATGCAGAAACCATACCACTTAACTATACATGACAACTTGGACTGAACTAGGTCAAACGACTTAAATTCTGAAGAGCGGGACATTATAGGTCAATAAATGAGTATATTTACAAATCAATGCATGTGCGCTGATGTTGATGTGAGAATAATGGCACTTAATAAGTGCATTGATTTTTCTAATTTTTTCAAAACAAAACATACGCATGTATTGACCTAATTCATACAAAAATCAAAATTCACAATTTGAACATAATTTTGATAAAATGTAATTAATAACGAATAAAAACATGTTTTAAACAAGTTTGCTACACATGCAGTGAAAATCGGCAAATCCGCGATGCCTGAACAACAAATCAAAACAAAGCATGTGGTGCGCGCATTAAACAGTGGACACACAGAGTGTATTAGACACTTTCAATGCACTCCACATATTTTAGTTTCTTGCTTTCTGATTGGTTCGACACTGCTAAGAGTGTATGAAATACCCTCATTCATCTACCTCTGTGCAGTGACATCAGAGCATATTCTAGTGACCAAACAACATATTACAGTGAGCAACTCATTATGACATATGCTGGCGTATGGACCATGCAGACACAGTTAAATCCTGGAATTCATCAGTAAACACTGTATCAATTACTAAGATACTCTCCTATGTCACAGAGGTGGATAAATACAAGCATAGACATAACTTGACCTACCCGATAGTATCAGTGTATAAGTATTGCTCACAGGCCCAACATAACAAGTATAGACACCGGAATCGGCCGGACCCACATCAAAAATTTGCAGCTGTGTGGACATCGAATTTAACCTATCGATATTGATATGTGCAGATCCGCCATCTTGGATTGACAATATGGGGTCACCGGTGGGGTCAATCCATACTGGCTGTGGCTGGAATGAGCTGCTTATGAATTCACAGTTGATGACTATATTATCTCCTGGATATGGGTAGGGATCAATTCCATCACGGTCTATGTTGACTACCAAACTGCCGGAAACTTTGAACAAAAACAAATTATGAATATTTAGTAAAGGGGGCCCACCTAAGATCCGGTAGCAGTTAAAGGAGGGATCTCGCAAGCATAACACTATGCATGATGTGTTAGACAAATAATTATCAAGCCCAAATCTTGTAGTTATATTGAACAAAACATCATACTTATGACAAAAACGAATAATAACTGCCATCTCTCAACATGCAATTTTAAAAATTAGCGGCAATCGAAAGACCCGGTGTCACTGACGTCATATTTGCCCACGTGCATTGTATAAGCATGACGTTATCGACACCGGAACTTTCGATTGCCGCGAATTTTAAAAATTGACTGTTGAGAGATGGCAGTTATTTTTCGTTTATGTCATAAGTATGATGTTTTGTTCTATATAACTACGCGATTTGGGCTCGATAATTATTTGTCTAACATACAATGCATTATATTATGCTTGCAGGACACCTCCTTTAATTATATGAGTTATTTTCCAAGATCACAGAAACTATTGTTGGTGGGATTACATATACTGTAAAGTGGAGATTTTTGCCCTACATTTATTTTTGTGCTTTTCACGCTAAATGTGAAAATAAAAATGCATGAATATATTCATTTTGTATGTAAGGAAGCTCAGAATCGCAAAAATAAAATCAAGCAATATTGTTGTTGGGCCTTAATATTTACCTGTGACTTGACAGAATTCTCCCTGGTATCCTGGTAGACATGTACACTGTCCACTGTCACTGCACTCTCCACCATTCTCACAATGGAACAAACAAAGGCTTGGAGAAACTAGAGGGAAAGTTAAACATGGGTTAAAGTAACGAATGTGTCGCCTCCATTGGAGGAGCAAGTTAGTGCATATTTTTAGGATAATGAGTGTGTATCAGTTGTTAAAGGGGCACTGAGAGATGTATCGATATACTAAATGGGCAAATAACGTAAAGATAATCATCAACATAGCCCAAATTCAAAATGTCATACAATTCCGACGTCGCCTTCATGCTAAATAAGCAAATAACGGCACTTCCGGGTTGAGATTTGCCACGATAGGCAATGTGTGAAACGATAGCATAACTTCCGAATTCAGCACCTACTTTCGATATGATCATATCGAAACTAAGAAAATCATGAAATTTTATATGATAAACGTTGAAGGTTGGTAAACGGTTTCAGATGGTAGTTAGTATGCCTAAGTATTACTTTGATGCAAAAAAACTGATTTCAAGGATAATTGAGGGGGCACTCCCAAACATATCTCTCAATGTCCCTTTAAGAGGTCAACTGTGAAGAATCAAAACATTTTCACTTTGGAACCAAGGAATTGCATGAGGGGCGTAGCCCCAAGGGAAATTCCGAGGTCCCAAAGTAAAATATTTGATTCTTCACATTACCGACAAAACAACTGATCTAAGACATTATCCTGATTCAAAACCATCATAGTCATTTAATGATACGACGGATGTAACTTATTTATTTAAAAAGTTACACTTTACAGCAATTTAACCATGCTTCACCTATTACAAATATTGATCGAAAATCATGCAAGCGAACCACTCACACGTCGCGTAACCACTGTGTTGTGAAATACGCCATGCGTTCGTGGCATAACGCAAATTGTATTGGCGATCAAACTTGTTACGCATTATACCCGGGGTGACTAATGTTTACGCGGAGGTACTTGGTTCTCCGTTAGTGACCTGTGCTTATTTGTGCGTAAATTCATGAGGTTTTGAATCTATAATAATATCGTAGGCTTAGGCGATAAAATGAAACACCTGTTCTTTGCATTTTTTAATTTGTTAAATGTGGGTCACATTAGTATCACATGGATAATATACACCTAGCACATAAAGTCCCTGACCAGGTGCTTTGAGGTTGATTTATTCAAAATAGATAATCGGTACCAAAAATCTGAGATATATATTATATGAGCAGATTTCTTCTCCGCAATTTGATACCTCATTCAACAAAATCGAACAGATACTTTTAAAGTTATGGCGATTTCAATGACCGTGCATACAACAGAAAAGTTGCACTAGGTATAGGAATCATTGATTTGTGTGTGATTACTGTCATAACTGTGTGCTATCTGAATGAGACAGATGAATGGGTCTTTAGTGATAACCGCAATGTGCGGGACAAAGGGTGTATCTGGCTGTGAAGAATACAAGTCTTAGCTGATAAGCTGTGAGTTTTCAGTGACAGTGGTAAATCACACACAAATCATCAATGATTTCCTATACCTAGTACAACTTTTCTGTTGCATGCGTGGTCATTGAAATCGACATAACTTTAAAAGTATCCATTCAATTTTGTTGAATGAGGTATCAAACTGCGGAGAAGAAATTTGCTCATTTATTGTATTGCTCAGATTTTTGGTACCGATCATATATTTTGAATTAGCCAACCTCAAAGCACCTGGTCAGGGACTTTATGTGCTAGGTGTACATGTATTGATTAAAGCACCAACCTGGGTGCTGACAGAAGTACCCAGCAAATCCTTCTGTACACACACATTGACCAGCAGTACAGGTTCCTCCATTTCGACATGGAATGCGACAATCACGAACTTTTGAAAAGAAAGTTACATCAAATTGCATGTATCAGTCTCAATTATATCACTCAAGGATACGTGTTAAATCGTTGCCTCAGCTTCATCTAGCTTTTTTGATATAGGTTACACCACTATTTTAGTTTGGGAGGGAACCTTCATCCTCCTGTTTATCATACATCCCTTATTTTGGGAGGGAACTTCTATCCTGTTCATCATACATTTTTATGAAAGTCTGGAACTAGTTTCAGATTAGCCTTGCTTATACCCCTATCCGGTACTTTCAGGAGACAAAGGTATTGTAAAATAAAGAATTTGAAACAGGTGTTTAAATGGGTCAATAACAATAAAGGGCTGATTGGGTTGAAATATTTCAAAATGAAACATAACTTAATCAAAATAATCAGAAAGTAGTTCAAGAAATCAACTTATGATAACAACAACTTTGGGCTCATGTTGGAATAAACTCTGCGAACACTTGTAAACTGTAAAGCACTTACAATACAATATAGCTAAATTTCACAGTGCAATTGTTACCTTTGCCCTAGAACAATCCACTAAATCAGACCCATTTTGTATCCATAGTTATATTTGTACCTGTATTGACCCTTTGTTCAACAATTTGGTGATTTTCAAATTTATGTCAGGAAATCCTTCGCAAAATAGAAGACAAGCCTGACACAATAATAATAACCTGTTGACAATGTCATCTTGTTTCATTGGCTCAGACAATTGCCTTCTTAATATAATATGATTATGGGAACAGAAAACATGGAAAACATTTTCAATAGGTTTACCTCTTTTCAATCACTTTGTAGCAGTAAATTCAATTAGGATTAGGATTGAATTAGGATCAAATTAGGATGAAGTTAAAGGGGATCACTGTTTTTAATAGGTTAAGAATAGGTTAATGTCTTTTCACCGTAATTCTTTTAGTAAATCAAATCAAAATTAGGATTAGCTTAGGGGGAAATGGATTAGGAAAAGATTACGATTACAAATCAAGCATGATTAGAGTAAAAACATCACACACTAAAATCCAGGATGATTAGAGTTGAATATCTAACACACAACTTTCGTTTTCATTTAGTAGAAGAACAAACAAAGTCGGCTTTGGGCAAATGTCATAGTGCATTTCAAAATAGAGGCCATGTAGCTTGGAGCCTTTCCTTAAAATTCCCCTTCCAACCACTCACTAGGCATTGTTGCATCATCCCCATACATGTGACCAAAAAAAGCATACTTCAAGATTGAACCAAACTAGCAATGTGTATTTGATAGTAATACAGACAATGTGGCATCAAAAATGTCAGGTTTGCAGTTTGGGCTGGGAATGGAGTGGGGGGAGCAACAACCTGGCGTTTTTCCCCCAAAGCTCTTAACTGTCCAACATTCTATTTTTTATACGTAGGTGCACGGCTACCAATTCTCACAAGTGGTGAACTGGTGAATTTGTCTATGAGGCAGGTAAAAGCTAAACTGATGCTCTATTGAACTAATTAATGTGTGTGTTTCTATGTAATCTTCTGATCTAACTGGCCCCATGCAAATAGGTCTATATCAACTTGATCTTCCAAAAATGGTAGCTGAAAATGTGAACACTTCTCAAAATTGAAAGGAAAAACATGAAAAAATAGAAAGCTGACTGACCATTCTACAAACGGACAGTTTGAGGTTGAAAAATAGGAGTTATAGTGAGTGGGTGTTGTGTGAAATGATACCAGAGATTGATGAAGAGATGAGCCTTAAACGGACTTACTCATACTGAGATTTGATTTGGTAATGAGTACATTACCAAATCAAATCTCAGTATGAGTAAGTCCGTTTAAGGCTCATAATCCATTGAGTAGCCCTCAACCATAGGTTAGAAAGAGAATAACATCTATACATGCAGCTATTGTGTCTACCCCCACCATGCAGCTATTACTACTACTATCTACTACCTATTTCACAGCTGGTGCCTGTGAACTCATCAGGACATAAGCATTGGCCTTCTACACATGTACCGCCATTGTCACAAGCAGGTGTACACTCAGCTAAAGTATCTACAAAACATAATTACATATGGTATTCATATTTGGGAGTGACACATTTAATACAAATGCAAGCACAATATTACAACTATACTTTTAGCAGGTGTATGCAAACTCAGCTAAAGTATCTACAAAACATAATTACATATGGTATTCATATTGGGAGTGATAAATTTAAAAGAAATTCATGCATAATATTGCCTCCATACTTTTAGCAGGTGTATGCAAATTCAGCTAGAGTACCTTCAAAATATAATTACATATGTGATACAGCACATCAAAAGGGGGTACTTTACAGGTGAAGTCAATTTTTGAGTTTGCTCTCAGAGCATTTACTAAGCTTTAAAATTACACAAAATGTATCAAAATTGATCAAGGCATTCAGATTATACGAGTGAATATGACTCCTAAATTCTTGTTATTTTCTTTATTTTTTCTGTTCGTTTTCATCTACATCTTGAAAAATACACAGTCTGCAAATTCCCCTTTTTGATGAGCTGCATCACTAATGGTATTCATTAAATTTATATGGAGAATTCCTACACAATATTGCAAAGCAGTTGCATACTCAACTGGTGTATTAATAAAAGCGAAACATTTATCCTATGTGCAAAACAATTTGTTGTTGGTTTAATGTTCAATATTTATTGCATATGGAAGTTTTACAACAAAATATTTTCACAAATATTCATGTCTCCAAACCACAACCAATATACACCATATGACTTTGTGGTTGTGACATACCAAATTACAACAAATGTTTCACCCAGAGTATAAACATCAATTCTACATTGTTCAACAATCATAAGGGTGCACACAACTATTACAGTCAACGTCAAAGATTCCGGCCATCGCCATCACCCAGCTAGTCCCTAAATAACGGAAAGAATGATTCATATTGACATTATTTGGCATCAAAGATGATTGAATTTGGTCTCTATTTGTTCACTGAATTGTACCCGATATATTCTATTTAAAAATATTGGCGGAAGGATACACATTGAACACCACACGCTACAAGGTGTGATTTTTTGTTTAAAATGCCTACGCTGTATAAAGAGGGAAATATAGAAAATCTAAGAGGGCAACCCGACCTGAATTTTTGACCCAAGTTAGATCTATGTGTGTTAATTACTATTCCAAAATGTTATAAATGTAGTTGCAAGGTAACTCAAGATACCTAAGGCACATTTCCAATAGAAACACAACTATAACGCGTAATAGTTGTGTGCACCAATAACGCACTGGGCAACTTCAAATGAAATATTAGTGTTTCTATATTACAAAGCATACCTGGATATAGCAGCATACAATAGTGTTGCCTATCTAAGTCTATCAATAAGACATGCATGCACTAAAATAAAAACTCTATATTATAATTATTCCATATAAAGTGCAGGCCTGATATGGGAAATTAACAATACAGAATATACTGACCCTGATATTTTTTAAACTACATTGTAGCATGTTGAATATAAAGAAAACATTGTTTTGTGATCAGGTTAACAAAGCAGTGGCATTTTTGCAACAGAGAAATGTATTTCTATAACCAATCAAACAATGAATCCTCTTTCTCCACCCACTTTCTCCTTCCCCACTTCCTTAGGCGACGAAAAAAACACCACCTGTTTTACAGGCGGATGGACCAGTTAAGTAGGGTCGGTCTGCTGGGTTTTTTGTTGTTGTTTCTTTAAAAATAAAATTACCTAAAATGTCACCAAAATCTGCAAATATCAGGAATTTTTGATAACATTTGTGAAAAAAATTTTAACAGATTTTCGGCCAAAAAAAAGGCTGATTTTACATTATTTGAGAAAACAAAATTTTACACAAAATTCTTGAAAAACAGGATTTTTCCCCCTTGCCTTAACTATAATTTCAGTTCTAAACATTTCTAATTAAATGCTTCAACCTCAAATTTCTTAGAAAGCTTAGTTGGTAGAGCATCCAACTAGTAAACAGAAGGTGCCTTGTTCAACTCTTCGTGGAGAAAATGATTTAGAGATTAATAGACGAACATTTTAGTTTGGCTGTTGGACTTAACACTTTCCACCCGGCAGGCAGCTGCAGACGACATTCCAAAATTTCACAAAATGTTTCAAATTTCAAAAATGTCAAAATTACTGTAATTCATTACCATATTTGGAATCACCATGAAAAATGCATTGAAATAAGTACAAACATGCCTAGTGTTTGGTCAGTAATCTTTGAGATAGACTTTGAAAATTATGAAAGGTTTCTGAAAAATCTGTTTTGTGTATGGTAAAAATAATAGCCGCGTGGAAAAGCGTTAAGTGTGATATGGACGAGCAGAACCATATTTTGAGAAGTAACAATCAGCGTGAGGGTATCATTGTTTATCCACCATCTGGTAATAGGCAGCAACAAATGTGCAGCATCCAACCACTGCCATTGCATAAGAATGTTTTTCATTTCCATATCACCTTGAGGAAAGATTAATTATTGACATAACTTGAACTTTCCACTCATGAACTTAGTAGCTTAAATTACACCTCTATCCTCCTTTTAAAGCTATAGACCACTTAGCGGACAACCAATGCTATGAATGCCATCAATCGCTGCATTACGCTGTGTACGCACCTAGTCCATGTGACCTGTTTTTCCAAAGTTTTCGGATCTCAATTTTAAATGGTCTATACCAACCTCAGCACTTGATAGACTACAAAAAGATGGCCCATCTTAAGTACAGATACGTATTTAACACCTAAGGTGCCAAGTTCAAATCCCCTTGCCCAAATATCCCCATAGATAGATGGACTACTTACTTTCTATGATGATATTGACAGTACTTTCTTGTGTCCCTACAGAGCAGGTATAGGCTCCTGAGTCATCTGGTTGGGCATTATATATGCCTAGTTGAGTGGCTGTCAGAGATATGATCTGTGTGCTAATGTGATTGCCACCAACTAGTAAATAAAATATGTAATTCAAAATTAAATTGATTTAAACACCAGTTGAAAAGAAAACTTAAAGGTAGATGACCCGATCACATTTTCGTAACACAGAATTATTTCAAACATACGGAGATTTTCATATCATATGAAAGCTCGTATTTTTCTCATCATCATACTGAAATTTGACGGCCTAAATCGGTATAATTACGGAGAAATCGATGAAATAACGTTGAATTACCGCGAATGGTGGTAACCACCGATATAGTTTGTGTACTACTCAATGGGTACAGTTCACAGCATCTTGTGCGTCTAAAATAAGAACCATTAGAGCTATGCAACTCAAACTTTGGAACACGACTTTTTTAAGGATGACCTTTCATGTAGAATAGAAAACTTCAAGTTGAAAATCGGAATGTGATCGGGTCATCTACCTTTAATAAAGGACTCTCACAAGACATCAGTCAAAGCAAATTGGTCAAAAGGTCAACTGGTTATTATTGATCACTAAGCTACTTGGTCATAATTAGTCATTAGCTGAAATAACTTTGTCAAAATGACATCAGGTGTAATCATATAATGTGTCCAAAGTCAAGTACATTTTAGTCAAATCAGTCAAAATTGTTGTATAAAACATGTCATCAAAAGTTACCAGTCACCAAGTCTACTATAGTCTAGTCAGTTCCAATTTAGCGAGCCGTCAAATGCTGATAACATACCACCTGGTCGCTGGTCGCAACACCCAGTACTAGCTAGCTTGAAGTAGCTCGGTGCAACCTATAATTGCCATAGGTCGCATTTGATCTACTACATCGCCGGTAGTCGCACCTGTATTACAGTTCTTTTTCGCCCACGCAGTCGGCAAGCTGGATAATGGCTGCTGATTGGTTATGCTAATTTCGACGCAAAATAACCTTCCCCATTTGTTGAAAAAGTATGTTCATTACGTCATGAGCGACTGATCGTTTCATTTGAAATGAAGTCAACTGGCAATGACCGGGCATTTCCAGTCAAGTGATCTTTTGATCGATGTATCGGTAAGCCGCAGCAGGTCTCTGTGAGATGAAGTGGGATCTGGTGACCTCCATGCTGGCTGACCTTGTTGGATATAATCATATTCACACAGAACCAAGACTTTCTCTCCTCTGGTGAGGAGCTTTTGCAAGCACTCTTTAGTCAATAGTCAACAGTCTATTAGTCATTATTGAAAATTATCAATTATTCATTATTCAAATACACACCTTGATCCACTTCTTGTATAAGTGTACCATCTGGTGATCTCCATGCTGGCTGACCTTGTGGGGTATAATCATATTCACACAGAACCAATACGTTCTCTCCTCTAGTGAAGGGCTGTTGTCCTCCTCCACCGCCACTTATTACCAACTCAAACTCATTTGTTACTGGAAAAAGATTCAATGGGGTTGTAAGTGGTATTGTTGAAATAGTAAGGGTGTCTGTTCTTCTGGAAACCCTAAAGTATTTCCCAACTCCTTTGTGCTCAGACCAAAACCTTTCCCAGATTCTAACCCAACTTGGATGCCTCACAATGAATAGAAAACGAAAATGATGATGTCAAGTTGTAATTTACAACTAAAATTGATGATCGCACACCATTTATACTATTCATGCAACATTTTGATGAAAATAAAAATATGTGGATATTTTACTTAGTTTTCATCCCTACAAAAGAGCGAACTCACATAAGAATACAAAAAAGCCAATATGGCCTAATATAACAGATTAGTTATGAGCACAAAAATAAATAACTTTTGTAGTAAAGTGTCTAAATGTGTCTAAGGTACTGAGCTCGCATTTGTTATTTCCCACAAGAAACCAAAAGGTCAATGTCCCTGTACACTGTTACATATATGGAACTTTGCCCTGGATACTCGGCATCTTAACTGGTGTCTGACATACCTGTTCAGTATAGCTCTGCGGACACATCCTACCCCATTACTGCACATACACCATTTTGACATCTTGGAGTGCAATCTGAATTGGGACACATTTCCCATACCTAGATACCAAGAGGTCAATGTCCTTGTACACTTCTTGCATATAGGTCATTGAACTGTGCCCCAGATACTGAGTATCTTACCTGGTGTCTAACATGCTTGTCCGGTATATCTCGGTGGACACACACATACCCCATTACTGCACATACACCATTTTGACATCTTGGAGTGCAACCTGAATTGGGACACATTTCCCATACCTAGATACCAAGAGGTCAATGTCCTTGTACACTTCTTGCATATGGGTCATTGAACTGTGCCACTGATACTGAGTATCTTACCTGGTGTCTGACATGCTTGTCCGGTATATCTCGGTGGACACACACATACCCCATTACTGCACATACACCATTTTGACATCTTGGAGTGCAACCTGAATTGGGACACATTTCCCATTACTAGATACCAATAGGCCAATGTCCTTGTACACTTCTTGCATATGGGTCATTGAACTGTGCCACAGATACTGAGTATCTTACCTGGTGTCTGACATGCTTGTCCGGTATATCTCGGTGGACACACACATACCCCATTACTGCACAATCCACCGTTCTGACATCTTGGAGTGCAACCTGAATTGGGATATGTTTATGTTTATCATTAAGTCAAATATTCAAGGCATCTCTTGTTCATCTCTTTTGGGAATGTGAATTTACTATAAAGTACTGGAAAGACGTTCAAAACTGGATTAATAGCAATCTGGACACAAATATTCGGTTGAAAAAAGAAATAATCCTGTTTGGAAATTACCAGTACAAAGATTATGTTTTTAACAATATCCTATTAATCCTGAAATTCAATATTTACAAAAGCAGGATAAAAGAAGAAAAACCTTGTTTTACCTATGGAAAGAAAGAGGTGATAAATTTGTATGTCAAAGAAAAAACTATTTATAATGCAGACCTGAAAAATAAAGCTTTCAATATCCGGTGGAATAAATGGACATCACTTTTTGAGAAATAAGATAATTAAATTGTCAAAGTTTTTGCATGTATGTTTAAAGAAAGAGGAACAATACACTGCCTCTGTATAAATTTACCTGTTCATATACAAAATATGTTCAATCTAAATAACATTTTGTTCATACACGAATGTACCCCTTGGTAAATCTAATTTGTATCACCACATGTATATTTGACTTGTTTTTATGATGTATGTGATCTTTTCAGCGAGAGAAATGATAATAAAAAACTATAAATGAGAAGAAAAAAATATTCAAGGCAAGTTTGACCACTTTTTGATAGAATCCAAGGACAAATAACCATGCATGTATGATATATAGTCTGATAATGGATAAACTTGCTAATATCACTAGCCCCACATACCCAATCATCCAAGCTCACAATCTGGTAACATATCTCTTTTTATAAATACTCTTTTCTGTGACTGTGGAATATCAAAGGGGTTATTCTAGAATATTGATTTCTAAATGATGAAAAACTAAAGATTGTGACCAGCAATTAACAGTATGACTTGCCATTCAGTGCACTGTCACAGAATTTAGAATTAGAGCCAGTTCATTCACTTTGTTGCAAAATTGGCTCAGAGAGACAACTGACAGGTCATTTTAATCACCTTGACCAATTTGTCAACTTGCTAGGACCAGATATGAATGGCATTACAGGTAAACACTGATGACCTTCATACTCACATTCTTAAACTGTTTCTGTTCTTTCAAATTTTCCCCTATATAGATGTTGGGACATATGCGATTATCTACATCACAAATATGCCAAGTGATGCATGATGGGTTTGAATAGATACACTTTAACTGCATGCATGCAATATGGACAATTTTGTCTGAAATTAGTATAAAGTAATGCCTTGCGGGGCACCCCGAAATCTTTGATACTCACCTGCTGGAAGAAGTTCCGTTTCGCAAGATTTGCCGATATAATTGTCGGGACAGATGCACGTATCGACATCACAATAACCACCATTGATGCAATATGGGAAACACACAGGTTCTACAACATACACATACATACATGCAATATGGAAGATTAGTACGCAGATATGGAGATGACCTTTGACCCCAGGAAACATTGACTTGCGTGGAACTTGACATTTGGGCTATCTTTTAAAATATCCTCTTTTAGATCATGCAATTTTTAATATTAGCGGCGATCGATAGTCCCGGTGTCGATGACGTCATGGTTATTAGTGCTCAAATTTACGCAAGTGACTTCATCGACATCGGGACTTTCGATCGCCACAAATTTTCTAAATTGCATGTTGAGAGATGGCAGTTTTTATTCATTTTTGTCATAAGTATGATGTTTTGTTCTATATAATGAAGCAATTTGGGCTTGGTAATTATTTTTCTAACATTATAATGCACAATGTTGTGCTTGCTGAACACCTCCTTAAAAGGTCTACAATGGAAACAAGTGCATGTTGAATAGCTCCAACATGTCATGTGATCAAACAAAATGAGTAGGAAGTTGCAAATATTGATTTTGAAATATAACCAAACAAAGGATAGAATTTCTTTTGTTTTCTATTATTTTGAAAACATTTCATTTACTCAAACATTTGGAATCAAATTCTTAATAAATTTCACTTTCACATTACAGGGTGAAGTACATTATGTTTGTTTTCTATGACAATCAAGTTTCATACACAGACACGTAGTGTACCTACAGTTTCAGGAAACAACACTCAGGGTCTGTGTAAGAGATTTCTAATTGAATCTCATCAATAAAGTCCAATATTTCTAGGATCAAAGGTTATCCCTGCCTCAATTTATATGGATAGACACATGGGTATGCTATAGAGCCATAAGTTCTCAATATTCTAAATAGTTGTTATAATGTGTGTGTTTTTATCAAAGATGCCATGTTTGAAAACTGTATGCATCAAAAGTAACAACATTTCCTAATACTATGAAAATATTTTTTTCTCTGTCATAACACCAAAGAAACAGTCTCACATTTCCAAGATCGTAGATTGTAATTTACAGACCACAAAGGAACATGCAAAAACGTATAAGAAACATTGCAATCACATTAACACATTGTAATCCCTGAATCTGTTAACATTTGAGTTCAGTATCGCTATCTAAATAAAAAAAATAGGAATCCCCTTGCCAAAGATTTTCTGCTACAAAATATAAGATTACCAAACATTGGAGAACTTACTGCTCTATACGTAAAATACAACAACACTTTGAATGCAACTATGAGCAATAGAGATAATGATATCTAAATGATTGACTAACATACACTATATTGTCGTGGGAATGCAAGACCATCGTAAGTGATATTTTCGGCCAAATTGAGTTATTAGTTATTTATGAAAAAATAAGAAAATCCACACATCTTTAGAGCCATTTTACTAGATTGAAATTTGAATAAATTAATTTTCAATCAAATATTTAAGCTTGATAAAACAATTGTTTAAGCTCAATAATATAAAACAGGGTTTCTTTCGACAAGTTTAAAAATTTGAACATAAAAATTATTTTCCTGCAAAATTACCAAAATGTCACTTACAACCTTCTAGCATTTTCACAAAGGGTCATGATTTCACTTCAGGGCGTTGTCTATGTCTTTTAAAACTGGGTGCTTTTTGTCAATTTTATCGCCATTTAGGGGTAGTATATGGTTAGTACACTTTTTTACTTACATAATTCCAAGACTTTCCATGACATTTACGGCAAATATTCAATGACTTTTCCATGACTTTCCCAGCCCTCTGATACTCACCTTTGAATTTGCAATGGCATTAAGCTGAGTTTCAATCTGTTTCTTTATCTATATTTGCTTTTAAATATTGCAAATTCAATGACTTTCAATGACTTTTAAAGATGAAAACCTTTTTTCCATGACTTTCAAGGCCTGGTAAATGCAAATGCAAAATTCAATGAATTTCCTGGTTTTCCATGACCCGTACTAACCCTGTCTGTAGTAATTGGATATGTGACTATAATGGAGGCAAAAATATTATTCTTTATGTAAACTGTGTACAATGTATTTGCCTTTGAATTTGTACTAATTGTTTTCATCTTTGTTTTGAAAGTGTCCTTATGTAATTATGCCATTTAAGGCATGCCGTAACATAGTGTGTGAAAGACACCTCTAAAAATAGTTGTGCTTTATGCCATTTAGGGTTCATTTCAGAGGTGCTTGGACAAGCATTGGTAGCCATTTCGTGGGAGAATGACCACCCCCCCCCACGCTCTTGCGTACACACCCCTACACATAGCTCACTATAGTCACTGTCTTAATATTATGGACATAATTCAAGTTCTTTCAACGCAAGCGTGTTTTGTTGCTGTTAGCGGAGATGATCAGATCAGAAATATGCGACCAACTGTGCATGCATGCATGTCACGATTAACCAATCAGGACGCGTGGTCATTTTTGAAAGCGCCTGATACGCGCTTCTGAGTTTACGCATGTACGCACACATTGTTGGAATTATGTCCATAGTACAAGCATAAGAGTAAAATTAGAAATAGGAAATAGCAAAATATGGTGTGATTCTAACCAAATATGGTACTGTAGGCCTACTACACAAATAACTATGGTCCTGTACTAATGAAGTGAACTGTAGCGCTAAAAACACTAAATAAATATGGTGCTATGATAACCAAATGTAGTGCAATAAAACAAATATGGTGCTATACTAAGCAAATATGGTGCTATACTAAGCAAATATGGTGCTATAATAAGCAAATATGGTATTCTATTAACCAAATATGGTGTTCTAGTAACTAAATATGGTGCTATAATATAATAACCAACTATGGTGCTATAATAACCAAATATGGTGCTATTCTAACCAACATGGGAAAGTGCTAACCAAACATGGTGGTATACTAAGCAAACATAGATAATGACCATATATGGTAGTGCACTGACCTTCTATGATGACTGTGAATGTGTTTGTCTCAGGGCCGACATAGCATGTATACACTCCAGAGTCTTCGGGCTGTATATCTGTGAACACCAGTTGGGTGGCTTCTTGTGATGTATCCACAGTGTGTAGACGATTTAAACCACCTGGAACCAAATACAAAATAATGTGATGGGTTAGTATCAGGGCTGACATACTAGAAGATGGTGTGCAACGATAACTATATTTGTTTTCATTCTTTGTCATTTTGAGGTTGGTTGGTATTTTTAAAGGCTCAACAATATCAAAGTCCAACACCGTGGATGCAGCCTGTTTATTATAAACAAAAAATCTTAATAACACTATTTTTATTTTCATGTCTCTCCCTTTTCCGAACGGTCAAGTTTTTCAAATTGAGTCATAAATCTGCTGATGAAAGGTGTAGCAATACTCTCCTTCCCCTAAAAACACCTTACCATCATCAATAGTCCGTATCTGAATGCCAGTTGGGTCTGTCCAGATAGGATTTTCTAATGCCCTACGACTTCGGTATTCACACGTGACTGCAACCTCTTGACCGGGTAGTGGTTGGATAGGCACTTCCCTATCCACGGTAATGATGAAATCTTCTCCAACTGAAATTTGAAAAGAAACAAATTTGAAAAGAAATGTGATTGCATTTTGCAATGGAAAATTAAAACTAAAATCTCATGATCCAAAATGTACACTCAACAAATGCCTAACCTTTGAACAACCTCACGTTTTATAAAACAAATAAAGATATCTTTTTCAGAGTCAGTTATAAAGCAGTTCATACTTTTATGTGAAAATATCTAGCCAATAAATTGTTATCAACCCTACATGCTGCTAAATAAAGTTATAAGGCAAAAGTTTGTTTCCAGTAGCAAGCCTGAAAAGTCAAATGTATATTTGTTTTTTTGTTTTTGCTTATTTTTGCATCTTCTTCTCTTGACTTTATATTTCCTGTTAATTCTAAAATGTGATTTTCGCCGCGGATTTTCACTTACGTGTTTGCCGTATGCCGCCAATCGCCATCTTGAAACATGTTGGACACAATTTCGATAAAAGATGGCACCTTATCAATAATTGTTCCCGTTTTTTCTATTAAAAAAATTAAATGCGCAAGAATCAAGCGTCTCAATGAAATGCATGCTCGCGTACTACTGGAAACAAACTTGTTTTTTGGTTTATCCTTACATGAAAGGAGGGATACATATGTGACGCGATCAAGAGGAATGAGTCGGATGTCGGGGAATCCCAAATTGAGATATGGCCAATTCAAAATGGCGGCTTACATAAGTTTTGATGGAAATTCATGTATACAATTTGACATAAGTTTGGAACAAAACGTCGTATCGTCATGGGTTTTCAGTTTCTTAAAGCTCTAGGTGTCTTCTTTAAAACTGTATTAAAAACTCATTTTTCGACCAGGGTCGACATCCGACTCATTCCTCTTGATCGCGTCACATATTGGTATTATATTTTACAATAACATATTTGCTTGTGAAATAAGTAAGAAATGAACAATTTCATTGATTATATCATTTTATGTACCACGGATTGAGCAGATACAGAAAAAATGGTACACATTATGTTGTAGCGAATACATCACTGTATTATCTTTTATGGAGGGATACATAATTGGTATTACATTTTGCAATAACAAATCTGCTTGTGTAATAAGTAAGAAAGTAAGAAATTAACAATTTCATTGATTACATCATTGTATGTACCAGCAGATAAAGACAAAATGGTACACATTGAATTGTGGAGAATACATCACTGTATTACCTTTTACTGTGCAGTATTCCCCAGTGTAGTTAGCTGTACATAGGCAGATTCCTTCAAAGCATGTACCACCATTTTCACATGGAAGCATACACTGTAAACCTGTAACAATGAAAATTAAGTTAAAATGTCGAGCATAGCAGTCATGTGACTAATCAATATCGTTTTTTATACAACAACAAAAAAGAGAATGACTATGAACAGAGATGAGGGATCCACTAGCTGAGTCACACTTTTGCCTGTTTCCTAAAATGTAGCACATCGGCTAACATTCATCTACAGTGCCATTTATAACCCAGCATATGTCAGTGCAACAGATTTACATGTGTGATATCATGCATTACATGGAATTCAAATTAACCCCCTGGGGTCTACCTATCAATCTTACAGTAGTGTCAATCAATCAATCAATCAATCAATCAATCTTTATTTCCATATAAAAATACATCAAATCACATATTAAAAAACACAATATGGAGGAGTAGACTGGAAAGCCAACGAGGCCCGTTTATGGTCTCGGTGGTTCTGATTGGTTTATTACAAGATGTACTCATATGAATAGCCAATTCAAATGCAGCTTGTAAAATGTTTCACTCCCATCTTTATCAGGGATACAATTATTCTAACAATGTCTCTCATTGGTTCAATAAATGATGTATCCATCTTTTTAACCAATCGGCTGGTAGTTCTCAGGGGGTTAACATAGCTGCAGAGAAAATAAATCTTCTATAGTTTAGTTTAACATTTTTATCTTACCTTCAACGACAAGATCACAATATGTGCCTCTGAACCCAGCAGGGCATAGACAGAATCCATTAATACACGTTCCTCCATTTATACACAGTCTATCACATGTAGGAGCTGTGAATGGAGGTAAAATAATTGTAGATTATAGAACTTTCATAAATATTTGCAGATCGGTTATTGATATGGACCTATTCCATTTTATTTTATTTTATTCGATTGCAGTTGTTTCATTTGAATACTAGGGATCGAGATCGATATTACACCTGTCAATCAACCATTAGACTCTTCTATAATTGTATGGGTAAGATTATAACTACTAATACTATGAAATATATATTTCACAAACGCATATTAACCCTAACACTCTCGAGTACTCCAAATTACTACGATGCAGTGTGCTGGTTTCACTCAGCGCGGCAGTTTTTCGAAGTATACTGAGCCGTGGCCCAGTGGTAAGTCGTTTGCCTCTGAACCCAGAAGTCCTGGGTTCGAGACCCAGGGCCGTGGGGGCCCTTTCCCCCTCGCTTTTTAGCCGCGAAAAAATATTTTTTGGAAAATGTGCCCTGGGGGTGAGGGTTAATAAATGGCTTTCTTTTGAATGTGTGTACACTATCTAATGACCATTCAAGTTAAAAATATCAACATTGATTGGACTTTTTTAAAGTCAAAAACAAAAATATTTTTAAAGATGTATTCGTTGACACACCTGTTACTATTGTTACATTTCTTTTCTCGGTTTAACGCTAAATTTTACATGCAAAAACTTTCATATTGAAATCACGTCTCAATCTGCAAAAAAAACCTTTCATATATATTACTATAGTTTAATCAGTTTCAAATTGGCGAGAAATATTTGGTTTTACCTCTGTGCGTCAAAAGAATTAAAACGTACGCGGGCGATTATGGCCATATGTAAGCGTCATGCATATGATGCACAGTGTGCCTGTTGTCTTCATGCGCGCCCATGTCCTTCTGTATTCATTCGCTGCTGTAAGGAGGCTTTGCCAATTTGGAACTGATCAAACTATAGATGAGGTGACCGTTGTTTACATTTATGACGCCCTCTGTTGATTTGAGACAAAACAGACCGGGCAAGAGTTCCTATAGTTTACATAGGCCAGATCAGGTTTTCTAACTAGATTGTGGTGTTACAGCAAATTGTTATCAAAACTGTCTTTAAACTTGCTTAGGAATGCTATAAGCTATCGCATTTCACAAAAAAAAAAAAAAAAAAATGAGTTTTACAATTCATTAGAAAGACATTTCATGTTGTCTTCATTACTTTACTGTATATTCTGCCCGGAGGGAATCAACAGAGGGTGTCCCATTTGTAAACACACGACGTCACCGGTCACACCATCTACAGGTGAAATTGTTGTCTTACCTTGGACTTTGATCTCACAGTAGTCCCCTCTCACCATACGTGGACATAGGCAGAATCCATTGAGGCAAGTACCGCCATTCTGACATGGTATGGGACAAGCCAACACTGTAGGATAATAAACAATGGTATTAAGGCCAAAAAAAAAAAGTTTGTCTCAGATGACCCGCGCGCATTCCCGAAACCGCCCGCGTAAGCTTTTTTTTTAGTGGATTTTTTTTTTTTTTTTCAAATTTTTTTTTTTTTTCAATTTTTTTCCAATTTTTTTCCAATTTTTTTTTTTTTTTCAATTTTTTCAAAAAAATCTTGCAAAATCCAACTTTTTGACCAAACAAATGACGATCAGGTCTAAATTGGAAAAAAAAAAAAAAAAAAAATGGTATTAATATAAACATTGAGACAAGTACCCCCATTCTGACATGGTATGGGACAAGCCAACACTGTAGGATAATAAACAATGGTATTAATATAAACATTGAGACAAGTACCGCCATTCTGACATGGTATGGGACAAGTCAACACTGTAAGATAATAAACAATGGTATTAATATAAACATTGAGACAAGTACCGCCATTCTGACATGGTATGGGACAAGCCAACACTGTAGGATAATAAACAATGGTATTAATATAAACATTGAGACAAGTACCACCATTCTGACATGGTATGGGACAAGCCAACACTGTAGGATAATAAACAATGGTATTAATATAAACATTGAGACAAGTACCGCCATTCTGACATGGTATGGGACAAGCCAACACTGTAGGATAATAAACAATGGTATTAACACTTTCCACGCGGCTATTATTTTACCATACACAAAACAGATTTTTCAGAAACCTTTCACAATTTTCAAAGTCTATCTGAAGGATTACTGACCCGATACTAGGCATGTTTGTACTTTTGTCAATGCATTTCTCAAGATGATTCCAAATATGGTAATGACATTCTATAATTTTGATATTTTTCAAACATTTTGTGAAATTTTGGAATGTCGTCTGCAGCTGCCTGCCGCGTGGAAAGTGTTAATATAAACATTACTATCAATTCGGTATCGGACAGATGCTACACACAGCTACTTCGAAGAGTACTTAACATCAGCTGGTGAGACCACCAAACAAACAGAGTGGTTTATGGTGACATCCCTACTCTGTCAGTCACTTTGAGAAAGAGGCGTCTGTTTGCAGGGCACTGCATACACACTAAGGATCAACCTATCTCCCACTTGATGTTAAGGACTCCTTAATATGGCCATTATAACCGTGGCAGGAAAAACACCATCTATCCTGACAGCATTGCAAAGGACATATACACTGAGGACCAACCTATCTCCCACTTGATGTTACGTACTCCTTAATATGGCCATTCTAACCGTGGCAGGAAAAACACCATCTATCCTGACAGCATTGCAAAGGACATATACACTGAGGACCAACCTATCTCCCACTTGATGTTACGTACTCCTTAATATGGCCATTATAACCGTGGCAGGAAAAACACCATCTATCCTGACAGCATTGCAAAGGACATGGGGTCTTGACCTAAGTGATATTCCTGAGCTCATGCTGAATAAAGCTACATGGTACAGTGATAACTTATCAAACTCATTTGTTGGCAAATTTTGATTTGAAAGCTTTGTTAATTTGAGATAAATCTATTCTCTATACGCTATGCACGGTACAGATGGAACCATTGAAAACGATCACGCTCTCCTCTCACCACGCACCATCACGCAGGTTTGTGCATTACGTGACGCGGTTGGGCAAGCTAAAATGGCAATTGCGTGCATGTAGCGTATAATGTAAACATAAAGATAGCAAAATAGTCATACCTTCAACTTGCAGTGTATATGTATCTGTCGCTGGTCCTACAGCACACACATACTCCCCGGCATCACTCGGCTGTACATTATTGATATTGAGAACCACTGCCTCTTCGGATAACACTTCTGTGTTGATGTGGTCAGTACCGCCTAATGATAAACAACAAAGAAATGAAATTGGTTATGGAATATGACAAATACAGAGTTTTTAGGCAAAGAAGTTAGGCCCCCCTAGTTTTCTTTCCAAATCCAAATGATAAAACGATCTTGGTCTCACTTTTAGGATTTAGATCACTTGTATAATTACCTTAAGATATTACACCCTTAGCTAAAGACATTATACTCTTTATAAATAAGTTTTCAAACTCATTGAGAAAAACTTATTTTCAAACCAATATTTCATTTCCTATAAACTTATCTTTTTTCCCCAAATATTTTCCAATAATAAGACCATTTGAAAGAGCTTCAACATGAAATGTGGTCACCCAAGCAATAATTCTGGGTTCTTTTACCATCAAATCTCATCAAATTGGGACACGATGAACCTTACTTACCCAGTCCTAGCGATGATATCTGCTGCCCTCTGGGATCAATCCATATGAGTTGTGAATCAGTCTGTCTACCCATTACTTCACATAGGATCTGTATATCATAGCCACTTGGAGGGCCAATCTCTGGTGTAGATGTCACTGTTATGTTGAAAGTATCCCCATCTGTGTAGTGCAATAGACAAACAATCTAGGACGGTTAGCACTCTCCATGTGGCAGGCGTCTGCAGACGACGTGCCAAAATGTCACAAAATGTTTAAACAATTTCAAAATTATTGAATTTAATTACCATATTTGGAATCATCATGAGAAATGCATTGAAATAGGTACAAACATGCCTAGTATGGGTTCAGTAATCCTTGAGATAGACCTTGAAAGTTGGGAATGTTTTCTGACAAATCTGTTTTGTATTTGGTAAAGCCAGACCGACCCACTTTTTGCGTTTTCAAGATTGATTTGGTTTTTATATTTTTTTCTTCTCAAATCATGTAAATTCAGCTGTTTTTTAGCCGAAAATCTGTCGAAATCATTTTTTTAACCAATTTGTTTCCAGATTTGTGCAAATTCTGGTGACATTTTAGATCAAAAATATATATATATATATCTATTTTTTAAAACCCAGACTGACCCTACTTATACTTGACAGGTCCGTCCGCCCGTAAAACAGGGGGGAGGGGGTTCGTCGCCTTACCATAGATTTCACAACGAGGACCCCTGTAAGGTGATTGACAGAAGCATCTGCTCCCTACACACAGACCGCCATTGAAGCATAAATCACTGCATATACGATCTGGATCTGTAACAAACAACATGTTTTGACAAAATCAGCATATCTCTGTACCTTAAAAAGGAAAATAAGCATTGTGTTTGCAATTGACAATTTGAAATAAATAACGTAAAATTTGTATTATATAATGACAGCTTATACAACGCCAAACATTGCCAATGAAGACGCTTTGTGTGCTTACAAAATCAGGATCAAAGTGAAATACGAATAATGAAAAATAATCAAAACAAACCAAAGTCATAAAATTTACATTTACATGATTGAAATAAAATACAACAAAAGGTTAAGTCTTCGAGTGTTGGTTTGTAAGAGACCAAAGAAGTAATGTATTCAGGCTGGGTTTTTAAAGATGAGGTGCAGCATGAGTTAAAGATCAGACTCTTCAAGAGCAGCTACATCTTGATGTAGGGAAAAGTGACTGTTCAGCAAAGACGATGTGTAGCATCATTGAAAGATTGGTAGGAAAAAAAATGTATTGTAGGTCCCAGATACTGGTATACCAGTATCATTCAATACTGGAACATAAAGGTTGCCAGTATCGCTTGGTACTGGTACAATTTTACTCTTCCAGTATCGGTCTATACTGGTACATGTGCTACCTGTAGTAATTTATCCCAGTATTGGACAATACTGGTACACAATTGTGTTCCAGTATCGTCCGATACTGGAACATTTCGATACTGGAACATTTTATACATGCAAGTATCGGACAATACCGGGAATCTGACTTTGTACCAGTATTGAACGACACTGGGTGTTCCAGTATCAGTCCAGAATCTGGGACCAAAGTACACTTTTCCGTTTGGTATATTCCTACGAGTGGTTATACATCTTGATTTGGAGGTGGTATAAAATAACAAATACAATGAAGTGTTGCAGTATATGGAGAGAAATAAGAAATATAAGGCAGTGATTGTTCATTTAGAGCATGATATGTAAAGTAAACAAATTTTTCATTGAATTCTAAGGTGAACTGGCAACCAATGAAGTCATCTAAAATAATAATAATAATAATAATAAACAATTTCTATAGCGCCGTCTATCTAGACAGCCTATTCCGAGGCACTGTAGCCTATTATTATTACGCTGCCGTTATAGAATCGTCACAATCATTTCACTTCACTTATGTGGCAACTGGCTAAGGGGTCAACCATATCAGCATTTTGATTGTAATATCACCCTTAACAGCTACCCAATATCGCTTGGGTGAACGAGGCAATTGAGACTAAGTATCTTGACCGAGACACAAACATTTATCCCTGGCAGGGCTAGAACTCACAACCTTATGATCATGAGTCCCGCTCTGTTCCGCTGGACCACACATGCTCTCTATAACATTGGTGAGAAGTTTTCTCTTGGCTAACAAATACTTACCTGGAATTTGGCAGTACTCTCCCTCAAACCAATACTGACAAATGCATTTGCCTCCCATACACAAACCCTCATATTGACACGGTGGATCGCAACCTCTTTCTGGCTCCTCTGTGAAGACAAAACCAAGGCAATTGAAGGTGTGTTAATAATTAAAGGGGTCCATCAACTGATTACTGTCATTGGGAGCATAGAATTCTTAACATTTCTGTGTCATAGGGCTAAATAAATTTAGTTTTTCCATAGATCCCCTCCAAAAAATAGGATCCGTTGGTCAGATTTTTAAAATTTTATATAAAACACATTAAAAAGATCTATAATTAACTTTAAAAATAGTTATAAAAAACAGGCTAAATAAGATGTGAATGGGGCTATTTTACTATTAAATCACTTCATTCATGCTTTAAAACAGTTTCAAAGAGTAAAGAAAAATTCTGGAAGAAAAATTCCATTCAATATGGTTGGAATTCATTTGTACAGTAAACACTTTTTTTGTAAGTTTTCAAAATTAGGGTAGGTCGAAAATGACCAACAATCGATTTTTGTGTGTGGCTTAAATTAGTGATTACTGGAGCACATGATGATCTGATGTCACTGTACAGAGGCAGAGATGGTGGGTATGTGTGAGTGTAAAGTTTCAAATAAAATAAAAGTGTTTACAAATTTAAAAAAAATAAAGTTGTAATATTAGTCATATTTCAAATGGCTATATTATAACTTTGAAAAAAGTTGTCAATTAAAAGCTACAATTTCACAAGCAAAATCGGTTAATGACCTGATCTCACAATTATATTATTTAATCTCAACATTATAATGATTGAATTCCAAATTGAACTGATCTACTCTCAAAATTTAAATGATCTCAACATTTTGATGATGTAATCTCAAAAAATGTTTAATGATTTAATCTCAACATCTGACCTTCATATTATAATGATCTAATTTGTATTACTTTATCTTAAAACTCTATGATGTAATATCACAATTTTAATGACCAAATCGCAAATGTTTTAATTATCTTATCTCAAAATTTCATACTAAACTCTCAAAATATTATTTAATGATCTCATATCAAAATGTTAACGGTCTAGTCCCAAATTTCTATGTTCTATTTTAATAATTGTAATGATCTATTTTCAAAATTTCAATAACCTGATTTAAAATAATCCATGATCTAAGGCCAAAAAAAGACTAATGTGGCAAAGGTGACTCCACATATTTATGCCTGCAGGTATGTGAGAGAATCCTTTTTTCTTGGTCTAATCTCTGATTTTTTCGAGAAAAAAACACTTACTGTTTTCTACAATCAAGCTTAATTTTGACATTGATAATGGCTTTTAATGTTTTCTACAATCAAGCTTAATGTTACCTTGCATAGTAACATTGATAATGGCTTCTTCTGGACCGGCTACACAGTAATATCTGCCTTGATCTTCATCTGTCAAACCAAGGATGATCAGCTGAGTTGCTACAAGTGACACACTTTCTACATAAATGTGGTTGTTTGCACCTGAGGGTAAAAAAATAACAAAATGTTATGTTCATAATAGTGATAATAGCCTCTCTGCGAAAATTACATTAAAGGGGTGTCTATTCTTTCTGTTATTTGCCCCAAAGATAAACGAATAATTTCTTATTTTACCCCTTAGGGGACAAATTTGCTGGTTGGTGAGAGGAGAAAAATGGGGGAGAAAAGGAGGAAAATGGTGAAAAAGGAAAATAAGAATAATACTTTTAAAAACAAAGATAACATGTGATAAGATGTTTTCATATCACATGTGTGTGGTGGTATGGGTTAACCCGTCGGAAGTCGCTAGTATTAATATTGAGATATCTGGGTCATACCAAAATATTCCTAACAAATGAGTTCCAAGTCAATTTTCCAACTTTGGTCCCAAGATAGAGATTATACCTTGAACTTTAGTCTCCAGGAGTTTTGTATGCAAAATTCCAGATGTTAAGTTTATTTTAGTACTTTACTGAACCTTGTTTATCAAATTGTATGTGTAAAATGCTACGTAAAATGACATTGTTACCATGGTAACCATTTGCGAATTCCGACAATGCATTGTAAAAATTTTGAAATTGCAAAAAAATAGGTTCATATCAAAAGTCCTTTTCATATGACAAGCTATTCTGTGTGACATAACAATGTAGTTTTATTATTATTAGAGCATTTAAAAGATATTATTGTGTACACCTTTGAGTTTTCAGTTTCAATTTTTAGTGTTGCGTTTAAACTTGCCGACTTTAAAATACTATTACTGTAGTTCTAGATGGAATTTCTGAAAAATTGAAACAGTCCAATACTCAGTAGATTATGAAGCTCTCCGCCATAGAAAAAAAACCAAGTTGCTAGAAAATGACCATGTGAAGGGTTTCCCATGCCACCACACATGTAGTTAGAGAGAGAAGGTTATTAGTTCTAATTGGGACAGAATTTGGACAAAGCACGATAGAGCTGGGATAATCTTGATTTTCTGGAAGAACAGACACCCGTGATTAGGAACAAACAAATAAATCCACATATCGTCAGCCTGCTTCGATAATTGCCTAACTCACTTTAGCGAAATTCAGCTTTTTGCATAAATCATGACTTCATTACATTATGCACATGCTGTAATAATACCTTACTCATTGACCAATTAAAAGTGTTGATAAATGTACTATTTCAATTCTGCCTAAGTCAGCCTTGAGTTAGGCAGATTGTAATAATGATGTAAAATGTTTAAAATGTGTCATATTAACTCATATTAGGCCTGTAACAAGCCACATTTCACATTAGTAGGTTTGTTTGTACCCACATATTGGGCTTATGACTCGTAAGTTTGGGCTTATAATCACATGTTTTGGCAACATTTGTTAACTTACCCAGTGTCTGTATCTGAATCCTGTTGCTATCGGTCCAGAATGGGAAATAAAATGGATTCATCACGGACATCTCACACAAGTAGGTTATATTGGATCCATGGGAAGGCACCTCACCACCAGGGGTAATGAATAGTGTGAAGGGAACACCATCTATAAAAGAGAATCAATAAAAAACCAGAATTATTTATGATGTAGGGTCACCATTTCAAATCCATCTAATGATGCTTAATAATGCAATTAATGCCCATTACATGAGGAACACATCAAATGTTTACTATTCTCAAGTTAATTTGACAACCAAGGGATGTCCCAACGTAAAGACAGGAAAATATCCCAAAGACAAGCATTTACAAACAATTTCAATCTGGAATGAGTGTGAAGTGAGACCAAAATTGTTTGAACAATCACAGATGCGATGCATAATTTCAACACTTTTTAACAATTTTCATAATTAAAAAAAAAGCTCAATCAAAAAATGTAATAGACACTCAAAAATGTTTAAAAATATACTATAGTTTTGAAAAATTTCAACATTTCGAGGAAAATATTCAAAATTTAGTTTTAAACTCATAAAATTATTGGTTGGTTGGACCCATAGAACACTTTTACCATGAAGTTATTTATGCTTTACTTTCACACAATATCTACATCTGTAACCCCTGACATCACTTTACACACACAATAAAGCTGTGTGCTGTGGAGTAAGCTTAAGCTTATTTGGTTTGGGGCAATAAAGAAGACATTGCCTTACTTTCTAGTTGACATTGTTCTCCATTCCATCCATCAGGACATTGACATAATCCAAACACACAGACACCTCCATTGAGACATGGTAGCTCACAAGCATCTGCAATACAATACATCCAATACATATGATTGTCACTGTAGTCATGGAAATAATCTTCACCGGCCATTAACCATTTAACAATAAAAACAAATTAGATTAGAGGATTAATATTTATCTCATATTGTTAGCAGAATGTTTCAATGTGAGATATGATGATCATACAAAAGTAGTCTACTGCCCATAGCATCCCGATCTCTTGCTTATTAATAATAATGAATACCTAACTATTCCATTTTATGCCAATATCCCAAATGTTCACAAACGTAAAATTGAGCAGTATCAAACACGCCAACCTGATATAATTAAGAATGGTTTTAAATGAAACCTCAACTCTGACCAAGCTGCCAACTGTGTTAAAGTTTGTCCGGTCCAAACTTTCCAATCCTTTCATTTAAGGAGATTAGGAAAATCTTTTTGCTGTGTAGTTACAAAATCTGGAATGCTCAAAACAAGCACGTCTAAAATGTGATCCAAATTTTTTCATGCAAAGCACAACAGCTTCGATTTATACCTTAAAGTATTTTTAGTTTTGATGTTTGTAATGTTTGTCCCGTCTTCCCTGCTTGTATGTTGGTCGGTCAGTGCTGGTCATTGACGGGCCAAATCATGTCCTGGGGTTTTATGTACATTCTTTTTATCAATTTTAGTGTATTTTTATTATTGAATAAAGAATGATGAAAATATAATATTCTTTTTTTTCTTCAAGTTTTGATAAATAATATCAGCAAACATTATGAGGAATGATAAATGTATCCAATACTTACTCAATACAGTAAGGTTGAGAAGACTTGATTGTTGATCTACAATACACGCATACACCCCAGAATCACTCAACTGTAGGTTGGTCAACAAAAGTCTTGTTGATGACACCGATACTTCTTCGATGAACAGATGGCTATTCTCACCTATTGATCAGAAACATTCCAAGATTATAATCAATTGATTGACTAATTGCACCTACCCCAATTAACACTTTCCACGCAACTATTATTTTTACCAATTCAATACAGATTTTTCAGAAACCTTTCCCAACTTTCAAAGCCTATTTCAAGAATTACTTAACCAATACTAGGAATGTTAGTACTTATTTTAATGCATTTCTCATGGTGATTTCAAATATTGTAATGAAATTGAATTATATTGACATTTTTGAAACATTTAGTGGAATGTTGGAATGTCGTCTGCTGACGTCTGCCGCGTGGAAAGTATTAATATAGCGTATTCTGCATGAATATTAAAAAGACTGTACGTCCCACAATAAGTTGTAATGGTGTATTTCTAGTCCAATGGGACTAATCCATTTACTTCTGTTATTAATAGTATTCTGTAATTGACACAGCCCTCCTCACTACTGGCTTATCTCCCTCACTACTCCCTACTTCCTTCCTCTCCCCACATATGCCATTCCCACTTCCCCTTAATAAGATTACTGGCATGGTAGTATCTTGACCCCATTAGCAATAATATCCAAGTAGGTCTCTTACCAAATCTCCAACTTTGAACACACACATGGCATAGTTGCCTCTCCCCCTCCCCATAAGCACTTCTCCCCCTCCTCACAATAGGCCCATTCCCAACTCCTTCATAGTTCACTAACATACCAATATGACTAATCTGTATAGATCTGAAATTGTACTGCTCTCTGGCTCTACACACACTTAAGGTATATTATGTGATCTTTTCCAGGGGACACCCTCAATCCTCGAAAAAAAATTGGAAGCAGATTTTCTTGCAGATTTACTTTTCTGATCATAAATCATAAATATATTCCAAGTTACAGAGCGATACGATTCCTGAAAACCTCAAAATCATGATTTTAGAGTGAATTTAGAGTAAAATTTGAAAAATAGATTGTACCGGAGCGGTATAATCTATTTTCAAACCATGATTTTGAAGTAATCAGAAATTGTATCGATCTGTTACTTAGAAGATCTTTATGATTTATGATCAAAAATGCAAATCTGCAAGAAAATCTGCTTTCATAGTAAAAATCAATGATAGAGGGCGCTACTTGGAAAAGATCACTATATGCCTATAAACTCCACCCTTTTCCCATCCACTCAACCTTTCCCCACACATTTATATCTCAAACTTACCAAATTGTAATGGCAGAATCTCGACTCCATTAGGACTAATCCATGTTGGTCTGATGTTAAATTTGCCCCTGACTTTACACACATAAGATATATCAATCCCAACTCGAGGGATGCTGAGGGAACCAGGGGTGATGGTGATCACATAGTTCGGAGCTGAGAGAGAAAACAAATACATTGTTAACAAAATTCAACAACAAAAAATACATAACTAATTTACATATGTTCTGTGTCAGGAGCTGAAATTATTTCTAAATCTTTAAAAATATTCAATTCTTCTTTAAAAAACTTGACCATGTAATGTTTGAAATTATTACATACAGCATGCACATAAGGAGAAAAAAAAAGTTTGTTTCCAGTGGCAAGCTTGAAAAGTCAAATGATTTGTTTAATTTTTTTTATTTAATATTTATTCTTCTTCTTTAAATCTGTGCATTTTCGTAACTGTTATGCTTGCTAAAATGTGATTTTCGCCACGGATTTTCACTTCCGTGTTTGCCGTATGTCGCCAATCGCCATCTTGCAACATGTTGGACACAATTTCGACAAAAGATGGCGCCCAACAATAATTGTTCCCATTGTTTCTATCAACAACAAAAAATGCGCAAGAATTAAGTGTCTCAATGAAATGCGCGCTCACTACTGGAAACAAACTTGTTTTTTTGATTGGCCTAAATCCTTACAAGATCTGTCTTGACAACGATATCCAGTCCATCCATCCACACACTGACATGTCCCGTCAAATAGGCATACGCCGCCATTATCACATGGTATGTCATTACAGTTAGGAACTGAATGGAAATACATAATGAAAAGGTAAGTCATGACAAATAGCTAGTTTGATGTAAGTTTAATAGATTGTAAGACTTGTTTTGAGTCTAATATAATTTATTGTTGTAATGCAGGGCTCAAATTAATCGAAGGTGACACAGGCAATTGCCTTGGATGCCCCACCTCTAGTTGCCTTGATGCCCTCAATAACTGGCTGTTTTCACTTCATTCAAAAGTATATAATTGCCTTGCAGAAAGTTGGCGCCCCTTTCAAATTGCCCTCTTCATTTCTTAATTTGAGGCCTGAATGTAATAATTGTAGCAAATGGAAGTTTAGAGGGTCATTCTGACCATCATTCCAGCATGGTGAATGTTTAAACCTCTCCTGGAATATGGCGATCTATTGGTTCATTGTTATGCAGTAGGGAGGGAAGGTTGCATCTCACAATTCTGTTTAAGGGAAATGCAGTGAATTACCACCAAAGGTAGTTAACCACCCGCCACTTTGTGTACTACTCAATGGGCAAATTTCACCACAACTTGTGCTTCTACAATAAGAACCATTGGAATTATGCAACTCAAACTTTGGGATACAACTATTCTAAAGATGATTTTTGATGTAGAATAGAAAACAAAAGTTGAAAATCGGGCCAGCAATTGGAACACCTACCTTTAACACTTTCAGCGTGGCTTTTTGTTTTACCATACACAAAACAGATTTTTCAGAAACCGTTCACAACTTTCAAAGTCTATCAAAAGGATTACTGAACCAATACTAGTCATGTTTGTATTTTTTTCAATGCTTTTCTCACGGGTGATTCCAAATATGGTTATGAAATTCAATAATTGTGACATTTTTTTAAACATTTTGTGAACTTTTGGAATGTCGTCTGCAGATGCCTGCCGCATGGAATGTGTTAAGATTTTTGTCCGCATATGATAGATCGCCTGATATACCAGCACCTAATAGACCCAATTTGGTACATTTTAAACCAATGAATACAAGCCTGGAAAAATAGACTTACTTGAGAGCTGTAATGTATAAGGAACACTTTTTGAGCCTACTTGACATCTGTAGGATCCTTGATTCTCTGGTTTTAAACCGAGGAAAACCAGTTTGGCCGCGGAAGACGTATCCAGATATTCCACATACATAGTGGGACCTATGATTGATATAAAAAGATGAGAAAATGTTAATAAGTAAGGCCAATGTAACGGGGGAAAAACCAGTCTGTTCTATAGGCAAATGGATCTTTCAGGTTGGATCGGTTGGTCTAGATTTTTTATCCCCATCAAGATTACTGTAAAATGTTTGTTTAATCTGTAAACATTTGACCAGTTTTTGACAAGCCAACATTGTTTTGGTGTAGTTATTCATTCGCACATGAACATTTTGTTCACCAAATTCTAAGAAAAATGGATCAGTGGGCCCGTAGAACAGGAATTCCCTTTGTGTTGCCCATGGGAGGGGAGGGAGGTACCAGGGCTCTACTGACCAGATTATTTTTTAAACATTTAGATATTAAAATTGTGAAAAATGTTCAAAAATCGTGAAAAAACCTTGAACAATTTGATAAATATTTCAAAATTGGAAAAACATTTTACAGTTGGAAACAATTGAATTAGTTTTAACTTATATTGTAGTTTTTAAAGTGCCAATAACAATATGCTGTGTGCAAATTGACAAATTTTCTTTGTTCTAAGATGGATTGATGTCATATTTTACAAAATAACAAAATAATTATTAGCGTAATATGACGATACTTATATTGTCTTGGTTGATTGGTTTTAAATACATTTATAAGCATAAGAATTGGGGTACTATTTTTATTGAAACATCTTAGATTTGTTCAGTGTGTCTCATGGATCTGTTTACTTACTTCCAATGAAGAAATCACCATTGGGATCCAGCCAATCAACAAAATCAAATGAATCCGGATCGGTGTTTTCACACAAGATTGTCAGGTTTCCACCCATTAAAGGTTCTGTGGGAGTTGCAGTAATCACTATGTCACCTAGAAAAAAAGAAGAAGAAAATGTAAGCACTATGGTCTGTACGCACAAAACAAGTTAAACCGGGTCTAAATTTAGAACTGGTCTAAATGATGGTCTAAATGATGGTCTAAATGATGGTCTAAATGATGGTCTAAATGATGGTCTAAATGATGGTCTAAATGATGGTCTAAATGATGGTCTAAATGATGGTCTAAATGATGGTCTAAATGATGAATAGTACTCCTCAATGGGAAATGCCATTTTCTATTGTAGCCGAATTTGCGGTGTTAAGAAGGGGATGTAGAGGGGATTATGGGATTGGTGGTCAGATGTGAGTGGTGGCGGGAAATTAGAAGAAGGAATTATGGGTATGATGATGTGATGGTAATTACTTGACTGTTTTCGCTCGAACGACGCGGACGGTTTGAATTTTCGTGGGATTTATCTTGGTTTTCGTCTTCTGATTTCGACTGCTGTGTCGACCTGTTACGGGTTTTTCATCGTGTAGACTGCCGACATCGCCATTGGCAATGGCTAGCTTTTGGAATTGGCGAGTGCCTTGGACTGTATTTGTGATGAATTGATGATTGATCACCTTTTGATTGTTGAATTGCTGCAAGACTTTGCGCTAATACGACACATCCAACAAGATTAGGTATGTCTATCCGTTTACAATAATGTTTATGTTGGGGCCTGGAAGTTCCCGTGAGTTTTAATTACAACACTGAAATTCAGTTGATTTTATGCTAGCATTAGCTACGTGAGCTTTACACTCTTAGCCTCAATTGAGTAGGTAGTGGTATATTAAATTTATTTAGAGCTTTGTGCGTTTTTA
The DNA here is from genome assembly GCA_035610835.1 of Ophiura sarsii. Taxonomy (NCBI): domain Eukaryota; kingdom Metazoa; phylum Echinodermata; class Ophiuroidea; order Amphilepidida; family Ophiuridae; genus Ophiura; species Ophiura sarsii. The sequence goes on from CM069449.1 coordinate 62,386,531, forward strand.
ATCGCATCATGTGGACTTCTGTTGCTAATAGTTATGCAGTGATAAGTTAAGGTTTACACAATTAAATTCATTGATGCCCGATTTGGTCTATATTGACTTTTTCATGTACACAGGTAATCATAGATTTACACATTGTATTGCGGTATTTTATTGAGTATCAATGTTGACATTCGAGCAATGAAAAATGTATTTCATATGTTGATTTTAATACAAAGCCGAACAAAGCGGGCGATCTATATTGTGACAAAGTGTTCACACCTATATCCCATGGTTTATTCCATATACTTATTGCCATGGCATCTTTTCTCATTAGATCAATTGACAAATTACCTGACCTATTAAGCTCCGTATGATTGTTACGCATGTACGTGATTGTTTAATAGCCATTCAAGCCTTTAGATTTAATTCGATCTATTAACATGGATCTAACCACTTCAACAGTTTAGTTCTACCATGAGTTCATTGACCATCTGTGATGTATATCCGGATGCGTTTATATCTGAGATTATTCATCTCACTGATTTTATATTGATTTTTTAACCTCTCCATAGAATATGGTTTAACCCACTGTTAGTTGTTTGTCTCATAGTTTTCATCTTATAACATAATTTCTATAAGAGGAATAATGATTGCGATTTCAATCAATTTTATTAATCGGTTCAGATCAGATTCTCCCTTCTAGTATTTTATAGGATACCATAATTGACGGAGTGTTTTAATATCCTCCTTCGATTTTCATGTTATTATTGAAATGATTGTTTATACATGTGTATATTGATATTCACGCTTGTGGTCATTTAATTAACCGGCATTTGCAGGTCTCAGTGCTCAGAAATACACATATTTCCTATGACTCGCAGAGTAATTTTTAGTGACATCGATATAGTGACGGTCGATATTATCAGATTAATTTCGTATGGTTTTCTCGAAAGAAATTGATGCAGATCATAACAATAGTACGCACGATGTAGGCTGAAGTTAGCGTTTTATGAAAACATTTTTTTAAGATGATGATTTAATGATTTTCACTTTGTGAGACTTGACGGACAATTTGAGTCAATTTCGATGTTCTGATTGACAATAATATATATATACTAATACGCCTTTCTTCATCTGCTTGGTATAGGCATAGTTCCTATGCTATCACAATCCTTGATTTTAGATCGTTTTAGATCATGTGACTATAACTTTGTTTTAAAAGCTGATATTCCAGTAGCTGGTTATTTTGCCTCAGAGTTTGTTAGCTTGACTTGGACGAGGTTGCTGTTGTGCGGATTGTAGACAATTTTCATATGTTGGTTTGTTTGTTTTATCCATAATTCTGTGGTTTTATCAACTGCACTTTTATCTGCATAGTGAACGATCATTTGTTTCATAATGATATGATATGTTGAAATAAAGAGTACCAACGAGTTATTTGAACTATTTTCTTTTGGTAATCATGTGTAGAATATGTAATTTACATAACATGATATCGCCATTGGTTGCCTAATTGGACGTAGAGTATGGTGATCCGAAACATTCCAGAATTGGATGAATGATGGAAAGTGTAGACGGTTTATTGAAGAGACCAAGTAACCAACTTGCAAGACAAATAATCGATCGAGACATAGGGAAAGCATAGTGTGCATAGTGTGCTTCCGTCGTCGTTCTTCAGCGGAGTCCGGTGTTCCCCATGGTTTGGTGATGAATACATGTTTATGTTTCAGCTGTGGCGCCAAATGAAGGCGAATTAGAAAATAATTTATTTACGGTTGAGCGTGCGAATTAGTAAATAAACACTTCCAGATTCTACAACTCACTATAAAATTGTACAAACATACCAATGACAAATTTCCTTTGCATTAAGCACTTCTACAGTTAAAACTCACAAAACCATAAAAATTAATAAAAAACATTGTTGGAATTATGTCCATAGTATTATGATGCTGACTATACATGTATACATCATCACATATCTCACACATAGAGCCACCTAAATCTGATGTGTACACTGTCATCTTCCATCAGTGGATGTACAGACATTCACTGTATGTACCCTCTAACAATCTTTCATCTACGCATGTACCACCATTCAGACATTCACTGCATGTTTGTTTTTTGTTTTTTGTTTTTTACCAGTGCTTATAGAACGCATTTCCAAAAGATCATTGCACTGTACAAATCAAAGACATCAAAATGGCATACAATATATAACTGGTGTACACTGACATCTTTCATCCACACATGTACCACCATTCAGACATTCACTGCATGTACCCTCTAAGGAGAGTGTCGCATGGGTGTCACATGCATATTACATGTACACATCATGTACTTACCTTCATATATTTCACACATAGGGCCATCATACTCAGTTGTACACTGACATCTTCCATCTAAGCATGTACCACCATTAAGACATTCACGGCATGTACCCGCTAAGAAACACTCAGCAAATACACTGCCACAAGCTGCAAAATTTAAATTGTCAAGTCATTTAGTAATGAAGCTTATGTCCCAAAATGGGGTAGGGTAAAAGCAAGCAATCCGTTGCTCCGTAGTGCTAACCGTACAGTACAAGATAACGGGGCACGATGCGGCAACAGCAAAAAGTCAATCGTATAGCCAGGGTATACAGTACAAGAACCCTTTGAAGGAACTGGAAGCAAAGGCCGGTGCAAACTGTAGGCCTACATCTAGGATAACATGTGTCAATACAGGGAAAGTGCCAGTGTCTCAAACGACACAGAAATATGGATATGCCAAAAAATGTGATGTCTTTCATATAAATGGGTATAGGCGGATAGGCCTATAATAACAAGGTTAAATAAAGGAACGGTGTGAGCAAAATATGCATGGTAATTGCACTTACGTTTTAGGCCTATGTCTACTGGAAAAATAATTTAATGTCAATAGGCCGAAAAATAAAATAAACGGCTACGGCTCACTGAACTGGGTACAAAGTGATCATGGTGAGACTTCGCCTCCCGCCAACTATAACATACCCACTATGAAGCTTAAGACCCCACTAAATAAAAACAGTGGCGTCGCAGACCTATTTAATACACATGTTCTATAGGAGACTTGACACATTTTAGGGGGTGGGGGCTCCTTCTCCTCACTAACTAATACCCCACTATACAACTCAAATTCTAGGCCTACATGTACAGAACACATGGGTAGGCTTGTCTAGATTATTATAGGGCACATGGTACCTGGAGTATGGGGAGGGGGGATATTAAGGGCACATGTGATAACTGGATTTTAAGGGTGTATAGGGTAGGACCTACCTGATCAAAGACACCTACCTGAGTCATGTAAGGGGTAATTTCATGTCTCATTTGGGATACCTATAATAATATATAGGGTATCTAGGTAGGCCATATTTAGATCTATGGATTATTACGGGCACCATGGCACTGATATTAATAACATTAACAATAATGGCAGCTGGATTAGTATGGACATAAACTCTTGCTATATCACAATAGCCTATATAATATATACGCTTTGATGACTAACTGCACACTATCTTTTAGCGGTCACGCTCTAGCGTCCTTTATATTACTTGATAATCTAGATACGGGCATATGGGGTTAGGTACAACATGTTTGGGGTATACAGGGTAAATACAACTTTGATTCATCCAAAATGGGGTATTGAAATTGGGTTCGAGATTCAAAGATAGCACAAATCTCAGATTTCTATGAACAGAGTCTATTTCAAATGAAAAAATAATTCAGGTATCTACAATTTTGAACTCATGTCTATAATCCTATACCCATATGGCTACAAATCATGCAGGAATCAAATTTAGATCATAATACTTCAACTAGCGAGGACCCGAGCATAGCGTGGGTACCCACTAGTATATAGTACTAGATTTCGCGGTTCGTGGGTTGGGCGGTTCTCGGGTTAGGGGTTTATGGGATGTGTATACTCTTAAAATTCAGTTATCACAGGTGCCCCTAATACAGGAACCTCATGTGCCCTTAAATCCAGGTAGGCTACCCCATGTGCATATCCATGTAATCTCAGTACATGTGTTATTAGGCCTAGGGTTTTATATTGGGATCTTAGTTCAGAGGTCTTTTAGTTAGAGTCAGCGAGAGGAGGGGTCTATCGTCATGATCAACTGTGCCCAGTCTTGAGAACTGTGTGTCGACATTGATTATTCCTCCGTAGGCATGCCTAAACGTCATGAACGTAAATATATGTATTTAAATCACGCATGTTTGCGCACACCGATATCCATGTAACATTCCCATTTATATAACAGACATCCTATGATTGGCCTAGGGCCTATCCGAATTGCTGTAGTGTTAAACTACAACACTGTGACACTTGCACTGCACGCTAAAGGTCTGGGTTTGATTCCTGGCGCATGCAGACTGACCCCCCCCCCCCCCCTCATTTGACTCTTTTCATCCTGATCATGCATGCATCCAAGTTTAACTCATAAAAACCGGGACAAAAACACGCCCGAGAGTTAAAGATATAATTGGAGCTAAATGTTTGCTCACACCGGCCCTGTAACATTCCCATTTATATAAAAGACATCCCATGATAGGCATGTTGAGGGCCCGTTGTGGCCTGCCGCATAGATGGGTCCGCGATGGGATGTTGAGGCACTGAAATTATACCACCGCAATCACTTTAACAATAACATGTTTAACACATAATGTGTTCCTGGATGAAGGCCTACGGTTTACGCTCCCAGTTCCTTTATTAACCCTAACCTGCCATCTGATCCTTTTTTACCTCCTGATCATATGCATATACTATAATAGTTTAACTCATACAAAAACACGCCCGGGAGTTAAATTTAATTTGAGTCCTTTTTCTCTCTTTGTTAGCCACCGGACGGCTTTCTTTTACCCGCCCCATGAAAAGACCCAGTTTGCGCCACGAACGCGTACGCACCTTACGATCTGCGCCATTACGCGTGCGCCGGCAAACGCGTGCGCCATGTTTTGTTTTGTTTATACGCGATCGCGTAGCAACAGTTTGTTATCTACGTGGGGCGATGATCCCTGTGCATAGCGATATATGGGCAGATAGGCAGGGATCTGCACCCGAAGGCATTGGACGGACGGACGGACAGACTCGCCACAAATAGTATTTAGATATAATATTATTTACTTTTGATATGACAGACTCTGATACTACCCTAAAAGCTAGTAGAGTATTTCGTCATCTCTACAAATTAAATATTCACTAAAGTTGCCCAAGCAATATCTAATTGAGATGTGTGATGGCATTGAATGAAAGCAAAACAAATGCATGGAGAGCAAAAGTCTAAAGGACTGGCTTGAACCCTTCTACACAAGCAGCTTTAAGAACATTGGATGGTAGGTCGTTCCATTCCACTATTGTGCGTGGGTAAAAGCTATATTTGTAAACATTGCTGTTAGCTTTCATGACTCTAAATTTGGCAGGATGGTATTGCCTTGTTCTACTGGTGGTCTGACGTTGGATGTAATCTGGAATAGGGATAGCAATGGTTTTACTTTGTATTCTGAACATGGTGGTTAAGCGGATTTCCTTTCTGCTCCAGTGTTGGCCATTGCAGGATATGTGTGATGGATCCCACTGTTCTGCCGTAGTTCTTTGTAACAAAACGAGCAGTCCTGTGCTGTATCATCTCCAGTCGATTGATGTCTGTTGTTTTATGTGGGTCCCATACAGCACATGCATACTCTAGATGCGGTCTTACTAGTGCGAAGTAAAGTGTTGTTTTAATTGTGTGTTTTTTTCTTCAATTTGTTTTTGAAATTTAATTTCATCTTAATTGTTTCATTTTTTGTATTCACTTTTTTACATACCTGTTAGCCTGTTAGGTCCTCTTTTGGTTTTGATGCAAGATGACAGCTCTCTTTCTGATGGCAACTGACCACAAAATGAAAGGATTTGTTCCGCTTGAGACTGGCCAGCATTAGCTATCATTTGTCTCATGAAATCTGTTTTAAAAAAATGCAATACAAATTTGCATTCAAATTCATAAATGGAGTTGAAAGAAAGCATTAAGGAATCACAACAGTTGATTAAAGCCTGCTGCACAACCTGTACCAAGATAGAAATATTTGTATTAGTCTTGGTTCAATTTTCATAAGTGCTTGTATATATGTGATCCAACATAAGTAAATGAGGCACAATGAGGGAAATATGATTATTAGTTATTTACATCATGATAATATGCATAAGTTAAGGGACATTTTGGTACCGAACACAATGTTCTGTATTCTGTATTGAAGACCTAATTGAGGAAAGTGCCAAAATTATTACACATTGTACTGTAAAAATGGTAATTTACACGCTATAATAACTTGCACTTTCCTAACTATTTCGTGTGTTTTTAAATTCACAGGCAATCATTACATAGACCTATACAAAAGAAATACATCTGTGTGCTATTATTTTCATGGTAACTGAATCAAGCGTGAAAATATGTAGCGAGAACATTTCGACCTTTACAGTATACATACCTGGACAATATTGTTTAACATCATCGCAGACTTCACGACAAAGCCTTGGCTCCACAGGATCGCACGGTTGGAAAAACATATAGCATGACATCAGTTTAACAGAATCTCCGCACGATGTCAAGCCGGACAGGATCCCTCCCACTAACATATCGGCAACGAAGCTATCCGAAGCAAAGGAGTTTGGGAAGAGGGCCCCGGCATACGGTAGGAGCTCGCTACAGGCTTCTCTCTCAGATGGGGTTTTGATCGCTTGACATACAGGATAGGCTGGTGTTGGCGTGTTGGTTATTATTGGTGGTAATGGCTTGGGTGTTGTTCTGTCGCCGGACAGTACATCAGTTTCTGAAAAGTCAAATGATGTTTTGATATTTTTAGATCAACCCATTTTTATATTGAAAAAAAAAAGTTTTTTGTTTGTGTTTTTTCCGAAGAAAATTGTGATATTTTGGTGGATTTTCAATAATTTTTTTAATGTTCCAAACATTTCACACACAAAAAAAAATCCATAATAATAAAAATAATCAAACTCTTTCAATTTGTTGTTGTTTTGAAGAGAAATGTGTTGGTCAGGCCCGTAGAATAGTTTTTTCCCATCGCCTAAAAAATATGTTTTCTACTATGATTGTTAACCATAGGATTTTGGTATCAATTTCAAGATAAACCAGGGAGCTTATATAATGGGAGAGGAAATTTGAATCGCAAAACTGAAGCGTCCTATATATGAGCATGTGGGCGCGAGTACGGGCGATGTAACTCTTGAAATGAAGCGCTATCTTGACAACGCTATGATTGACAGCATGAAAGTCCTTATAAGGGACATTGAGACGCATGATGTACATCTTGGAAATGGGGGCGCGAAATGTACCTATAGAAAGGCTTCAATCTCAGCAATGGGAGCCTGTGTACAGTGGCACTAGCCTGGATAAACCTTCTACACAGTGAAGTTGGTGCACATTCCAGTAATAGACATAGAATCAACTCAGCTCAGAAGTGCCTGAATTGTTAATTTATCACACAACATAACTGTACAGGGTGTCCCAGAAAGATCTATACCAGGAAAAGTACATTTATTTAACTATGAATGCCATTGTTATTTGTCAAAGGAGTATTTCTGTTATACCCTTCACAGAGGTATTCATAGTGCATGATTTTTAAGAACGACGCATACTACCGATGTTGGTGTGAAGGGTATTATAGAATTATGCCTTTGTCAAAGTGCTTATTATTCGAACATCTGCCTATATTTAGCTCTCACTGGAATTTTGAATTTTAAAAATTGGATTTTCTGACGAGAATTAGGGACTTTCTGTAAAAATGATAGATTCCAAGTTTGACCATAATTACCTACTTTGAAACTCATAAAATCATTGACCTTTATAATCGGCACAAAACTCAATCTAAATGATATGCAGTTAATTGTCTGTGTCCTCTTAGTTTCCACTACAAAGTTAATTGATAACAACTGTTTGCGACATTTTATGAAGCAATATTTAAATGGTGTGAGAGCATTGATCAGCTTGAGTGATTTATACTATACTTTCTTGAGCAGTAGTCTTTAAATTTGGTATAAGTTTTATCAATAAAAATATGCTGAAAGTGTAAAACAGATTTTCAACAATTTTCACTAATGTCATGCCATATCGAAACAGATTAAGATATCTTGATGAAATAAGTAGGAAATATGTTCCCCATTATATTGCATGTATTTGATTTAGAATCCAATTGTGTTCTTATATTTTAAATATTTTTTAAGCACGGTGTTAATCATTCTGGGACACCCTGTATAAAGTTTGCGAAATGTTATACTGGCTGTATAATAAGATGAGACACTGTCATACTCTTACTTTTAAGTTTTTCAACACGAATGAGACATCACTTGTGTTGAACATTTCTAAATTATTATCAGGTTGTTCAAATTTATTATATACAGGATTGTAGCATATCAATAAGAATATAAACTTGCTACTACTTACTAATGGTTGAGATCTGTTGATAAATGACATCAACTGTTTCAGTCAACGTTCCAACAAGACACAAATACGTTCCCTGGTCCGCTTTTCGGAATGTCGGTATCACCATTCTTGTAACATAGACAGATACGGACTGCGTATAGACACGGGTCGGTGGCGTGTCTCCACGCCCTCCTTGGTTCATGGGCCGTATGTAGTCGTTCCTGATATCTCGCCAATAAGGAAACTGTTGTGGATTGGAACCATTGACTGTGCATAACCATGTGGCGTCTTCACCGAGGACTATTCTGGGCTGTTCTGGTTCTATGACAAGGTAGGTTGGGACTATATGGCAAAAAAGAAACAAAACGGTTATCATGAAATTTGGAGAATAATTATGCAATACTTTTCAAACACTATGTTTTATGGAAACAAAGTGTATCATAATATATGGTGGGGAGGGTATTCCAGAATCATGCCAAATGTTGGGAATGATTATGCAATACCCCTCACATTGTACCCAACACACACCATGTTTAATGGAATATAGTGTATCATAATATATGGTGTGGAGGGTATTCCAAAATCATGCCACATTCTGTTATTGATCATTTTTAGTATGACTTATAGCACGAGGCAGCAAAGCTGCCGAGAGCTATAAGGAATTAATAGCTCTCATCGACAGTACTGGTATTAGTGATGATTAATGTGGCAGAACTCTGCTGTACAAACCCCTGCACAGTTGGACACTGATAGAACTTAGAAGTTTTGATTCAAGCAACACTGATCAAGATAGACAATCATCTACTAAACACACACACACAAAGTTGGGATATAATGAATCAGGTTATTTACGATGTCAAATTTACAGCACTCTGAAGCTGTACGATAAGTGAAATTTGTGGAACTCTGGACTGGCTGTGTATGTGCTATTAAATCCATTATAAGGCATCATTTCCTACGAGACATACAACAAGGAATAAAATAAGAGAGATAAATAAAGGATATAATAAAGAGACCAAAGGAAATCAAATAACAACTGATATACTAAATAAGCTCACTTGGGCTACTAATTCATGGGCAACACTAACTTAGAGTGTTCCAATCACTAAGTAAAGTTTCCAAATTTCCCACATGAAGTGTTTTAAATAAGCCTATTTGGGCTACAAAAAGTGTAATTGGGCTACTTATTCTAGGCTTACTTGGAGTCTGGCATCGTCTACCCTGATATCCCAATTGGCATACACACGTGCCATCATCACATGTGCCACCATTCTCGCATTGCCACGGGCAAGCTGTAAGAAAAAAGGTTAACATTTTGTGAACAATTGACAAAAAATAACATCTTGTTAGGCCAAGTTAAAAAAACCTCATGTTTAGCGTCCCCACCCGCTTCCTTTTTAGGGGCCACCTCCTTTTTTCTTTTTTTCTTTATTGAAAAAAATAATAATAATAATATTTTATTTTATTTTAAAAATCATATTTATTTTTATTTTAGCACACCTTGTATGAAGCTGTTTGCCCCATGAAATAAACTGGTTCTCTATGTCTCAGAACTTGGGACAAGACATCATTTTCTGTTTCACCTTGCCCATAAGAAGCCAATATGTAATTTCTTGAGTCCAAGTGGCGGTCATTTTGTAAAAATCAAGCAACCATTTTGAAAAATAGCCCGGCCAGCTATCTTGACAAAATGTGTCGGCGGCCATTTTGGAAATAAAAAGAAGGAAAAAAAAGGGCCTCCTCCTACCTCTTTTTCAAAAAGGTAGGACGCTAAACTTTTTTTTTTTACTTTGCCTTATTGCTAACGGCCTGAAAAGTAATCTTAAGAATTGCCAAAAATTTGAAAAAGAAAGGTTTTGAAGTGTGAAAATAAAAGTATGCAAACAATTATGTCATTCAATAATGAAATGCAATAGTAACAAAGTAAGTAAGATGTGAAATGTGGACTTTTCCATAAGTTTATTTATCCAGGACAAAACAGAAGAAAAAAAATCGAAATAGCAAGTATACATTTATTTTAGAAATGGCATCTCTATCTGTGTGTCAATGTGTTTCTGATGTATGCACTCATGTATGGTTTTTTGCGCTAAATTCATTGGCAGACAATGTAGATTTATAAATGACAATTTACCTCTCATTTCACAGAACTCTCCAGTGAATGTTGACTGGCACGCACAGCTCCCCTGCAAACACACACCACCATTTAGACAAGGCTGTGTGCATCCTTTAACAAAACAAAAGAGAGAAATCTTGTCAGTAACAGAAGTCTAGACATTCCTTCATCAAAGCAAATGAAAAAGACATGTCAAAACTTGTAGGAAAATATGTTAGGCACCCCTCCCCTCCCCCAATAAATAATGCAGACATGCTCAGAACCCGCAAAGGAAATAGTTGGCACACTTCAGTCATTTTTCATTATTATTCACCATGTTTAAATAAATATGCATGGAATTAGAAGTCTACATTTACAATATAGAGGCGCCCTTCCCTTTGCGCGTCCCATTCCAATTGTTGGGTCTATTCTCTACTGCTGAAGACACAACTTTGATCAAAATTGATTAGGGGGCAGGGGGCAATTGAGCCAATGCATACCAAAGTGTGCCAACATTTAATGCCTTGATTGTAGTGTTAGTGACTAGGTAGGGTCGGTCAGTCTCACACTTTTCTTCTTAAATGTTCTTCAACATTTTGGTATAATTTCTTGTTGTGCAATGTGTGTTTAGTGCACTAATCAGGGATTATAGATAGAGATAATAATTATAAGAGAGGAAATTTTAAGTAATATTTCTATACTATATTATGACATATATGAACCATGACAACTGGCCTACCATCCTGGCATGGAGGGTAACACAAGAAACCCAAAACTATGACCTTACCTATTTCATGACAAAAGAGTCCTTCATATTCAAATGGGCAGAAACCCTCATCACAAGTTCCACCATTCTGACATGGTGGGTCACACATGGATACTGAAATTAAACTTTGACCTTTGACCTATGACCTATGACCTATGACCTTACCTATCTCTTGACAAAAGAATCCTTCATATCCGAATGGGCAGATACAGTATCCCTCATCACAAGTCCCACCATTATCACATGGTGGGTCACAACTGGATACTGAAACAAAAATTGATTTAAAGTAAGCAAACATTAGATACATGTGAAGGCTAGTGATTTTGAACCAAGAAGATTGTTAAGGGAAGTGTCAACCCTAAATATATGAAATTTATCAAGCACTGTAACTTTTAAACTAATAATGTAATGTACATAAAAGTATACAATTTTTCAAATGAAATGAGTCGGAGAATCTATATTTGGTATTAAATTTCCCCAAAAAAGTGATTTCTACATTTTTGCCCAAAAATCACTTTTTTGGCGCCAAAAATTTTCAGACAACCTAACAAAATCAGTTTTTGATTAAAAATTTCAATATTTCACCAAAATCATCTAAAGTCAATTATCTAGGAAGCACTTTTTTTTGTTGCTTAAAAATGTTTAATTTTGAAAATATTGACCAAAAAAGTGCCAACAATGAGATTTTTATCTCAAAAATCACAATTTTGGCACTTTTTGGATGCATATCTCGAGTTTAAAATTGATAATCGAAAAAATAAAACATTGCCTCCTAGCGCTGAAAGTCCTCTACACAATGGTAGTAAAATCTTACTTGATAGTTTGATATCTTTTTAGTTATGCTGTCTGAAAAATTGTAAAATTCCTTCAAATTTGAACTTCTAGAAAACAGCGATTTAGTAAAAATATTGACATTTTCCACCATTTAAAGCTAAATGTTCACGGAATACAGGGGCGTGTGACCTAAAAAGCGAGTATACTATTATGAACAATCATAATAAACTATCAGATTCAATTTATTATGTCACAATGTGAAGAAATTGGAAGAAAACTGAAATTTAAATGATCGTAAGATTGGCCTTTGTTTACATTTTTAGACATTGTTTTGCGCTCTTTTGTTTTTCGCGTCTACGTCGCGGATATTAAGCGGCGCGTCTAGTATTACGCACGGGAAGTTTCAGCGCGCGACGCAATGATCGAACAGCTGTCGCAGCATTTGAAAAGCGCGGAACTCCGCTTAAATTCCCGCCAAATAACCATGCGGCTTTTCCTGGCTCAAACTTACCAAAACAACAATTTTAAATCACCCAAAAGAACGGGAAATAATCGTTTCCGATTAGTAACTTATGATGGTAATGATAGAATACATATAAAAGTATAAAATAATAGAGAAATATGAAATTCAATTTTTGAAACAAGTGCCGGGTTGACACTGCCCTTAAGAAAGAGGAAATGTCCAAAATAGGACCTTTGGTTAAGAAAAAATTCCAAACTACCCACAAATGGAACCTTTTGGATGATACATTTTTGCCGATAAAAATTGGGGATTTTCAGTGTACATTTTACCAAATTTTCAAAAAGTAGGATATTTGTGTGATTTCTCAAAAAAATCTTTTAAATGAGGATCACTCATACGATACTATCAAATGTTCCAGTTGAACACAATTATACACCAGTATTGTTCAATACTGGAACAAATCACTATGTGTACCAGTATCGCCTGATACCGACACATAAAAACGTTCCAGTATCGCTCGATACTGGAACACAATTTAGTGTTTCAGTATTGACCTATATTGGAACAGTCAAATTGTAACAGTATCGAGCAATACTGGTCACTTTTATGATCCAGTATTAAACGATACTGGTAATGGTATACCAGTATCTGGGACCTAAGGGACCTTGAATTGATTATTTGTACAAAAATAAAATGAAATTAAGCAAAGCATGCACAACAAAATAAGTAAGGTTTGGTTTGTTTAGCATCAATGTAGATTGTAGATAGCCGGAAAGCTGTCAACCTTTGAAAAAGCAAAATATATCAAGCTTTGAATTGATCTTTATAATATAGCATAGCTGTATATTCAATATAAAATAGATAGCAAAAGCAGATATTAAAAAGCAGCAATATATCACTGAAAGAAATATGTTGAGCAATCCATTAATATTGCATTTTAATAACATTTTGCAATGATGCACATAAAAAAACCTTGATTTTGTTGGATTAGGCATAAAACATATGACTTGCATTGTCAAATTACGAATTCTTCTTAAGATTCCAGAACATCTCGCGCTTCATTGCCAAGTGATACCAGTGCTTCCTGATGAAATATCTCCCAAAACCTTAAGTGCTGTCTAGGCCATGACCCATAACAAAAAGTAGCCCAATTTTGCGTTGAACCCATAGAAAGTATATTGGTAGCCCAACTGTATGCAAGCCGCAGCATCTGTTTTTTTGCCGTGGTGAAAGAGTCATAAGTAGCCCAATTCCGCAGCCTAGCGGCAGGACTGGCAACACTGAGTGATACCTTGGATCAGCCTTCATCAAAAAGTGCTCCAAAATCTATAAGAACATGTATAATACCTTTGATACCTGTGTGACACCCACGCAATATCCATGTGACACTCAAGCAATATCCATGTGACACCCATGTGATATATATGTGATGCCCATGTGATATCCATGTGACACCCATGCAATATCCAAGTGAGATCCATGTGAGATCCATATGACACCCATACAATATTCATGTGACACCCATGTGATATCCATGCGATATACAAATGAAAACCATGTGATATGCATGTGATACCGGTATTATATCAATGCGAAACCCACAGGATAACTAAATGGTGTTCATTATGCCCTTCATTTTAGTGGCAAAATATAAGCAGCAAATAATTTGTCTTGCTTGTTGTAAGCAGCAGCAGAAGCAAATACATAATTTATGAATTTTATTGTTATTTTGTATAAAGATACCTTCGGTTTCACACTGTGCCCCACTGTAGCCTACGGCACAGACACAGGTACCATCGTAACAAGAGGCTCCATTCAAACAAGGAGGATCACACAAGAATATATCTGAAACACACAATGATTGTGAAAGAAACTACTCCGCTACATCATGCAAACAAATACATGCAATGGCTAATGTAAGGTTGTCAACAGGTCATGTTTTATGGGGGGTTTTAATTATGAAGTGATATAATTGAGAGAAACATGGAAACAGTAAAGATTTTTCATTAAAAAACAATGCTAGTTTTATGCAAGATCTTTATTCAGGTTGTTACTCAAAATGCTTTCTATTATCACCATATTAGGGCGACAAAACAAAAACCACAACTCTGTTCTACAGGCGAATGGATCTGTCAGGTTGGGTCAGTTGGTCTGGCTTTTTTTGAACTTGTTCAATATGACACATAACTCCTGAAAATCAGTAACAAAATTGCCGTATTTAACAAACTTTAAAAAAGGTCAGTATTCATTTGCACAAGAACATTTTTTCACAAAATTTCTAAAAAAGAATAGATCATTCAGGCTTGTAGAACAGGGTTATTTTTGTGCCTAATGTAAAGAAAGCCTCGACCATAACAAAAATTGAAGTTCAATATCATTTCTTTGTAATTTTGGATCTATCCATTAAAATATCTAAATTAAAAAAACGCTATTTTGGTAACATGTAATGAACCATTGACAACCTTTCCTTAACGAAACTAAAAATCACACAAATGGTTAAAAGGAACAATATTGTACACTATACTTTTTACCGCTGGTACTACACATAAATCGTATCCAGTGTCCCATTTATATTTTATAATCAAAACAAATAATTCTCGATCAACAAGTAAAGCGCAGTCAAGTGCGTACATATTTTGGATCAATGCTACGCTCATGACTGGTACACGCAAAGCAAGCATGCGTAGGTGGCAAATTGATCAAGAACTGTTTACTTCGATTACAGTGCTAGATGCAGGGTTGTAGCTATGCCTGACGGGGCCGTCCGGAAGTTGTGCTCACCGTTCGGCACTCTTAATTTTCTTTTTTTTACAATTTTTGGAAAAAATCATTAAACTGCCTCATAAAACAAGAAATTATGTGGCAGGAACCCTCAAAGTGAATTTATAACCCCTTAAAAACATTAAGAAGGCCTCTAGAGAGTCTAGACCCCATTTCATGATCCACTGCACTTCGTTCGCTACATTTACTCCGTTCACTGTCAGTAAAATTGTCCGGCACTCAATCTGGTCTAGCTACAAACCTGGCTAGATGACTAATACATGTACATGTAAAATTTGAGGATACAAAAATATACAAAGTATGATAAATGTGATCTCAAAATTTTCAAACACGCCCTGTTCTACGAGACATTCAAAAGGATTTTTTATTGAAAACATTTTCCGTACTTTTTAAAGAGGTTTAAATTATAAATGTTACACAATCTTAAATTCAATTTGAGCTTTTTCTGGTTTGATATCAAGTTGCTTTACTTCACCTCCATGTCTCCATATAAGTATCGTATTGTTTCCATCTGTTATTATGTTTGATTGATATAATTGTTTGGTTTGGATATAATGAAAGGTGATGGCACATATGTTCTCAATACAATCCTAAGTGTAAACTACATATACAACTAAAACTACAAATGAGAGTTTCTAACATTATGAACAGAGATGAAGGAGGCTACTACCTTTTCCTCATTTCTCTCTACTACATACCTTCTATCTGGCAGTATTCTCCATAAAATGGTACCTGACACTGACATTGTCCATCTTGACAATAGCCGCCATTCTTGCATTCAAACCTACACTCCTTGGCTGTAAAAGATGTACGTACACAATTTAAGCTTCATTAGCGACATCTTATATTTAATAATTTACAGAGTGAAATCGATTGTCATATGTGACACGATCAAGTCGAATGATTCGTATGTCGGAAATATTGATTTTGAGTTATAGGTAAAAAGAAGTGGCAAATTCTTATGTTTTACATTGTTTTCTCAGTTGGTAAATTGTTTGTAACTTAAATCCTAGAATTTTGATTTTAATGGGGTTTGGACCATACTGTAGTATTTTCCACCTGCTAATTTCGCTTGATCACGTCACATATACATGACCCAACGCGAGTAAATGACGCATAATGAGGAAATATGAACATTGAGTTATTTATATCATGATATTATGTACAAGTTAAGCCAATGTTATATTACATTCCCAACCAAAGTTACAGATTATTGAAAATCACTTTGTCGCGAAAAATCAAATACAAATAATTTGGTGTAGATTATAAATAGTAGAAAGGTTGATTTTTCTTTTGACAAATTCATGGTGTAAAGTATAATAAGCTTATACTTCCACTTTAAACGTAACGCTTCATGCTCACTGCTCACTGAGCACTTCATCAGACTAATTGACATCTGACCTCTTCTTCACTGTCTTTTTGTAGTGAAACATTACGCGTAAATTGTAAGTATTAACTTATTATACTTTACACCTTGGATTTGCAAAAAGAAAAATCAACCTTTCTATCAAATACAAATTGTCAAGTTTTGGTTTTGTTTACAAATTGTAGTTTTAACTCTTTCATGAATTTGAGTCTGTGGTTGGATACAAGATGTATCAAAAAAATCAGAAATAAGGCTTTTATGAATTTGACTTATTTTGACCGTGTCTCACATTTGTGCTATTAATTCCAATTAGCTCCTGCCACATTGTGCCTCATTACTCATGTTGGGTCACAAATGATAAGCAGTAAAGGTACTGTAAAAGTGAACATTTTCGAGCTAAGATCAGCAAGCGCGAAAATAAAAACGCAGGAATATGTTCCTTTCGTATGTAGGTAGTAGGTAGTTCAAAATGTGCGAAGCGCGCAAATTTTCAATTTTACAGTAACATAATTTCCCTATCTGCATCTTGACACCCTAAGGTGCAACTTTGTACCGTATTAGACCCTTATTTGTTATACTTTTCCTGAAATAATTCATGCCTAAATCGCATATTTCAACGGTTTTATCTGACATGATTTGATAATATTGGAGCTCTTTAACATAAGAGGAGTTACTGCACAGGACTTCCATTGATTTGATTAGCTAATAGGAAAATGTTGATGACAGTGGAAATAGTCATCTGGGTAGTAGTTTGTTTTAAATGAATCAAATGTTATTCATGATTTATTAAGTACAGTCACATAAGCTTATTTTAGGGTCGGCTGTTAATTATAATATATTCTTGCAAAATCAGTTGAAAATTTTGGGGTGGGCCCTTTGTAGGGATAATGTGATACCTCATCAATCGTAAGAAAATCAAAATTCCAGGATTGGATTTTCTTACCTGGTCTATAGGCACATTCTTGGCCGCTGTATCCATCCAGGCATAAACACTGGCCATCTATACAGAGGCCTCCATTCTCACATGCTGGATCACACCTGATATCTGTGTTAGGAGTAGTATACAATTACAAATATAATTAACCCATGTGACTTTTTTTAAGTTTAAACCCCATCCCCAGGTCATCAGGCCCTGGCATCAAATGTTAGAACTGGTTCATATAGATAATATACACATGTTTTTCTACTGCTGATTAGTGATCTTGGCTTATACTATAGGCCAAAACACACAGCCTATTAGCACTTAGATTGTAACATTTCCTAACAACTACCCAAATATTTGCTTGGGACAATGAGGCAAGCGAGATTCAAGTATCTTACACAGGAATACAAACATGTAGGCAGTATAAGGGCTAGAACTGACAACCATTGTATTATGAGCCCCATGCTTTATCCCCTTGACCACACTTGCTCTCGATATGCTCTCTCATAATGTAACTACTAATAAAATGGAATATGTCTACTCACCTAAATAATATAGAGTCATTCCTCCTAAGCAGTTATATACACTGGCCTATGCAGGTTTAAGGTTGTATAGTAATATTTTCATACAGGTAATTAGGGGGGGGGGGACGATTTATTCTTATTTTTAGTGGATTATATATGTCAACTTACCTAGATAGTATATGGCCATAAGATCTCCTGCAGAGCAGTTGTATACCCCTGATTGTGCTGGTGTAAGTTTGGGTATAGTGATCTGTTTGACGGTGGGCGACAACACTTCTACTGTGGTCACTTCAGATGGCGGGGCGTCAAAAAATCCTGTAGAAATTCAAAAATGATGTTAGAAGTTGTGATGCCCATGTGACTAATATACTATAGTTCGATCAACTCTAAATTGGCGAAGCCACCTTACAGCAGCGAATGAATACAGAAGGATGCAAGCAGGTATAAAGACAACATGCACACTGTGTATCATATGCGTGAGTACGCTAATACCGTGTGAGTGTGGCCATAATCGCGGGCATAAGCTTGGATTAATTTTTTGCGTGCGGAGATAGAAATATTTCTTGCCAATTTGGAACTGATTGAACTATAACATATTTGTCATTTAATTTCTATTCTAAATGCCTAACCACTAGAGATGGCCCTCTACAAAAGGAGTTATACTTTCATTAGGTTTTTCTTTATTTTCTTATAACTATTCAAGGGTCAGTAGTGATTGTTTGAAGGGTCAGATTTGGCCAGTGAAGTGCCTATTGCAAGCCCATGCCCTACAGCATGAGAGATGTAAATGCATACAAGTGTTATCAAGTCGGTAATCGATATGAGTAAATTATTTCATCTAAATCATTAACTCATATCGATAATCCACATGATTAACTTACTTGTATGCGTTTATATTATGAATATGGAAGGGACAAAATTAACGCTTAATAAGCATTTTGGAATGGAAAATGTTAGAGGATATGACTGAACTGAAGGCTTATGGATGTTCTTCAACATCTGAACCAATAAAACAGTAATTCCAAAGGTCTCAGGTTCAATTCTTGGATAACAAAAACATATCCACCAACTGTCATTTAGGATGTGCTGTTGACTTTTATAAAACCTTTGCTTTCCTTACCTATGGGTGAATCTATATAACCAATTGGTATTTTCTGCGGTGTTCTCCAATCGGCCGACACAGCTGCGAAGCGTACACTGGCAGTAGGCTGTTCAAACACCTCACATCTGACACTGACTGACCCGTCTAAGGTTGGTACTTGGTCCTCAGGGATGTTGATTCTGATGTAGTAATCTGTGCCAACTGTGGTATGAAAATAAAATGATGTAACAGTGTAACTCTCTCTTTTTGACACTGTTTACTAGAGTTCAATTTGGCCAAAATGTTGGGCTTTCAAAGGATACCATATTTTAAAACAGTATAAAGAATGATGCAACTACATATAGTAATAAAGAGATCATCATCATCAGTCGTCCTTGGACGGAACAATGGAAGCACCTTTGTTGCTTCCATCATTCTTTCTTGGCTATTTGTTTACTCCATTGGTGCGCCACGCCTAGTGGAGGTATGTATAGGAATACATGTTATGTGTGTGTGTACAGAAACAGACCCGGGATGATCCCCTACTCTATACGAAGGAGTCTGTGACCTTTCTAACGTGCTTGGGGATAGCTCTTCCCATGTACGGAACCACCATATCTACGTGACTTCCGAACCACAAGGCAATTGAGACTAAGTACCTTGCCCAAGGATACAAATATGTTGGCCGTAGCAGGGCTAGAACTCACAACCTGTGTATTGTGAGTCCTGCATGCTATCCATTAGACCACACAATAAAGAGATACAGCAACAAAAACACAAGAACACCTGTTCTATGGGCCCGGCGACCCATTGTTTAGAATTGGGGGGAGGGGAATTTCATGTGCAAATTAACACTGACCCATATTTCCAAGAATTTTGGATATTTTTATGTTTATCAAAAAAATGGTAAATAGATTTTGTGTGATTTTGTGTGACATTTTGAGGAAAAAAACCTGACTGACCAAACCACCCTGCGAGATCCATCCACCCCTTGTGTTTTTGTTGCCTAAATGGAGTTAATGCTTTCTTGCAAATTAAATGTTCACTCTGGGAATGATTTTAAATTTGCCGCATGAGTAAAGCAACTATTCAGAGTCACTTTTAGAAAGATGGTAGTTTGATAACTAGTTTGAAAGTTCAACAAGTACCCTCCCCATAACTTAAGTACAGTAGCAAAGCGTTGTTAATTTGAGATAAACCACGACGTGAACACCATTATAGATAATCCCTAACTATAGAACAGAAACAGAATAATTTCTACTTCATCAAATGAGACTGTCAGTACATGTTAAAACATGTGTATTTAGATTCTTAGATCAATTTCCAAGAAAGTGTCTTCCGTTTATTTGTTTTTAAATCCCCTGGAATTTCAGAAATTTCTAACATTTAGTTTACATCTATGATTTTAATATAGGTTACTTACCTGTTATCTGGCAGTATGTGCCAACATAGCCCTCTGTACACAGACATTTACGCTCTACACAGATACCATTATTCATACATGGGAAGGGACACGAATCATCTGAAACCAAGAAGAAATAGGTATTTTTAAAGCAATTTTGATATGATAATATTGATGAGATTGGTGATATCTCATTAATAAAACAATTGATGAGTAAATACTATTTCACAGATGATTATATTATTCTATAATTATTGAAGAGACTGGAACACAGCTGATTAACACAACTTGATCGTAAGACAACATTCACACACTCTATCATTTGAGATCCAAACTACAACTATGTTAACATCATTATAATATCCCTGGTCCATCATAACATAATGTATGGTCACTGGCTAATTTACATACAATGTCACACATACAATAATATAGGAGTGAGAAATGACATCCATGAAACATTGGACTAATCACAATAAGTAGGAGGTGGCTTAATGATTAAGGAAGGTCACATGACTGACTGACGTCATGAGAGATTGGTGTGTGGGTGGAGATTATGAGAGATTGGTGTGGGTGGAGATTATAAAAAAAATTATGGTAGAGTAATTATTAAAGGGAAGACAATAGCATTGTCTTCTATCCTGGTCTCTTAGAAATTGACCAAGGTTGGTGTCTTGGAAACTGACCATGGCTAAATGGGGCATTGACCTGCAGTTCATAGACCTTGTGTACTATATGATGTTTAGGTTTATAGGATAAAATACAGGTAAATGATAACTCTCAGATCTCAACAATATACGGTACATTGATTTGTGATACAAAAACATCTGCAGATGAATTGTTCCAATGTTAATGTCCTTCAAAACAAAAGCTTGTAAGATTAAAATCTAAAACTATTATCTCAAAACTGATCTCAAGACCTTTTAGATTCTTTTTGAGCACTGTCCGTTGTCTTGTCTGTTAGTCTGTTTTGATGTTGTAACTTTTATTTTCCCGAAAGGAATAGGCAACTTTCGGGCCTTATTGGCTTTCCTGCCTTTTCCTCCATATTGTCATATTATTGTATTTTATTTTTGTCTGATTGATTTGTTTTGATACTATTGTTGTTTGTTAATATTTGTCATATATGGAAATAAATAAACTATTTGGTTTTATTTATAACACAAATAATTGTTTTGATTTTATTTATAACACAAGAGTACACACATTGTATGTGCAGTGGTGAAGTCACACCCATTCATGGGATAAGTCAATCCACATTGAGCGTGCTATGTTCAAATAATGTTAAGGGCACATTCAAATGAGTGAAACTTCTCTTCTGAAATGATGCTGACTATGCTTGTGCAATCGTAATTTGAAATATATGTCCAAAGAATAAAGTGAGCAAAGCGTTCAGGTTTTATTCCTAATATTCAATTTAATTATAGAAATATTAGAACTATATGTGACCCAATGCAGTTAAATTAAGGATATTTTGGTACCAAAATCACTTGTCTCAAAACACCAAATACAAATTGTTGAGTTATGGACATTTAAAATGTTAGTTATGTTAACACAAAATGTATCAGAGATGTATCAAAGCTGTATTAAAGATCAGAAATAAGACTTTTAATGAATTTAACTTATTTTGATCTTGTCTCACATTTTTGCTCTTAAATCAGATTCTCTACCGCCGCAATGTGCCTCATTTACTTATGTTGGGTCACCCCTACCTATAGTCAGTTCCAAATTGGCATGATATAAGCATTTCTGTGCATTTTTCCGCGTGCAATAGTTATCCACACGCTTCACATTATTCACAAGGCGCCTATGGCGTTTATGCATGACCATGCTCCTCTGTCTTAGTTAGCTGCTGTAAGGAGACTCGCCAAGTTGGAGCTGATAAACTTAACTCTGCTTGGCAACAAATTTAAGGAAAGGTCCTCAAAATAAATAGCTAGCATTAGTTATCTTCTGGTTTTACAAAAGGACTCAACATAGGTATATTATAGCATACAGCAGCCATTATACATACCTCTTAGTTCACATTGTATTCCCTTGAATCCAGGCAAACAATGACATTGTCCACGTCCACATGTTCCATTGTTAAGACACTCTGGTACACAGGCATCGTCTGATAAAACAACAATATCAAATATAAAATTACAGCTATATACATTTTTGTTACCTTACGTATTTGAGCAGACTATAAATTTGAGATTTTTTTCTGACAAATTTGTGCAAAAATTGGAAAATATAATTCTTGACAATATTTAGAGAATTTTAAATTGTGCAGAATGTTCAAGAAGAAAAAAAACATATTTGATAAACTGTATGTCTATACAACTTTTTTATATATTTAAATATGTTGTGAAAATAAAAATATGCAAAATTAAGAATATTGGGCAAAATTATTCTTTAAAAAAAAAATTAAAAAATCTAAAATAGGTCCAAAATCTTCAAGAAAAAAACCTATTTGACAGACAGCATTATGTCTGTCCAACATTTTGTATATATTTCATTATTTGTTGTCAAACATATCATACAACATGTAACTTACCATGAATGATAGGTAGGAAGCGATTTCTCTTTGGACCAGATGAGCATGTGTAGAGATCTATATCAGAAAGTTCCATATCTTCAATCACCAGAATAGTCAAAGTTGGTGAGATGTAATCTTGATAGATACGGCTTGGCACTAGATAAGGGAAGAAACAAAAGGTATTTGACAATGTCTATTTAAATGCCCTAACAGAACAGTCTTAACACTTTCCACGCGGCTATAAGTTTTACCATACAACACAGATTTTTCAGGAACCTTTCCCAGCTTAAGGTATATCTCAAGGATTACTGAACCAATACTAGGCATGTTTGTACTTATTTCAATGCATTTCTAATGGTGATTTCAAATATGGTAATGAAATTTAATTATTTTGACATTTTTTAAACATTTTGTGAAATTTTGGAATGTCGTCTGCAGACGCCTGCCGTGTGGAAAGTATTAAGCTTACTTCACCTCGCACAGCTTTTTTATGTGCAAAGTGATGTCATTAGTTACTGTAGCAGAGAATGGCAAGTGTTTTGTTAGCTGTAATTGGTTTTATTACTTGAGTGAATATTAGCTGAAACTCTTACCATAAATAAAAATGTTGATACATAATGAGTTTAACACAAAAGTGCATTTGACAGATTTTGCTTATATTAATGTGAAAAACAGCAAAATTACGGATTCTAGATCCATAAATTTAACAAAAATGGCAATGAAAAGGAGGAATTTATTTACCAGACAGGTGAAAAATGGGATCCTATTTGAGACACATCCCTGTAACCTCACATCCACTAAGTACACCCCCCCCCCACCAACCGGGGGATATTTATCAAAAAACTTACCAGTATAGCGTGCTGGAATCCCTCCATTTGAGGCGCTCCATGTTGGACTCTGAGGAAACTTGGTTGCATTTGTAACACAGTAAACATACATAGTCAGACCTACTATGTGTGCCTGTGGGATAGGCTCATAGATACGCATGTCTGGATAGGTGTCATCTGTTATATGATAAAGACGAAATGAAGAAAGAAAAAACATTATCACAATTACAAGCTATTTTGAACTGCAATTCTAAATAAGACAGTGACAATCTGCTCTATATAGCTTTTTTCTGAGCAAGTTCAGTGGCTAAGGAGAAATCAATTCTTTTCAAAGACACTATCGTTTAGTTGGAAAGAGGCATCTTTTACATCATAAATAAAGGGATGATATGACATTTGCTCGTGAACTCTGTAGGTTAGTACCAAACATAAACCAAACATTTAGTCCTGGCCTAGTCATACTCGAAAGAACCTTCTTTTTTTTTAGTTTTTTTTTTTATTATTTGCAATAGACATGCAGTTGGCATAAGAACTCTCTACTAACCTTGGTATTGGCAGAAGGTTCCATAGTAGGATGGTCTGCATTCACATACGCCATTCAAACACTGTCCGTTGTTAAGACAAGGGTACTTGCATTCACTCCCTGAAATAAAATAGAATAGCAAAATTGTAATTGATTCGTTCATCATAGATGGGGCAGTTCAGTCTCCAGTCTCTTCGATTGAGTGAGAACAAGTGTTTGGTATTTGTTGTAAACAATAAGGGGTTTTATGCGAAAGTATATGATCTGATTTGAGAAGAAGAAAAAAGGTTTTAAAGTGAGAGATGCGATTAAAAGGATCTTAACAAATTAACATACATGTAATCTATTAACACATCAGCTTTCCATTGGGAACTCACAAAAGACCACATGTTTGTATCCAACCCTTTATTAAACAACTGTCTATAGTTAAAGTAACTGCTGTTATTGCTAAATTTAACTGCAGTCACATCGTAAACATGTACACCCACTGAGAAAAAAAAGTAGTTGAAAATGATTTTATTATTTGACATTCACCAAACATATAGGTATGGTCAAAGTACGTACAAAGATAAGCAAACGAACAAACAAACAAACACAATTACAAAACAAAAATGTACATAAGTATGAAAAAAAGAAATAACATTATATTATATACAATTTAAACTCCTGTAGATGTTCGCAAATCAAATGCAGAGTTTACAAAATTAATAACTGTACGAATGCAATCAAATTCGCTAACCCTCATTATAGTCAAACAAAATATCATTGTCATCTAAGTTATCAAGATCATATATTTCACCGATTTCAGATTTTATTTTAGTGCGCATATCATTATAGAGCGGGCATTTCATAATAAAGTGAAATTCATCTTCGATGACATTTAGATTGCATGACTTGCATATTCTTTCATTTAGGGGGATTATCGGGTATATATGGCGCCCCTTTTTAATCATGAGTGAGTGAGCGCTAACTCTTAATTTACAAAATATGGATCTACGAGACTGGTTAAAAAGAACGATGTAATTTTCCAAATCAAAAGATTCTTTGAATGTGCAGTAACATGGAAGTTTAGACTGGAAGTTGTTAATAACATTAGACCAGTGATCACTGTATATGGATTCAAGATAACCTATAATATTATATTGTATTTTCTAATACTTAGTCCTTTTTAAACTTACTTATTGGGGCTGCTAGTACATTACACAGCGGTCCTTCCCAGTTGGATTGACATACACACGACCCCTCAACACATTCACCACCATTCAAGCAGGGTCGGAGTTCACAATCTGCCACTGGAATATAAAATGCATCAGAAATGTAACCAGGCAACAACATTATACAGTCTACAATCATAGAAAAAAGGTGTTCGAACACTGACCCTTGTTTGCACCTTTTAATTACCATATAGTACACGTTATTAGAGTCATGTGAAAATACCAATTTGCATCTGCTAGCCTGAAAGCTCCCCTTCAATATACCCTCCCCCTCCCCACCAATCAATGTTGCTAGGCCATGGGTTGATGTTTGGCAAGTTGGGCGACTCAACATTGATCAGGGGGGAAAGGTGGTTGACTTTACATTAGGCCTACTAAGTGTTCAAACACTTTTTTCTAACATTGTAGCCTGGTCTCAGGATTGGTGTCCAAGCTTATATGCAAAGAATCTACAACATTTAAAGGTACAGATTATGGTGGGATTTATGATCTTTCCTCAAATTATGTGAACATTTTTTATGCAAAGAGCAAATATGAAACATAACCCAGTGGGCAAATTTGGTTGTAATGGTTGTTATGACTTTAAAAAAGGTCATATGTTGCATTTTGGTAGTGGCTTGGATGCATAGATGCAAAATCGGGTCGAACACTCTTGGAAGCTTGTATCGGGCCCCCGTCCCTGTTGAGTGACGGCTGGTTTACTCGGATGTAGATGGCCTCCTTAACACCCCTCTCAAAGTATTTTGGTTCACGGTCCAATATTTTGACTTGTTCCAATTTTGGGATCACGTGTTCGAAAGGTCACTGACCCCAAATCTGAGTTGCCAGTCTCCAGATGAAGATCGATGTGATCGGTCGAAAATTCGAGGTATGTCAAACCATTGTGTTGAGATCATAAGCTTAATTTTCAAATTATTGTCTACCAACACAGATGAACTTTCACGCTAATATTATAATGTTGTTTTATTATTAATTGAATAAGTAAGTTGTGAAGATGTTGTAAAAATATTACTTATGTTAGAGTAATGTTATAAACACTTTCATATGCAACCAAAATAAGACATTAAGACAACAAACAGTTTTGCCCACTGGGAAAAGTCTCTAATTTGAATCCTAGCACAGTGGATTCTAGTCTCTTTTTAATATCTTGGCTTTGTCTCGAGGTATTCCATGCTATAACTTGAAATCTGAGAGAATTCTCCAATCAAAACACAGGGCCATTCGCAGTATCCATCCAAGACACCATTCAGACAAGACTCCAAGGGAACCCATACAGCTTTGGCATAGGAATTCCAGAACCAATGTTACGCCATTAGAATGCTCCAATCTATGCATAGGGACATTCACAGTATTCATCCAAGACACCATTCAAACAAGGCTCCAAGAGAACCTATACAGCTTTGGCATAGGCACTCCTAGATGCCATGGGTTTATTGGGGGAGAGGGGTGCTAAATTCTCTGCTATATAACTTACTTGGTATCTAGCAGAACTCCCCAATCTATACATAGGGATATTCCCGCAATATCCATCCAAGACACCATTCAGACATGGCTCCAAGAGAACCCATACAGCTTTTTGGCATAGGGACTCCTGAACCAATGTAACGCCATGTGGGGGGGGGGGGGGGGGGGGGGGGGGGCTTAGCTATTACTTACTTGGTATCTGGCAGAACTCTCCAATATATGCATAGGGACATTCACAGTATCCATCCACACATCTTCCACCATTCAGACAAGGTTCAAGGCATACTGT
This sequence comes from Ophiura sarsii, assembly GCA_035610835.1. NCBI lineage: Eukaryota > Metazoa > Echinodermata > Ophiuroidea > Amphilepidida > Ophiuridae > Ophiura > Ophiura sarsii. The sequence continues at coordinate 62,413,959 of CM069449.1, forward strand.
GAAAACAATGCAATAAACAACATTATAATTCAAACATACATCTCATTTAAATGGTTTTATTAAAATGACAAAAAAGAATCTGTTCTAGGGGTCCAACTGACTGAAATTTGCAAACAATATGACATATTGGGTTGGGGGATGGGTTTAGACTTTTGAAAATTCTTCAAACTTTTTTATCCAAATTCCATAGACGTTATTTTCTCGCAAAGAAGAAAAATTCTAAACCAACAGACAGTCCTTGGTCCTTACTTGAAAGGTCCACTTGCTTGTTGAAAAGTGAACAAAGAAAAATTGTTGCAACAATGGATTCTTGAATTCCCCTCAAATTTCTGACACTGATGAACCATCTTCCAATTGGTTTTTTGAATATATCTCAATCTTGTCGTCTGACGATTGCCTTATTGGCATGAAACTCTGAGTAACGACTCCCTTCCCTTGGAAGGTCTAAACTTTGAATTTTTAAAAAGCTCTCCCGTTTGGGATTGAGCACTTTATTCAAAAGATAGTGTAACCATGAAATCGTGTCAATATTCATGAATTTATGTTAATTATATCTCAATCATATGTACATAACCCGATGCAAAGAAATGTGAACAAATATTTGAACAAATATCAATTGTTGCCAATCTCAATATGTATTTTCACGCGAATATCACAACTGATAGCTTACCTCTAGTTTCACATTGATCACCAGCATATCTAGGTGGACATTGGCATACATCATTCTGGCAGGTTCCTCCATTCAAACAAGGTCTTGTACAAACTGTATGGATACATCAATCAATCACAGAGTGTTTGAACAAAAGTTTATAAGATACTTGAAGCAAAATGAAAGATGTCACTGGACACTTTCTGCATTGCAAAGCATGACTCTCAACCACTAGACATGATTTTATTAATCCCTTTTGAACATTACGGAATCAAGCAATACTACTATTATGATCAATTCACACATTATTATGAATAGAGCTGCGGGACATATGATCGTCTACTCTAGTATGACAGTCATGTGGGTATTTCCATGCATTATCATTTAAACTATTTTTTCTTCAATTATTGTATATTTATGGTCAAATCTTATAAGCTTGTAATATCTCTCTAAAATCCTTCTAGGATTTGGTATTGATTCTACCAATTTTGGGAACATAACACTTTGCTCCAGTTGACCAAAATCTATCCTAAACACACAATTTGCTCTCTGAACCATTTCATTTAAAAGTAAATTAATCACCTTCAATTTCACAGAATTCTCCACCATATCTTGGCAGACAGCGACAGAAACCAAAACTACATTCTCCGCCATTTTGACATGGTTGTAGACAATCTGTATAATGATGAAAGGAAAAAGTAAAAAAAATTACAAATTACAGAATTGTTAAATTTACTCGGGTGTACAGATGCATCTTTCCTGGTTCTCAAAGGCTGAGTTTGAAAAGGTGTTTTTTCAGTAGCGGTGTATGAACTGGTGCCATTGAAGCCCCCCACACACATCCCCACTTGCCCTCACAAGAACATCTACATCTCCAGTGAAACCATAAGAGCTTATCATGATACAACATACCACAATGCACACACAATATATAATAATCTCCAGCCCTCTACCCTGCCCCTGGTTCAGTTCACCATATTATACTGACCTGGTTCATGGTAAGCTTCTCCTGTGAAACCACATACACAGAGCCATTAGCAAACTCCCGCTCTCAACCCCATCATTTACCCTCGATGACTTGACGTTATACCGATTGACCCTGTTCCAGACATTCTTCACCCGTGAAACCACATACACTGAACTCCCGCTCTCAACCCCATCATTTACCCTCGATGACTTGACGTTATACCGATTGACCCTGTTCCAGACATTCTTCACCCGTGAAACCACATACACTGAACTCCCGCTCTCAACCCCATCATTTACCCTAGATGACTTGACGTTATACCGATTGACCCTGTTCCAGACATTCTTCACCCGTGAAACCACTATCAGCGTGTTTTTACTGAAGAAAAAAAGCAGGCATATGACTGCTAACGGATTAAAATCCCCCAGTAAAAACACACCACCACCCTCATACCGGTTTTTTTCTCCTGGATTTTAGATGCCTTTTATCCTTCGAAACCAAGGATAATAGCGGTTGAAACCGGTTAGGAAAAGCAGTCTTTCGTCAGTATAAACACGCACGGTTCCAGCTCAGCGCGTTTGCCGATGGTAAGCGGAAATGGGTATAGTTGTTTCTGGACTGAACGTTTAACTTCATTCCGGAGCTGAAATACAAGTCTTCTAACTCGCCCCTGACGAACGCGATTGGGAATCGGTGGCAAATTCGATGTCTGAGCTACTAAAAACGTTAAAAAAGACATCAGACTAGCGCACTGTAAATGTCGTACGGCAGGCGCCATTTTGCTACGGTCAATACCACAATGCATCGCGAGTGACCTGCTTACGACCTTTCACTGGCATTTATTATAATGAGGTCAGCGGCAGCCGGCAAGTTTGTTTATCGTACTGCAATAAAGCAACCGGCTTTTATCCTGCTTTTTATAAGACGGGTAAAAGCCGGTTTGCTTAATAAAAACACGCTGATACACTGAACTCCCGCTCTCAACCCCATCATTTACCCTCGATGACTTGACGTTATACCGATTTACCCTGTTCCAGACATTCTTCACCCGTGAAACCACATACACTGAACTCCCGCTCTCAACCCCATCATTTACCCTCGATGACTTGACGTTATACCGATCGACCGTGTTCCAGACATTCTTCACCCGTGAAACCACATACACTGAGCCAAGCAAACTCCCCCTCTCAACCCCATAATTTACCCTGGATGACTTGACATTATACCGATCTGGTTCCAGACATGCTTCACCCGTGAAACCACATACAACCACATACACACAAATCCCCTCTCAACCCAATAATTAACCCTGGATGACTTGACATTATACCGACCTGGTTCCAGACAAGCTTCACCCGAGAAACCACATCCAACCACATACACGCAAACTCCTCTCACAACCCAATAATTTACCCTGGATGACTTGACCTTATACCGACCTGGTTCCAGACATGCTTCACCGGTGAAACCACATACAACCACATATACGCAAACTCCTCTCTCAACCCCATAATTTACCCTGGATGACTTGACCTTATACCGACCTGGTTCCAGACATGCTTCACCGGTGAAACCACATACAACCACATACACGCAAACTCACCCCCACAACCCAATATTTTACCCTGGATGACTTGAGCTTATACCGACCTGGTTCCAGACATGCTTCACCCGTGAAACCACATACACTGAGCCAGGCAAACTCCCCTTCTCAACCCCATAATTCACCCTGGATGACTTGACCTAACACCGACCTGGTTCCAGACATGCTTCACCCGTGAAACCACATACACGCAAACTCCCCCTCTCAACCCAATAATTTACCCTGGATGACTTGACTTTATACCGACCTGGTTCCAGACATGCTTCACCCGTGAAACCACATACATGCAAACTCCCCCTCTCAACCCAATAATTTACCCTGGATGACTTGACTTTATACCGACCTGGTTCCAGACATGCTTCACCCGTGAAACCACATACACGCAAACTCCCCCTCTCAACCCAATAATTTACCCTGGATGACTTGACCTTCTACCGACCTGGTTCCAGACATGCTTCACCTGTTAAACTACTAGGGCATTCACATGTACCATTCACACATGAACCGAACTAGAGAACATTCCTCCCTACCCAGATCATTTGACCTTTTACTGACCTGGTTCCTGGCAGGCTTCTCCTGTAAATCCACTAGGGCATTCACATGTACCATTTACACATGTACCACCATGCATACAAGGGACCAAACAATCTAGAGGGAGAGAGAGAGGAAATAGGTCAGATATTATATTAAGTCAAAGGTGAACTTGTGAAATGTGATTAAGTTTATGTACATTTTCAATTTCATCTTTTAACACTTTCCATGCGGCTATTGGTTTTACCATTACACAAAACAGATTTTTCAAAATCCTTTCCCATTTTCATGGTCTACCTCAAGGATTACTGAACTAATACTAGGCATGTTTGTACTTATTTCAATGCATTTCTCATGATGATTCCAAATATGGCAATGAAATTCAATAATTATGACATTTTTGAAACATTTTGTAAACATTTGGAATGTCGTCTGCAGCCGCCTGCCGCATGGAAAGCACTAATCTAAAAAATACAATATTCAACCTTACCTCGTTCTTCACAATAGTTTCCAGTGAATCCTTCTGCGCATATACACACACCATCGTAACATGTGGCCCCATTCAAACACGATGGTAAACAGGCTAGTTGGAATAAAAGAAATGAATCAAAATGAATAACATCCACAGTGACAACCAAGTCAAAGCAAAGCAGTAAATATGGGGTTTTATTAGTCGCAAAGTTACATTATTATATTCAAACTATATATAAACTTTCAATAAGGCCAACAACAAAAAGGTCTGTCTCACATACATTTGGAAAATAGCTATATGCTTATTTTTAGATAGCTATGCTAATGTGTTTTGTCCTTTTTAGTGCATTTTTATTGTGTGTTTCAGCCGACTTTTCTTTTTTGTATTCCTCTTTCTCAGCCAATGTGTTCAATTTCTTTCTGACAACTAACCCCCCCCCCCAAAAAAAAATGATACACTGGACTAGTTCTATTTGTATTTCCACTTGATAAGGACTAGTATAGCTAGTCAAATGTTGTGATATTCTCTGTCCCCAACCCCCTCTTTTTCACCTCCACTTGCAGGATAAGTTTCACTTTATTGGATGGAAGCAAATGCAATGAAAACCACACCATGGCAAGATCAAACATTGTCAGTATGAATATATGCGAGTGGAACCCAATTTAGGACAAATACAAATGTACACAAATGTTAATAAAGTACTTCATATTACTTCATGTAACTATCGAGACTTACCCCTGAGTTGACAAAGTGATCCGGTAAATTCTCTAGGACACTGACATGTACCATCAGGCAAACAGATCCCAGTTATACATTGAGGAATGCATACTGAAAAAGACAGAAAAGAAGTGGTGAACTGGCTAATATGTATTATTCAATCCCCCTAGTGTAACATAGTTGAAGAAGTTCCAAATTTATACTGAAGAGCATGGGCGAGCAAAAAGCTCCCATGATGCAACTTGGCGCACTGTGAATGGCATGTGTGATGAGTGCATATATGCCTAAATAGCAAGAGTAGGCTTATATTACTTTTGAGCGGAGAGATAAAAAGCTGGATATTTCTCGCTAATTTGGAATTGATTCAAATTGTAGCAGAGAGTAAATCTAAAAGCAGAATGGATGAACATCTCTAGTCTAGTAAGTACTTTTAAATATAAGTACTTCAGAAAAATGTGTCATCAGTGAAGATGACAAACAATTACCAAACTAAATAAAAGCCACTCTCATCATAAGTGGCCTGGGACCATAAGAAATCCTATAAAAACTGAAGTATATCCCTAGCCCTATCCCTGTCTAAGGCCAACAAAAAAAAGGTGTTTGTTTGTCCATAGGGTCCTCAAAAGGTAGGGTCGGTAGGTCGGATTTTTTAATTTTTTTTTAAAATTCAAACACACACCAAAACACCTCACTTTTCATAAGCTTGCGACATTGTTGCTTTACTCTTCACACTGCTGATTTTGATCTCTTTCTCCTGCTGGGGATGGGGCAGATTGGCAATTTAAAGTTCCAATATTGTCGCATTGGTTGCAACACTACAAACTCGATCAAATATTATTTTTGTACTGAGTTTGCAATGCGCAGATACCGTAGGACGCCGCCATTGTGATTGAATGTTGCACAAAGTGAAATAACGCAGACCTGCCAACTTCTAAACTCACAAAACTGTATTTTAAATCCCAAAAGCTGTATTTTCCCATACAAAACTGTATTTTGTCAAAATAACACTGTACACTTTTTTCCTTGACATTTCCATACCTCTGATACCAAGTTACGAATTTTAAATGCCGCATTGAGCCGAGTTTCAATCAGTTTCTCTATCTTATCTACTTCAACACTTATGTTTATACCGTTAACATGGTGCACCACATATGTGGCACACGGGTATCCATGAATACTACTACATGAGAGGTTAAATCATTGTATTCATTGAAGAGTTACAGTTAATTGAGATAGTCCTTGCATTATCAAGTTACAGCCAATTCAAGTATTGAGCCAAAATATGCAAATGAGCTAATTATCATATTAACACAAATGTAAATGAGATCTAGCTTGGACCATTGGTGGAGCTGATCATGTCCTACCATACTAGCCTACTTGAAAGTTTATCACTCTTTGTTTTCAAGATTAAGAGCCAAATCAAAGATTTGACCAAAATATGCAAATGAGCTCATTAGCATAATTACAACCATACGAATCAGCCCTTACATTGACCAATGATAGATCTAGTCATGTATAACCATCCTGGTTTTGTAGAGGTTAAGTCAGTTTATTCATTGAAGAGTTATATTTAATTGAGATAGTCCTTTCATTAAGGAGTTACAGCCAATTCAAGTATTGAGCAAAAATATGCAAATTAGCTAATTATCATATTAACACATATGAAAATGAGATCTAGCTTGGACCATTGGTGAAGCTGATCATGTCCTACCATACTAGCCTACTTGGAAGTTTATCACTCTACGTTTTCAAGATTAAGAGCCAAATCAAAGAATTGATCAAAATATGCAAATGAGCTCATTAGCATAATTACAACCATACCAATCAGCCCTAACATTGATCAATGATAGATCTAGTCATGTATAACCATCCTAGTTTTGTAGAGGTTTAGTCAATCTATTCATTGAAGAGTTATATTTAATTGAGATAGTCCTTTCATTAAGGAGTTACAGCCAATTCAAGTATTGAGCCAAAATATGCAAATTAGCTAATTATCATATTTACACAAATGAAAATGAGAGTTAATTTGGACCAGTGTTAGAGCTGACCATGTTTAACCATCCTAGCTTACTTGGAAGTTTATCTGTCATTGTATACAAGAGTTAGAGCTAAAACTATTAATATAGCAAAATATGCAAATTTAGCTCATTAACATAATTACAAATGTGCAATTGAAACCTAATTTCATCCAATTGTAGACCCGAAGCAATATTGAGATGAAAAGGAAATATTTTGGAGAATGAAAACAAACTCAAACTATTAAAGGAAAGATTTGGCTATGTTTTTATCATTATTATTATTATTATTTTTCATAGGAAAAAAGGGAAAATCGTAATTTTGTGGTAACAAATCGTATAGTCGTATTTTCATCCAATTTCCGTACTAAATACGGGAAAATCGTACTAGTTGGCAGGTCTGATAACGTTGTGTTGAAGTTTTGCTAGAAATATATACGTGAAAGTATTGCTAAACCTATTTTCCCCGCACTAACTACCCCAAAGATTGTTTTATACTATGTTGAAATTAATATTCATGCCGTTGAGCAACATTTTGGGAACAAATATTAACTGTAACTAGATTTTTCATATTTTCTCACACTGCGTTTTTAGTATAAAAATGACATCACTTGCACGTGCGATCACTGATTTTCATTTAGTCCTTTTAATAGTCCCGCGGGTGCCAAGTTCATGCATTAAACATCGTGTGTACACGGGATTGCGCATTGGGGATGGTGTTGCAAATACCAGAATGACGATATCATACGAAATAAGGAATAAAAACGGTCCGTTTGGCCATTCAAATTGCTCAAAAAGTTGTTTTAAAAAAATTATCGAAAATAAAAAGTAATACGGTCGGCACCTAGGTACACGGTCGGTCGGACGTGGACAAACAAACAACTTTTTTTTGTTGGCCTAATACACATTGTATGGCCTATTCTTATAGTCACTGTCATAATGCTATGGACAAAATTCAAGCTATTTCACATGAGCATGTTTTGTTGTTTTTCGCAGAGCTGCCTCCAGAAGCATGAAATGTGCGAACAACTGTACATGCATGCGCGTGACAATTTCATGATTGACGCGCAGTCATTTTTATAAAGAGCCCGGTACGGATCTCCGGGTTTTCGCGTGTACGCTCATACGCATGTAGGGGTGCACACACACAATTACGCATGAATCATTGGAGTTATGTCCATAGCATTATGACACTGACTATAATACACTGATATGGCCCATTTCTCTCATCCTACATCAGTGGTTTAATTGTGTGATTCATAACTACATTTTCTATGCCTCTCATTCCATAACATTTTCTTAAACATTTGTGTCCTCTGCCCTTTCCAAAACAGTTGCATCTCCAAAATCCTCACTACACAATCCAGTAATGTTCAATTCACGGTGAAATTCATGTTTGGCATGCCCCTACATCCGCCACAAGCCAACAAGGCAACTTCACATGCCTATCAGATGTGTTCAACATTCTCAATCCATATAAAGCAGACTTTCCCCTCTCCCTCCCTTTCAAAACAGTTGTGTCCCCAAAACCCTCTCCACCCAATCCAGCAATTTTCAATTCACGGTGAAATTCATGTTGGCATGCCCCTACAAGCCAAAAAGCCAACTTCACATGCCTATCAAAGAATATAAAGCAGACTTTTTCCTCTCCCTCCCCTTCCCAAAACAGTTATATCCCCTGCCCTTTCTCAAACAGTTGCATCGCAAAACCCTCTCCACCCAGTCCAGTAATTTTCAATTCACAGTTAAATTCAATTTGGCATGTCCCATACCCTCTTTATCCATTCTGGATTGTTGTGGTTCATACTTACATTTATTTTGGCATGCATCCCCGGTGTACCCAACAGCACATCTGCACACTCCTCTTAGACATGTGCCGCCATTCTGACAGTCTTCTTGGCACCTAGCAGCTGCAATATCGTTACAAAGAACAATAAATGAAATAAAAAAAGTGCAAAAAAACCCTTAAATGTTTGTTTTTCTCCACATCTCTCTTATGTAGGAGTCGGCAGACATTTTTGTCAAATGTAAGGTAATAGCAAACAAAATGTCCTATAAAAAGACTCAAAGCATATTTCAAACTACTTTTTCTTCATTCAATATTTCAAAATTATAAAATCACCTAATCTGTGTGATATTTAAAAAGTGATAAAGATGTTGAAAAGTAACAAGGGATGTATTATTGTGTAGTCAAATAAAGATAAATGTCAAAATTCTTGAAAGTGGACTAACTTAAATAAGTCCTCGGCAAAACCTGGAATAAGTCATGGGTTAGGCTAAGCTGGTTTTCACAACAGAGGACTCTTTCAAGTCATACCGATAATTCAGAAATAACTTGGGCCTCCGACATGTCCATTTTGATGTGACGGGTCACATATAGAGCTACATACAGACTACCTCGTATTTCTAAGGTCTGTACTGGTATACATATATAGCCTATTGCAAGCTATATGGATGATGACCTTAATTTGGTGGATATCCACAAAATCCCACTCCCTTCTTGTTTTGTAATTTAAAAGACTAAGAATAAGAGCTTTGTGTTTTACTTGGGAGTGGGCAAGGGGAAACAGATTTACCTGATAACTTAAGTGATAACTTACGTATTGTGCAGTCATCTCCGGTGAAATCTAAAGTACACTGGCAAATTCCCTCTCTGCATAGGCCACCATTCTGACAGACAGGGCTACACACTGGCTCTGTAATAATTTACAAATACTGATTTGTATTGCCTTAAGGTGACAAAAATACCACCCTCCACCCTGATCTACGGGCAAACAAACCTCTCAGGTAGGGGTTTGTCTGGCGGGGGGATGCCACAGAGTCACAAATTTGAGATCTGGGGGTAGGAGTGAAATGGTGTCCCCCGAACCAAAGCAAACAATCAATCTTGATAATAACCAACAGTTTGCTGTCGCGAATTTTTTGTTAATTTTCAGCAATTTTCTAAATATTTCAAAAGATTCAACAAATTTGAAAATTTAAAACTGTCATCATGTGGTAGACCAATTGTAGGACTATCCTTGAAACAGACCACTCTAGTAAGTGATTCCAAAATATTGACTTCAGAAACAGTGTACTGTAAGTCCCAGCCATGCCCCAAGTCTATGATGGAATAAAGTGCACCAACAACAAGGTATTTCAATTTGAAACTACTTCATACTCTAGGTTGATAAACATGATTAAAATTTGGCCTTTCCCTTGAGTGTCATCATCAGCACTCTGATAGACCAAATTCTGATAGACCAAATTCTAATCATCAACAACGAGATAGATATATGTAGAGCGCCGACTGTAGCTAGGGTCATTGCCAGCCAATTTACAATGCAATCAAATTTACAAAATCTCGCGCTCAAAATCGTGTAAAATTACAGATGTAACGCCAAATCTTTCATAACATATTGAATTCAATCAGTTATACATTAGAAATGTCGAAATAGTTATCAACTTCTGTTTTGGATATCAAAATTACTTAGTTTAAGCTACATAAGATATCAGTGTTTAATAAAAGACAGCAAAATAATTGTCTGAAATCAGTAATATTATTTCAGGGCCTGTTGCCGCAAGTGGTCACGTGAAGCCAGTTTTGCGACCAATTGCAGCAACGGTTCATGAATGAATCAACTAAATTTAGTGGATTTGCAAACAGAACAGCAAATTAAATACAATTTTGCAAGCAGACGGTACTCAAACAACTGGAAATCAGCCCTTTTTCGGTCAATCTTGAATCTTGATACGGGCTTCTCGGCCAAAATATGTGCATGGAAGATGCATTTACCTACTTATGTGATTGGTTTTGTAAAACGATAAAGTTTCATAAAATTATTTTCTGGTTTGTTGACTTCATTTTCTAGACAAGCAGGGGGCTCTACCTATATCTATCTCGTTGATCATCAACAAGGTATTTTATTCTACCGTGTACTTGATGCATGCCTGGGACCTAAATTACATTTGATCTAGACTGAATCCTTCCTGTCTTCACCATTTACATACGGCCCCTATGAGGGTGCTCAAAAGTGAAGACTGATATGATAGAGGGACATGGGGACCCAGTCTAGACTGAATCCTTCCTGTATTCACAATTTACGCATGACCCTGACGAGGGTGCTCTAAAGTGGAAGACTGATATGATAGAGGGACATGGGGACCCAGTCTAAACTGAATCCTTCCTGTATTCACAATTTACACATGGCCCTGACGAGGGTGCTCAAAAGTGAAGACTAAAAAAAAATACAGTTCTATAAGTGTGTGATGATAAACTCTTGAATAAATATAAGATGGCAGCCAAATAGAGGGACACTGGGACTCAGTCTACACTTTATCCCTGACTTCCATACTGACCTTGACAGGTGCGTTGGTCTGGTGCAAGTTCCATGCCTGGTGGACACAGACATTCATAGCTGCCTCGGGTATTCTCACAGCGGTAAGAACATTCTAGACCAATGTGAAGGCACTCATTGTCATCTGGAATACAAAGATGATATTTCCGGTGTTAAAATAAGTGTTCATTCTTACAATAAAAGCATAATGGAAAGGACTTGCCTTACATCAGGGTAGGGAAACGTCATAATCCGCATTAACACTTTCCACGCGGCAGGCGTCAGCAGGCGACATTCCAAAATTTCACAAAATGTTTCAAAGATGTCTAAATTATTGAATTTCATTACCAAAGTTGGAATCACTATGAGAAATACACTGAAATAAGTACAAACATGCCTAGTATTGGTTCAGTAATCCTTGAGATACACCTTCAAAGTTGGGAAAGGTTTCTGCAAAATCTGTCTTGTATATGGTAAACTAATATCCGCGTGGAAAGTGTTAAACTTCAACAGTTGGATGAAAGACTTCAAATGTGTTATGAACTCATGTAGGAGTAAACAGCACCCCATGCATGAAAAGAGCCAAATTAATAGCAGGCCATCAGCAGCAACCTATTTGTAGAGCTCATTTTAGAGCCACCATCTCTGTTCAGTGAACAATGAGCAGTCCATTGGAACAGCTCTTTTCAGAGCCACAAATTTCACAAGTAGGAAAGGGGCATATTCTCTCAAATGATGATAATACATAGTAAAGTGGAGTCTAATGTATATTTTGCTCATGGTATTTGTTCCTTAAGAAGTTAAAGCTAATCCTTTCGAAAGCTTGCAACTTTTCTGGCAGCGAACCTGATAAACACTTCATTTATATTATGTATACCTGTCGAAAAAGCCTATCTCACAATATGATCCCAGTGACAGTAGTATTACTGCCACCATTTTGTTCATAAAAATTAACCAGATTCTACAACTACATACCTTTACATGTACAGTTATTGTCAGCTATCACGAATCCATTTGGACATAAACATTCATAGCCGCCTTGTAAGTTTTCACACTGAAAGCTACAGCAATTGTTACTGTCACATTCATTGACATCTGCAAAACAAAAACCGTCATAAAATTGCTATAAGGCGACAAACACAAACCATGTTCTATATACAGGCCCGACTAACCCATTTCTTTTTCGTTCCTGTCAAATGAATTGTTGCCCAAATGCTGAAAATGTTTGGAATTATTTTTTAGGTATTCCCAATATATCCAAAATTGTACAGATTTTTTATATTTTTTCTTTCATTTTGAAGGGCCCAACCGACGTACCCAGCCTGGGAGGTCTGTCTGCCCACAGGGTAGGTTTTTGCCTAAGAGTATCCTTACATTACTATAATCTGATTCGCTACCTTCAGACAGAAACAAAAATCAAATTATTATTATTGTTGACTAAAAGGCCTAGTATATTCCGTTAGATCTTTCCTTACATCCAGGTCCAAATAAGAAAATGTTCAACATGTTTAACAAAATTTGATTTTCAATTAGATTCTAGTTAGGATTGTCCATACCACTTTCATGTCCGCAATTTCCCAAAATTAAGATGACATACGGTACCAATTGACCAGATTATGACCCTTTATCAACTGTGTTACATAATACTGTGCTTTCAACCCCCTCATATAAATGGGACCTACCGATTTGACACAGATAGCCCATGTAGCCTGTACCAGTACAATCACAGATGCTGTCTTCATTGCAGACTCCACCATTCAGACAAGGAGGGGTGCAGCTTGGTACTTCAACTAAGAATGCAAACAAATGTAATTATCATAACAATTCATTTACCTGGGCTGCTTAAAACGATTACTTTGGAAAACATGTCTTTCGACAGACATCTTAGTCAATTCAACATGTTTGTCAGTTGGTATTAGAACCATAAACAATTTGCTTTAAATTCATTACAATATCTGCTATATAAATATCATAGTTCATTTCTTCTGCCATGATTTATACCTTTCACTAAACATTACATTCAAACTTATTAAATAATGTCCAGAGTATATAATTGGTTTCAAACTTACAGGTTGCGTCAGAAGTACTGTACAGGCACCTTTTTTGAAAAGGCAACATACAGATTTGTAGGTGTGTTTTCAAAATCAATTTAAAAAGTATCAGAAAGACCATTTGTTTATACTTCAACACATACAAACAAATACTGCATCATGATTTCACATCAATTTTAGTACAAACCTTTATTTAAGAGCAAATCCACATGATCACAATACCTTCTAGTAATTGTCATGGCTGACTGAGGTTAGAAACGTGCAACATTTGATTAAACATAGAATGGTGTTGTAATTGCCATTTTGTGCGTCGGCTTTTAATTAGCCGGCTCTTTTAAATATGATGGAAAATTACAACAATATCCTCAATTCCTTTTTTGGATTTAAGCTTCATAAATGGCACTTTCTAGCACTTTTAATGATTTTGAATATTTGTGACTCACCTTGTGTGTCTAAATGACCACTAATTTTATTTAAGGGCAAATTCCAAAGGATATATTCCAAAAACAAACATCAGACATCTTAGTCCATTCAACCTGTTTGTCAGTTGGTATTAAAACCATTAATAATTTGCTTAAAATTCATTACAATATCTGCTACTGTAAAACACTTTAACTTCAAAGAACTTTATTTTGAAAATTTAAAATTACTGCTATTTTAACATATTAGTTCAACATGTTTGTCAGTTGGTATTAAAATAGCAGTCATTTTAAATTCGCAAAATAAAGTATCCCTGAAATTAAAGTGTTTTACAGCAGTAGATATTGTGTAGTCTATATATTATTTAGTAGATATTGTAATGCAAATTGTTTATGGTTTCTGTATTGAGTTTCTGATGAGTGAGGACCTAACGGTCCCTACAAAACAAATCTGTGTAGCAGGATCAAGTCCAAATTTCATATTGTTTATTCCAAAATCTAAACTTCTTATATTAATCGTAACTATTTCCCTAATATCTCTGATCATAATATATTGCCATTTTTATTATAATCATTATGGATAATTTAAAATTCAATTTTTTTAGTATAAATGCAAGATTACACATGCAAATAAGGCTGCCTTGTGCATTTGTATGAATCTATCATTACAAATACATATAACTTACGTCTGCATGACCTCTTGTCTGATTTGAGTGCAAATCCTTGTGGACATGTGCAATAAAAGCTGCCTTCTGTATTGACACACTCAAAGCTGCATGGGCTCATACCATTGGCTGTGCACTCATTCACATCTATAAGATAAAGACAGCAGGTGTTGCATTTTAATTAAATGATAATTTGGTTACAAAGGCTATTAGAACTATAATCATACTTCGAGTCATATTATGCGATGATTTCCAAGTGACGCCCTCTATCCTAGATTTTTTATTTCGAAAGCAGATTTGCATTTTTCATCACAAATCAAAAAGATTGATATTTTTTATCATAAATCGTAAAGTTACAGAGTAATTTGATTCCTAATAACTTCAAAATCATGGTTGGAATATCTTGAAACTGTCAGGTCTGCTCCAACAACTTATTTCCTGAGTACTTTTAAATACAAAATGTACTTCCACTTCGCACTAATAATTATTTGTTATTGTATTATTATTATGTTACATATATATATCTTTCTTAACAATCTGTATATAATCTGTTTATGTATGCATAAAATGAAGGCCTACTTGGAAAGCAGTTCTGGTTACCTAAGTGTTTACCCTCAATAAATAAAGCATAAATAAATACACTACGATCACATTTTTTACATCAGGTGGGATAGAGTATTATGTAAAAGAGGGGGATCCAGAATAAGTTGTTGAAATATGTTAATCTGAATATCAAATTTACCACTTGATACAAGTATTTTGTTGTCCACTTCGTCCATCCATGTATACATTCATATTTGCACATGTTATGAATTTCTAATGAGTTTAACCTGCCGGATGTGGCATACAATATACAAGTACTATAGTTTAATCAGTTCCAAATTGGCGAGAAACATTCGGTTTTTATCTCTCCGCGCGCAAAAGTAATCCAAGTGTATGCGCATGTTTATAGTCACATACATGTGATTTTGGCCACTTGCACGCGGCATACATGTGATGCACAGTACGCTTGTTGCCTCCACATGCGCACACATCCTTCTGTATTCATTCGCTACTGTAAGGAGACTTCCCTAATTTGGAGCTGATCAAACCATAGATTCATTAAACATTCATTTTCATACATCCTTTTGTGTCTTCACGTGGAAAAAACAAGAATAAAAAACAAGAATTCTTTTTTAGTTCTATATAATTATTACGAGGAGTAAATATAGATTTAAAAAACTTACCTATTTGACATGTTGGACCAGTCCAACCAGGTTCACATATACACTGTTGCATCCCTCTCATATCGCATGTTCCATTATTATGGCAGGGAGGGAAACACTCAACTAAAATGTACAAAAAGTATGACACACAAATATATTGTAAGCTACATTAGATAAAACTTGCAGCATTGGCTACAATCAAAGTGGGCAAAATGAACGGCAAATGGTACATGGAACTATTTTGATACTTAATTTTCTGCAAATAGTGTAATTTATGCTTCAGCGATACATCAAGTCTTTGACGGACTGACATGCATCATAATAGTTAAAATGAGGTGCTTTATTTTGACCAATTTTATAGCAATTTGATTTTAATCTCATGACCAACTTTGCAGGCAAATTTGTTGAATTTTAGGAAAAGAAAAGTGACATTCACATACCTTGTTCTATCAAATTTGTATGGGAGACGTCAGGATTTTCCGGAGGGGCGTTTAATAGAGCAGGGCGTTTAATGGAGTAAAAATGGTATGCATTTAGGCCAAACAAAGAAGATAGTTTTTTTTGCTTTTTTTTTTTAGAAAATAGGCTATGAGGTATGCGATTTTTTTTTTTTTTTTTTTGCTTATCCAAGCTTACGGAGAATTTTTGTACACTTTGTTTTAAAAAAAAATTTAAAAAAATAAATAAATAAATAAAAATATTAAAAAAAGAAGAAAAAAAAGTGTTTAGCCCCCAGCGCATAGACCTACGCGCCGTAGCTCATTTCACATACCAAAGCGGGCGGGCTTCTGAGACGGACCTTCTTCTTTGTTTGGCCTCACTGCCTTATAATTGAATACTGTAGTCATTAGTGTAGAAACGAGATTCAAGTCATAGCCAAGAATTTTTAAAAGGATTAACATTGTTTGAAAATATTTAAGTTTTTGTCACAACGGGGTTATTTCTGTGTAAAGGTATTCCAAATGTTAAGAAAGCTTGCTGATTTTGTTGTTACAAATTTCTTTTCCTTCATACCCAGCTACAAAGACATGGGTATACTTTACTTTTTGATGAATACTTTTAAGATTTAAAAATCTTACCTGGTGGACATGAATGACCATCTTCATTGACAGCTAGACCTTGTGGACAGAAGCACACATAGCTGCCGGGTGTATCTCTACATATAAACTGACATCCTCCATTGTTGTTGGCACACTCAATCAAGTCTATAGAACAAAATAGTAATGTCAGACAGCTACATATAATGTTGGTCATATTTTTGCAATGAATATTTAGTAGAATTAGGCCTTGACACTTTCCACACGGCAGGCGTCTGCAGACGACATTCCAAAATTTCCAAAAATGTTCAAAAAATGTCAACATTATTGAATTTCATCACTATATTTGGAATCACCATGTGAAATGCATTAATATAAATACAAACATGCCTAGTATTGGTTCAGTAATTCTTGAGATAGGCATTGAAAGTTGGGAAAGGTTTCTGTAAAATCTGTTTTGTATATGGTAAAAACCAATAGCCGCGTGGAAAGTGTTAACTAACATATGCTCACATAGCTGCCTTGTGTGTAATATGTCAAATAGGGGAATGGGTAAGTCTGAACATCTGATTACACACGCCTAATACAGGCCTTAAAAGTATCTATAGAATGACTGAAAAATCAAAAAAATCTGTTTTAAATCATTATAATACTAATTTCATGCAAGATTTTACCTTTGAATGTACCGTATTATCCCAATTAAGCGCCCAGGGCGGTTAACTAAGTCATTTTGGGTGGGCGCTTATTTGTATACTGATTTACGAAGTTGTTGACCGTCAAGGTTGCAAAATTCAACAACCTTTACGCCCCAAGACTGCAAAATTCAATGTTTTGCAATTCAAGATGGCGGCCTCCACGAATGACAATAAACACAAAACGTGCGTATTTCGGATGGTTTCTGTTGCTGTTTTAATGCATAGCACATGGTTTAAGTTCACTTTTGGATCACAAACAATATGTCAAGTATATGTCTGAAGTTAAAATAACCACAATTTCCTCTTTATTTTCAAGCAATTTGTAGTCCGAGACTTAGTGTGATGTGAGTAACTTTTAAGTAAGCTTATTTTTTGGATGGGCGGTTAATTAGTTTATATTTTTAAAGTCACCTGAGAAAAAGGGGGTGGGCGCTTATAAGGTCCTGGGCGCTTAATAGGGATAATACGGTAGCTTTAAATTGTCTATACGGATACAAGAAACAAATTATGGGAAGGTCTTTCACATAGGTGGATGGGTATTTTTAACGTTTTAGGTGTGTTTGTGATTTGTGGCTGTCAAAGTCAAAACAATGTCAAACATGAGTCAATCTGGAATGTATTAAAGGTGGGTGTTTTTGATGACTATGACATTGAAACTTAACCCCCTGAGAACTACCGGCCGATTGGTTAAAAATATGGATACATCATTTATTGCACCAATGAGAGACATTGTTAGAATAATTGTATCCCTGATAAAGATGAGAGTGAAACATTTTACAAGCTGCATTTGAATTGGCTATTCATATGAGTATATCTTGTAATACACCAATCAGAACCACTGTAAGATAGATAGACCCCAGGGGGTTAATGAATACAATATACCTTGGTGACATGTTGGGCCGCTGTAGCCTGCTGGGCATTCACAAATACCATTATTGCATGTGGCTCCCTCATTACATGGAGGGAAGCAACCAATTTCTGCAATGAAAAAGGTAAAATACCATAATCAATAATCTGTATTCTTATGAATAGGCAGGGCTGAAAAAGTCCTGTCCGATAAAGATCCTTTATCCATCTGAGACTATCATCCTTGTATCCATGACATCACAAACACTGATAGAAACTACTAAAAAGCTGAAAACTAATTTACAAAAAGCAGCCCAATGGATGATGGATGCAGGTCACATGAAGTTGACCTTGCCTTAAAGTATGCCAGTTCACCCTCACCCCCAAAAACGGTGAAACAGACATATGAGGTGCGCAATACATAAGGTCAACCAACTGCTCTGATTTGTTCCCTGAATTTTGTTAGATTTCAAGCCTGTGCTTTGAGCTAATACTAATAGGGGTAAGCACATGTATGCGTCTGACTGTGACCAGGAGAATAAATGCCATGGGTCCATAACAATCACAACTTACCATAACAAGTTTTGCCATCATAATCCTGTACATATCCTTGTCTACACTGACACTGAAAGCTCCCATATGTCTCAACACAATGATTGCCCAATATGTATCAAAAAATCATAAATTGAAATAAATCAGCCCAATTAACCATAAGGATAACAACTTACCATGACAACTTTTGCCGTCTGGATCCAGTACATATCCTTGTCTACACTGACACTGAAAGCTTCCATATGTTTCAACACAATGATGATCACAATAGTCGGGGTTCTCAGTACATTCTTTCCTATCTGAAATATAAAGAAGGAGAGGAATATATTTCATATTATAATTATATACAGTAGGAGCCTGAAGTCTAAGATGATACCAATTAGTCATGGAAATGTAAGGTAAATGCTTAACCACCAATGTCATCTACGGGCTGAAGTCAAAGACAAAGAACAAAGAATTCCCCCCCCTTCAAATCAAGATTCAACAACCACAAGCAGTCCTTCAAGAACGAGAAATACCAGTGTAGCATGGAGCTTGCCAAATACGTTTCGAAGAACAAATCATTGACTTTCGCATGGTCAATCATCTCTAGAGCATGCACATACAATAACGAAACCAACCGGTGTGACCGTTGCCTATCAGAGAAGCTAACCATCATCAATCCCAACAAGCGGTTTCTCCTCAATAAAAGATCAGAACTTGTGTCTAAATGTAGCCATGAGAACAAATTGTATCTGTCAAACCATCATCATCATCACCATCATCATCCTTCGGCTGCGGAGCAGGCGACCACAAGTTTTCTCCAAGCACGGCGATCTGTAGCAAGAGTGGCATCTAACGTTCTTGAAACATGCCTTCATTGTCACCAAGTAAGCGCTGTATGTACTTCAAGTATGATGTGCTTGGACGACCAGGTCTCCTTCGGCCATGTGTTGGTATGTAAGTGGCATACATTCTAGCAGGCTCTTCATCAGGGAGACAGAAAATATGTCCAAGGAATCTCAGCTGGCAACTTTTACACGGTTGATAAGAGGCTCTGTCTTGGTCATGTCATAAATGGTGGTGTTCAAGACATGATCCATGCGTTTGATGTTAAGCATTATCCTGTGGCAAGAGGTCGCATAGGCATTTATTTTGCACTCCACATCTTGAGATATCACCCAGGATTCACAGCCTTACAGCAAAATCGTCACACAGGTAGTGCTAAATAATTTCACTTTTGTTGCGATAGCTACTTGAGGACTCCTCCAGAGGTGTTCCAACTTCCAGAATGCGCACCATGCCAATGCCCTGCGTCTTTTAAGGTCACTTGCACCCGATGCCATCATAGAGCCAAGACCACTATCAAACCACTCCCGACTTACTTAACGGTCTGCATCTTTCCCATCAGCATCTGTTGTCTTTGCCGACCTTCCGACACCCGAGTATTTTGTTTGTTAACATCAGCACGGAAATAACCAAATCAGTTGCCTAACGAATGCAGTAGCATGAAACTCTTTAGTAGCAATTCATCCATCTGGCTTAGATTTATTTACGCTCTGCTGCATGGCATTGAGTACTCTCCTTTATTCCTATATTACATGAAGATAGGCAGGCTCAGAGAACCTTATCTACAAGTATAAACACAATTAAGATGTTTTTCCGCCATTTTCCTTTTCCTTCCAAATCGTCTTGTTGCTCCATTACCTTTCTACCCCACACCCCTCCTCCTGTCCCCCTTCAAGAAGGCACTTAAGACATTTTTGTTTCCAAACTAATTGTTTGCGCTTCTTATACCATAATGTTTATAATTTATTATTCTTGTGCTATTTCGTATCTTTGTAAGCGCTTTGAGCCTCCGGGAATGGCGCATCACAAATACTTATTGTTTGCATGATATGATCCCTGAAAGCATGAACCAATGAAGAGATAAAAGTTTCTTACCATTGTTACAAGTTGCTCCAAGGAATCCATCTGAACATTGGCAAGTCTCACTAAGGCAAGTCCCTCCATTAACACATGGTGGTCTACAGTTGCCTAGAGCTGTCAACAAAACAAATGCATAAAGTATCATAATCAAGACTTCTTATTGGATGATTTGACACAGATTTACATTTTTATTTTATGTTCATTTTTTAATCTTTTTTTACAGACACAGATTTTGACACAGATTTACATTCATATGTAAGAAATATGTTTTTAACGAGCACATATTCATCTAACTCACAGTCCTCAAAAAAGTGACTTTTACCAGTTAATTAATATGCTCATAACTTCAAAGCTATGGCTCCTATGTAAAAATATCAAATAATAACATTTGAGATATCTCATTGATTGAATATTAACAAAGATATGTCTCAGAAACCAAAGCAAAGTCTGTTTTTTATTTTATCATTTGATTTTCCTACAAGCAGCCTTGGTGTAGCAATAGACAGATTATTGATTAACCCCCTGGGCACTACCAGCCTATCTTAGAGTGGTTCTGATTGGTATATTGCAAGATATACTCATTTGAATAGCCAATTAAAATGCAGCTTGTAAAATATTTCACTCCAATCTTTATCAGGGATACAACTATTGTAAAAATGTCTCAGATTGGTGCAATAAATCATGTATCTATCTTTCTGACCAATCGGCCGGTAGTTCTCAGGGGGTTAACTGGTAGCCACAACTCAACTTTCAATAGTAAGATAAGGGTCGGGGATGCTTCCATACATATACCTGTCACACTAACCCGCGTTGTCTAAAACCCAAATGCGAAAATTAAATTTGCACTTTATTTTATTCTTTTTGGTGTAGCATTTTTAATTGTTAACTGATCTTCGCTAACAATATCTCAAAATGAAGAGGAGAAATTAATCTGTGATTTTGCATTTTGATATTTTAAGTTGAACTATATTCATAAAGAGTTACGAGCACGGCTCAAGATAAGCTTGATTTAATAAAAATTTAGCTCCTTGTACACTGAAAGTAGCTCTCAATTCTCAATAAATCCCATGATCCGGGCACTACTTTTGAAATAAAGTAGCTCCCGGTAAAAAAACTGTTAGAGCCTTGGTTATGAGCGTATTTACTACCTGGTAAGTTACTTTTTGAGGACTGTTTAATATTATAACAAAGAAATGTGTACCATTTTCACATCTTGATCCACTGAATCCATTCATACATACACATTCAGTGTATGCACAGTTAGTTTGACCACCACACATTGTAGAATATATACAGGTGCCTCCATTCAAACAACTTGGGCTGCACAGGGGACCATCTAGAATACAAAAGATAATGTAATATGATGAAGAAAAGATATGGTATGAAAACAATTGTTTTGTACTCAATGTCAGACTATGTAACAAATGTATCATACTATGAAGGTATGAATATATTAGAATGAATGATTTATAGTCAACATAATCAATACTTAATCATTGTGACTATTTATAAAATAAAATACATTGTCCTGGTGACTTTCATAAGGATATGGAAGAACAGAAGAACAACTATAGGAATTAGTACCAATTAGAGAATAATTACTGCGTAACAACTGTTTTCGCGAATTTGTTGTGAAATAAGAGGTTGATGTTATGGTCTGAGGAATAGTCCCGAAGGGGCGCAGCCCCTGAGGGACAATTCCGAATGACCATAACAGCAACTGAGTATTTCACAACAAATTCACGAAAACAGTTGTTAAGCAGTCATTATTCTCATTCATTACTGAAAAAGATGCATATTTATCCAAATCGTTGATTTGTACCGATATAATCTCGCTAATAATTAATTAGTTGTTTTGTTTATTTTGTCCACCCCTGCCCTTCTTAGTTATTGAAACAGTCCGAGTCGGGTCATCCTCTCATTCAACCAATCAGAAATAAGCTTTAATCGTGTTTCCTCATAATTCAATGAATATTCAGTTTAGGGGCTTGAGGCGTTTATTTGATTGGTCGGTCAGTGAGCAAAACAATGGAACACTTTGGCGCAGTACTTTCGGGCAATTATTAGTAACCTGCGCTCGGCGTGCGCGTTCTCATCTAACGATTCATTTTATTGGAGCGCACTTGATACGCAGCTATCGCGATTATTCATGAAGTAATGAATTGATTACAATCTTGTGCTGCTCTGCCACTTGCCTCGTAGCTCAATGGTTAAGAGCACTGTGGATCTAATACAAAGGTCGCTGGTTTGAATCCGGTCAAAAGCACACATTTCCAATGGTAATGTGCACTGGCCTACCCTGGGAAAGGATAAGTAATTTGATCATTGTAGTCTACCAGAGTACTATTATAGGTCAACCAGTAATGACGTCACATGCCGTTTGCTAATGTAAACAACAGTCGCTTACACAGCCTCATGCGATCACTGTAGTTCAGTCAGTTCCAAATGAGCAAAGGTTGACTGTTCGAATCTGGTCAAAAGTTGTTTTTTCCAACTGTAATGTGCACTGGCCTACTCTGGGAATAGATAAGTGTGCGATTAGATAAAAAAATGCATATCTCTCGCCAATTTGGAACTGATCAAACTATAGAAAGGATCTTGTTTATGGTCGAGTAGACCGTATAATTTGATGTGTTAAATTGTTTTGCTTTGTTGTCAACGGCAAATTACAAAAATACCCGGATGATCGGGGCGATCTATAGGAAGATGGGGGAAGACCCTGTTCTATGGGCAAACAAACCTCTCAGGTAATTTTCAGAAATTTTCAAAAATTAAAATTAAAAAAAAAAAAAAAATTCCCTCCCTACCCTAAATTCTCAAACAATTTCTAAAAGAAATAATTCAAAATTCAATTTTTTTTTTGGTCGGTAGAACAGGGTGTTTTTGTTGTTGCCTAAATAAGAACTCTCCTGTTTGTTTTCCTGTTCACAGACCTTTTCACACAAAAATCAAATAAATTGATGTTTTTCTTCCCATATTTCACTGTCAAACAGACTATTTTTCATATTAGGGCTTACCTGGTATACATGAGAATCCATCAGGCTGTATGATGTAGCCTAAACGACATGTACAATGATAGCTGCCTGGTGTGTTTATACATGTGTGACTGCATGTTGGTACATTGGCGGCACAGCCAGATGGTGAGAGACATGGAGAGCGGCCAGGAAGGACTGGGGAGCGTGGAGCATTACTACACTCATCAATATCTGAAAATAGTTTTAAAATTTAAGAAATAATTTAAAGTCAACCTGCACAAATCTCATCACAAAGTATTTTAACACTTTCCACGCACCAGTCGTCTTGACGAATGTTCCAAAATTTCACAAAATGTTTCAAAAATGGCAACATTATTGAATTTCATCACTATATTTGGAATTAACAAGTGAAATGCATTAAAATAAGTACAAACATGCCTAGTATTGGTTCAGTAATTCTTGAGATAGACTTTGAAATTTGGGAAAGGTTTCTGAAAAATGTGCTTTGTATAATGGTAAAAACTAATAGCTGTATGGAAAGTGTTAAGTGATTAAATGGAAAATAATGATACACCCATATTGGAGGGCCATGATATTAGTAGTATTGTCATACTTGTGCAATTAATTACCACATGACCTTTTCATACATTAATACATCATGTTATTTCAACCTACAGTTCACACTTTTAACATCAAATATTACAAATTGTGTATTGTCGCGGCAAAAGGGTTCAGTTGTCCGTAAATGCATTTTGAGATGGGAAAATAAAGAAAATTTTACAGCAATTTTGTTTCCTAAAATCAGAAAGCAGTATCCAATCTTAGGTGTATCCTTGGTGTAATTCATTCCTGAGTTAGACTGGTATTAAGACTCTATTACTGAATAAAACTGTCTAATCCTTTAATCCTTTAACACAGCTTAATACAGATTTCGTGCTAGTCTAATTCTGTGCAGAATTACATAAAGAATAAACCCAATCTGGACCACAACAAAGGTGTCATTTTAAAGCATTTAAAAAGCTCCTTTTATTGGTATTAAAGATCTCAACCTTTCTTTGAGAGACAACTGCACCCTTTTGGTGTGACTGTACACAATCTGGCTGTCATTAGTAAGGAGGATTTCTTTGGACTTTTCATATAATGTGCCTTTAACTGCTTCTTATGACACCTGTACCAGTTTGCTACCTGTTTTCCAGGTAGTGCATATAATGATTCCATATCCCACAACTCCACTAGCACATTGTTTGACAGACAGGATCATCTATAGCTGCCTTGCGTATTATTAACTCACAAACTACCTTCACATTCCCCCGTCAAAGGATTAGCTCTATATACAGGCGCACAGCTAGCACAACCTATCCCTACACAATCAGTAGTTAATGCACAGTTGTGTCTGTCACCTACTAGTACATAGTTCAGTAGACAGGAGCACATATAGCTAGTTGCCTTGTGTATTATAACCTCACAACATACCTTCACATTCCCCCGTCAACGGATTAGCTCTGTATCCAGGCGCACAGCTAGCACAACCTATCCCTACACAATCAGTAGTTGATGCACAGTTGTGTCTATCACCTCGTAGTACATAGTTTGGCAGACAGGAGCATCTATAGCTACCTTGTACATTGTGGCAAGTTTGTTGGCAGCCTGCTCGGCCAGGCTCTAGACATTCATTGATATCTATGGGTGAAACGTGAAAAAAGAGATCATTTCCAAATTTTAGAATAGCATAGCATTCAAATTGTGTGCAAATTAAAAAGAAACACAGCAAAATAACTCCAAACTGTTCAAAAATAGCTGTATGCTGAAAATGGTCAATGATTTTAGAGATTTACAGAAAAGGTATTTTTGACAACCTGAATCTACCATTTTAACAACTCAGTTTTTTGTTTCTATCACAAACATCAACTTTTAACATTTCTTTGAAAGCGAAATATCTGTACAAGTTGGAATCACTAGCAATGTGACCAATAGCAGAAGTCTATTTCACTCTGGGACACCCTGTATAGCAGAAGTATATATGTGACACCCTCAAGGGTTGGTCAGGGCACTCACAAAAAGGAAGTGGTGAGGTAATGAGGGGAAAATGCAGCAGAAGAAAGAAATAGCAATATTCCTTCTGGTCGCAGTTAAACACACACAGGCGCACCTACGACAGCTCATTGCGCATGCTTCAAAATTCAAAGAAATCTGGTAACCAATCAGCGTCGTGTGGTGGCGCTTACATATGGCGCATCATGAATGAGCACAAGGGGTGAGGTTGACTTTACATAAGGTCGACCTCATGTGACATGCGCCCGGCAAAAATACTGTGTACCAAAGGAGGGAAAAACTCTGTTCTATGGGCAAACGGACCTCTCAGGTAGGGTCTGTCGGTTGGGCGTTTCGGTTTTTTTTTCAAAAATCGGACAATGTGCCGCAGAGATAGACATTTGAGGGGGGTGAATGGCATCCCCAAAACCTGGCGCGCAAAAAATCTAGCTTGATAACCGACAGTACGCTATTTTTTAATTTGTGATTTTCTGGCAATCTCAAAATATTTAAACCATTTCAAAATGTTCTAAAAAACCCCCGAACAATTAAAGTCTTACCCTTCAGTGGCATAAGCACTGTGCCACATTACACCCTAACTGTGTAATTATAAGAGGCAGGGAGAAGGAATATGTGCTTGGGTGGGAAGGGGAAAGAGAAGGGGTAGAGGGGAAGAAAAGGGTTGAGGGGAAAGAGATGGGTAAAGTTGAAAGAGAGGGTAGTGTTGAGGAAGGGATATGTAGCACTGGTATTGGGCTCGATATTTTTCTTAATTACTGATATTCCTGTTACAAATGATGCTCGCTGTGATAATTTCCCAACAATTTCCCTCGTGCTAGGTCTACATGTGGTTTCCAACAATAAACCGGGGCACGACCGAGCCGTGAAGCGGCGAGCTCTGGAAAACACATTAGCATTTTAAAGAGGTGACCACCCCCATAAAGCCAACTTGGTGCACACAGAATGATCATGGAACTCCCCCCGCACAAAGGGCCTTTTTGCGAATTCCTTACGCCCTCGTGGACAGAGTCAGAGATGGTGGTGGTAGCTCACTGGTTGGAATAGCTGGTAACATATTTCAGGGATTATGGGCCGCTGGTTAGAACAGCTTGGATGGGGCCTATTATTAGATCAGCTTGGTTGATTTGATAATAATAGAACCTGGCGAGGGCATATATTACGTTTAATATGTATGCTGAATAAGATCCTAATACCTTCACAATGTTGTCCATTGGGTCATAAATACTGTGCAAGATCATACCTCCAAATGAATCAAAAGAGGCAAGGGTGAAAAAGAATACATGTATAGGGGAGGGGGAAGAAAAGAAGTTCAGGGAGAGAAATATATTGATTTAGATCTCAACATTTACCTATAGACAGCGTCATAATGCTATGGACATAATTCTAACAATGTGTGCGTACAAGCATAAACCCAAAAGTGCGTACTGGACCCTTTCAAAAATGTGAACCCTTTCCACATATCCTGATTGTTCAATCGTGAAATCGTCGTGTGCATACATGCATAGTTGTTTGCGCATATCATGCATCCGGAGGCAGCTCTGCGAACAACTACAAAACACGCTCGCGTGAAATAGCTTGGAATTCGTTCATAGCATTATGTCAGTGACTATAGAAGAGGCAGGGAAAATGAAGAAGTATAAGGGAGGGGAAGATGGGTAGAGTTACGCTGATTGATATGTTTATACCTTCACAGTGTTGACCATTATGATGTAGCCTGAACCCCCTAGGGCATGTGCACCGTGCCACTTCACCTATCACAATACACTGATGTGAGCAGGTCTTGCCTTTGCAATTAGTAACCAGCTCCCCACCTCCTACTGCGTAAGGAAATAGAAAACAAATAGACTTCATTAATATTGTGATGTTCTAATTCACGTCTCACTAGTTACAGACAGTAACAATTACATATTCAGGTATTAAATCATATTTCAGAGTTGTGCATCACCAATCGACAACAGTATTCGCTCGTCTGCGTGGTTTATTTCACAAGGGCAACGCCCGAGTGAAATAGTTGCCCTTGTGAAATAAACCTGCAGCACGCGCAGAACGTGTGTCAACGCTGAAACATGATTTAATCCCGTTCAACAACGACCAGGGATTTGAATGCCAATTCATATATAGACAATGCAAATAAGAACATTATTTTAACGCATGCCTACTTACTTTTCATTCAATTATCAAAAAAATGAAATGACCAAACTAACCTATAATTAAGTTTCAAAACTTGATGAAAACAGTTGGCATGGTCATTCCAAAAACAACACACATTGCGACTGCGCTCGCGTATCGCGGGAAAACAGTATCCGCGTGGTGCGGATCTATCGGCGCGATGATTGCCCATAGTAGCGTTGTTTAACTCAAATCGACAACGCTTTGCTACTGTACTTAAGATATGGGGGAGTTGTTGAAAAGATATTAAAATATCTCCAAAAGAATAAACGCAGCAGTGACAATATGTTTTCTAGGGCAGTTTTAAGTAACTGCAGTTTAAGTTCAAGCTGAAACAAAAACCAATTTGCCATACGTTTTAATTATCATTAAATACCATATTTTACCACAGGAACTACTTTTTCCAACATTTGTCAACTAAATGTTGATGTTGTGGATTCCACCCCTCCTCATAGCATGTTCTTACTCTTTCGACATGTTTATTTCCTCTAACTTCAACTTATATGCTAAGAACCCCTACCCAAAACCCTTCCTCCCTTTCCTCCCAGGTACACGGCTTTTTGGACACAGATACCGACAGCTGTGCATGTTATATTCACTGTAAATACCTCAAATATAGATTCCTGTCATTTGATTAGTTAAAAAGTGAGGGGATCTAGTTATGCCTTCAATTTTAATGTCGAGAAAAACAGCTATTCCTGGACTATGACCTGGGCATAGTCTTTTTTGATGATGTCACAACCCACCTTTAAAGAGTCAAGCAATCCCATGACTGACTTACTTTCACAATACATATCACCTTGAAGTCTCTGGCCCTCTGGACACAGACATTTATAGCTACCCATGTTGTTTTCACAGCCATACTGGCATCCAGTAACGGGGGATTCACATTCATTGACATCTGAAAGAAATAATAATGCGCATTAATAGATATATAAGTAAAGCCCAGTGGGGGAGGTTCTTTTACCAAAATCATACCTGGATGTGCCTCCCAGACTCTGAAATTCCGACTTTCAATATACCTGCATCATATGCAAAATTAACACCCGATCGGTATACATGGACCAAACTTGGTAAAATGTCTACTGATCAATATTCCCCTTGTTATACATGTGTTTACAATAAACAGAAGGTAAGTAGAAAATTGGGTTCTCAAAAGTGTATTTTCAAATCATTTGAACTTTGGATATTGGAAATCCAGCAGTTATTGAATATGTCAGGCCTTTTTTTTAGTCAGGATCAATAAACCTCTCTGACAAAAGTACACCCTTCTATATACCATCAAAGAATTAAAGGGCATTAATATACCAACAACCTGTCTGATTACCACCCATCGATATTCAAAATTTCGCGAAAAGGCAGGCACATATGTATACCACTATATAGCAAGTAGCCCCCCCCCCCCCCCCCCGGAAGTAAAGTACTAAACCTTTTTTTACACACAAAAAAACCCACACTATTATTTTATATTGAAAAGTATTTATTATATGCAGCGCTGTTTTACAGATTGAGGTAATGATATGATGCTAAACAGACAGGTATTTGCCCAAAGAACATTTCTTGTGCAGTCCAGCATGCTTCACTTTCATCATATTGACCACTGGTTTCTGTCACCAGTGTCTACTGGTTTCCATTTACATAGCAATGAAAGGCATATAATGTTGTTAAATGAGGGTCTTAAAGAGAATCCTGATGCAAGTGTTACAATTGATATGACTTCAATTCAGTCCTCTCTTGTTTTTCTAAAGACCCTTTATATTTTGAATAACATGTATGCACTTGCACCTGTTGTTTTTTAATTCAACTTCTCGTTATAAGTGATGCCGATCTGTACCATATATTATTGGGTGGAAGTCAGACAGCCTCCACCTGTTAATTAATTAATAAATGTAGCAAAACACATGTTTCGTTTTGCCCTTTTTGTTTTGGAGGAAATCCCTTTTGGCACCGCAGTGGTGCTAACCATGCTGGACTGCACAAAAAATATCTTTGGTATTTGCCAGTGGACCAAGAGGACTATGGTTCAATTCCTAACTTAAACCCTCATTTAGATTTGAATTGGATTCTCCATATTAATATCGATTTTAAATTATAAGTTCTATAAATTGACTTGGAATCTGGCAAATGAACAATAGGAACATCTCATTTTTTTATATGGAAATGTTAAAGTCAACCATAATCTGAAAGTGAAAGATGTATTACTTACTCGCACACATCAGGGTTTGAATTTTGATCACAGATGTACATAATTATTTGACCAATAACATCAAAACAGACTGGTTGTCTCCAAATATGAAAATTGAGATTTGAAATTCATGTTAGGCCTATTGTAAAAGAACTATTTGTAAGCTTTGAAATGATACCTTATTTGACAAAATCAAACATAGTACACAGATTTTACGTAACTCAGAAGGGATATAAATTCCTTTTATATTCTTCAACTTCTTTTGTTATTATCTGCAGCTGTGACTTCTTAACAACTGGTCTGTTTCGAAGTGATGGGTCACATATGTGTACTATCGCAGCAAAACGGTGCAATTGTCGGCAAAATGCCTTTTGAGATATTGTTAGAATTAGGCATGAAAAAACAATGAAAATTAAGACATTCTTATAGTAATTTATTTTCATAAAACCAAATTTCAGATGCGGGTGAAGTTATTAGGTTTATAGGATATGCATCATATATGCTCATTACATGTAGGTTTCCTTTCACTTTTTTCAATGCTGGTGATTCATAAGTCTATCAGGTTCCTGGGGCAACTACAGCTTCAAGCCTCTGAAGTAACATTCAACCTATTTCCAGGTCTTCTGTTCATGTGTTATTATACCAAGAAAAAAAGATCTGTCTCACATACCCACGCGCATAAGTATTTGGAGTCACGAGTTTGCTGCTTTTTTTTCTCCGAAAAAAATGCAACTTATTTCCAGGTCTACTGTTAATGTGTTATTATTGAAATAGTCTACTACTTTAGTAAAGTTTGGCAAGGATAATAATAACTTTTAAAAGTAGTTGAATACAAAACATCTTGGAAAGTCTTATCCTCAAATACAAGCCCTCGATCAAGACTTACCATTGCATACAAACATTATGTGCTAGTATAAACCCAGCTGGAAATACATTGGAATGAGATTCTTGTGTTCATTATCGCCTCTTGTATTACTACATTCATAATGGCATACCTCCCTTTAAAAAACCCTAACCCCTAGTGGAGAGACTTACCATCGCACATACGACCATCAGTTGCAAGCCTAAACCCAGTTGGACATATACACTGGTATGAGCCTCTTGTATTACTACATTCATAATGGCATACCTCCCTTTAAAAAACCCTAACCCCTAGTGGAGAGACTTACCATCGCACATACGACCATCAGTTGCAAGCCTAAACCCAGTTGGACATATACACTGGTATGAGCCTCTTGTATTACTACATTCATAATGGCATACCTCCTTTTCAACCCCCTAACCCCTAGCGGAGAGACTTACCATCACACATACGACCATCAGTTGCAAGCCTAAACCCAGTTGGACATACACACTGGTATGAGCTTCTTGTTTTACTTCATGTATAATGGCATACCTCCCTTCTCAAACCCCTAGCGGAGAGACTTACCATCACACATATGACCATCAGCTGCAAGCCTAAACCCAGTTGGGCATACACACTGGTATGAGCCTCTAGTATTACTACATTCATAATGGCATACCTCCCTTCTCAACCCCCTAACCCCTAGCGGAGAGACTTACCATCGCACATACGACCATCAGTTGCAAGCCTAAACCCAGTTGGACATATACACTGGTATGAGCCTCTTGTATTACTACATTCATAATGGCATACCTCCCTCCTCAACCCCTAACCCCTAGCGGAGAGACTTACCATCGCACATACGACCATCAGTTGCAAGCCTAAACCCAGTTGGGCATACACACTGGTATGAGCCTCTAGTATTACTACATTCATAATGGCATACCTCCCTTCTCAACCCCCTAACCCCTAGCGGAGAGACTTACCATCGCACATACGACCATCAGTTGCAAGCCTAAACCCAGTTGGACATATACACTGGTATGAGCCTCTTGTATTACTACATTCATAATGGCATACCTCCCTTCTCAACCCCCTAACCCCTAGCGGAGAGACTTACCATCGCACATACGACCATCAGCTGCAAGCCTAAACCCAGTTGGACATACACACTGGTATGAGCCTCTTGTATTACTACATTCATAATGGCATACCTCCCTTCTCAACCCCTTAACCCCTAGCGAGAGACTTACCATCACACATACGACTACTGCAAGCCTAAACTCAGTTGGACATACACACTGGTATGAGCCTCTTGTATTACTACATTCATATGGCATACCTCCCTTCTCAACCCCTTAACCCCTAGCGAGAGACTTACCATCGCACATACGACCATCAGCTGCAAGCCTAAACCCAGTTGGGCATACACACTGGTATGAGCCTCTTGTATTACTACATTCATAATGGCATACCTCCCTTCTCAACCCCCTAACCCCTAGCGGAGAGACTTACCATCGCACATACGACCATCAGCTGCAAGCCTAAACCCAGTGGGACATATACACTGGTATGAGCCTCTTGTATTACTACATTCATAATGGCATACCTCCCTTTTTAACCCCCTACCCCTAGCGGAGAGACTTACCATCGCACATACGACCATCAGTTGCAAGCCTAAACTCAGTTGGACATACACACTGGTATGAGCCTCTCGTATTACTACATTCATAATGGCATACCTCCCTTCTCAACCCCCTAGCCCCTAGCGAAGAGACTTACCATCGCACATACGACCATCAGCTGCAAGCCTAAACCCAGTTGGACATATACACTGGTATGAGCCTCTTGTATTACTACATTCATAATGGCATAGACCATGGTGCTCCAGACATTCATTGATATCTAGTGGAGATAAAAATGATTCGGAGATTAACATTTAAATGATTCGGAGATTAAGATTAAAATGATTCGGAGATTAAGATTAAAATGATTCGGAGATTAAGATTGAATTGATTCCAATGACACAGAGATGGATATCCTGTAAATGTGGACATTTTCGCGCTACATTAATTTTCACAGTTTTAACCTCCAACCAGCTACCGCGTAAATAAAAACACACAAATATATATTTATTTTGTCTATGTAATGGACTTTCAAATAGCGAATTTAAAAATAAGCGAAATGGCTAAAAATCAGTAAAGCGCGAACATTTAATTGCACGAAAATTACCACTTTTACAATTGTACTTATGTTCAAAATAAGTCCTGCAAAAGTGGAAATATTTGTGCTATATTTTTTTCTTCACGCTTTTCACGCTCAAGAGCTACAGCAAAAATAATAACACTCAAATATTTTCTTCAACAGTAAATTATATTACTATAAGCATACATAAGCAAAAGACGCATAATAGACTCTATTCACGCGGCAGCCATTTTCTAAAAATTTGCCACCCAAGCCTCGTTCCCGTTAAGTTTATCAGCGCCTGCTTGGCTTCTATCGCATTGCCCGAGGATCCGTACGCCACACGCGTTGGTACCACGCTTCCCACACGGTTCTATCGAGTGCGCCAGGGCGCAGATAGACCAAACAGGAACGAGGCTTGGGTGGCAAAATTTTGGAAAATGGCTGCCGCGTGAATAGAGTCTATAAGGGCTGTTTCTCCCTGAACTGGCATGTTACATGCATTACACGTTAAGAAGTCTAAAATAGACCATTTTCAAATGCTATCAATAATTTACTCATTTAATTTAGGGGTCAAATTTGGGAAAAATCACAAAATTCTAATTTTATGGTTATTTTTTGCTTCAGTGGAAATATATAAAAATCGTTCCCAAAATCACGGAAGGGGGGGGGGGGGGGGGGTACCATGTCCTTGATGTCCCCAAATTAGGGTGTTTTTGGAAGCTTTATCTGTGATTTTTAAAGATTAGGGTTCATTTTGGAAGCTATGTCTGGAAAAAAAATTAAAACAATTATAATGAGATGTGCATCATATATCAAATTGACCAGGGAATAGGAAAAAGGGTATTTTGAAACAAATATGTCCTTGTTTTTGCACAAAAAAGGGACTTCTTAGAAAGTGTCCTTGAAATGGTTGAAAAGTTGGGTTAGTTTAAGACAAAATGTCCGTGCTCTTGGGCAAAAAAGGGGTCAAATTAGCCAAAAAGTCTGTGACACGCCGTCAAATAGAGGGGTATTTCAAGAACCTGGATTGATCATGTGTTACCCCACTGAATGCGAAGAGAGAACACCGGGACATGACCCCTACCTACACTTTACCCCCCCCCCCCCCCACCAAAATAAAACAGCCAAGTTTCCTTACCGATACAGTTCTGCTTGTTGCTGTGCAGTCTAAACCCAGTAGGGCATACACATCGATATGTGCCGTCAATATTCTCACATCCGTGCTCACAAACTTGGCCAAATTCACTGCATTCGTTGACATCTGACAACAATAATATAGATAAGAAAATGGGAGATAATAGAGTCTTATTAAAGTAGAGATCTTCAGCTTTACAATGGTACTTTCCTTTTTTTTTAATCGGACTTCCCAAAGTGGAGTTAAATTCATTTTCAAGTTAGTCTTTATGAAAACTCCAAACTGAGATATCGTCCTTTAAAGATGTGCTTAACAATGTACTTACAATGTACTTTTAAAAATTAAAAATAAATAAATAAATTTGATTGTTTTTTGGTTTGATTTTTTAATCTGAAATTTTACAATAATGTTATAAACACTCTGAAGATTAATTATTTACAAGAAACTCAAATTCCCCAAATCACCCCAATTAGTTTTGGGCTATTTCTCAGTTTGGAGCTCTGCCCAATTCCGTCTGGTTTCGGTAGAACATGTCACATATATTCTCATAAAATTCCTAGAGAAAATTGTTGGCACTAGAATGGCGACACTTCTTGTAGGAAACACAAGTGAATCACCCCATAATTACAGAGGATGTCATCTGCATAGGATGAAGATAGTCTCTAAATGCATGTAAATTTGTGGATATGTGCAACATCCCAAATATTTAATATCCCAAACTATTTGTACATATGCCAACTAGCCTTGCTTTCAAAACCTTCTTGCATATATAGCCCATGTATTATCTTATCACTACATGGTCATGTGTGGCGCAGTGGGTAGAGCACTGGCCTCATGATCTAAAGGTTGTGGGTTCGAGTCCCGCTGTGGTCAACATGTTATGCTCTTGAGTAAGGCACTTTACCGCAATTACTCCTCTCTACCCAGGTGTATTTAAATGGGTACCGGCATTCTTCAGTGCTGGGAAGGTAACAGACTTGCTGTGGAGGAGGTGTAGCGAGCCCCACACAGCAACATTATAAAAAGGAGTGAGTCTGGCCCTATCGCTTTGAAAGGGAGATGGGCACTCCGCTCCTGGTATTACAGGATCGCCCGCCTTTACCTTTACCTTTTTTTACAGTTATATGCACCCAAAACAATACCTATACAGTCATGTAGAATTTCCATTGCAATAGGGCAGTGGCATGTCCAAAATGGGGATGGTGGCACCTCTGACCATCAAGGGGGGTGGGGGGCGGGGGGGGGGGGGGGGGGGGGGGGCCGCTGTTAACTCAATAAGCATAACATTTATCAAGCGCTGTAACTTTTGAACTATTAATGTGATGTATATAAAACTTAAAAGTATACATTTTTGGAAGGGAAATGAGTCAGAGAATCCATTTTTGGTATCAAATTTCACTAAAAATGCTGATTTTTTTAATTATGACAAAAAAATCACCATAAGTGCCAAAAAGTGATCTTTTGAGGATTTTTTGAGGTAAAAAAAATCACTTTTTGGTCAAAATTTTAAAAACTAAACATTTTCATGTCAAAACTAAAAAGTCGCCCCTAGAGAAGTGTCTTTAGATGATATTGGTGTAATTTCAGCATTTTTTTAAACAAAATCTGATTTTGCAGTAAATTTTGAGGCAAAAAAATGTTATTTTGTTGTCAAAATTCAAACAATCAGCAATTTTAGTGATATTTGATACCAAAATTGGATTCACCGACTCATTTCCTTTCCAAAAATGTATACTTTTAATGGATTAAATGAATAATGAAGAATTTACGGCAGTTTTATGGAGGCTATTCCTGAGACTTAACAGCCACCGTAACACATTCCAAAGAGCATGAACAGTGTGAGACATATCCTAGAAGGATATGAATCAATATTGAAACAGTCGTTAAATAAGCATCAAAGTTTATCCATTTCGGTAGAACTATAATTTGGAAATGTTCAACATTTGCTCTCGACACATTTTTGACATGCAAAGTACCTGGCATATTTCAGATGAAACATGTTGACTTCTGTCAAGAAAGTGATGGCTCCCTTATTAGGACATGTTATTCATAGTGCTCTGGAACACATTAAAAATGATATACCTCATCTAAAGTGTTTTGTCATCTGATTGGATAAAAGTGCGGGCATAGTTTTAACTATAGTTCTGAATGTACTGTATTTTCCTCGAGTAAAAACATATCATGCCCGTGTTAATGTTATCGTGTGGCATAATTATGCAGAAATTGCAATCTGTCCCATTCAATATATTTTCTCCTCCCAAAATGTGTGCTTTAACCAAGCAGATAACAAGAATCTTAAAATTTGGTATACGAAATGAAAATTGACTGCTACCATACTATGCCCTCGAACACTTCACTTCGGGCATATTATGATTTTTGAGATCACCTTGGGGCTATCATTTCAATCATGCCCCTCATAGCAGCCAATATTTGTATACTTGGCAGATGTATGCTATATGAAACTGGAAGTGATTTTTCCCAGGTTATATGTATTCATTCCAATCACGCACATACCAAAATTCAGCCATTGGTGTGCCTACAAGTTTGGTTGTATTAAGACCAGAAACTTATGACGGCAACTACGCCTATCACAAAAAGTTCCAAGCCAGGTTAGTTGATTCAAAATTAATAACCGGACCAAAAATCTTGAAATATATATTAATTGTGTACAATTCTCTCCCACAATTTGAAACCTCATTCATAAAAATGGGCAGATATTTTTGAAGTTATGATGTTTTAAGTAACCACACCTAATGAAAAAAAAGTTGTAGCAAATTACTTTTTCTATGGGATGTCATTGAGTTGTATGCCACACTGCGTTATCGAAAGCATTCAGGCATGTATTGGTGCATACAGCATGGAGTATCTAACACACATTGTCATTACATAGCACACGCTAAGCAATGATATCCCTAGGAAACTGTTTTTCATTAGGTAAGGTTACTTAAAGCATCATAACTTTAAAAGTATCCACTCAATTATTATGAATGAGGTGTCAAATTACAGGGAAGACATTTGCTAAATGTACCGTATTGTCCTATGCTCGATTATAATCCCACCTCTAACTTTTAAGAAAACTCAGGAATTCAAAACAAACAAATAATCAGGTTTTTTTACTCAAAATTTCCTTGGGTATTTCCTGGGGTTTACCGGTAACCGGTACTTTAACAAGATATGTGTTGAAAAGCTATGACTTTTTCAACAAAGCTATGACTTTTTCAACACATATCTTTTTTAAAGTACCGGTACCGGTAATATCACATCCGATCATAATCCCCCCCCCCCCCCCCCCCCACCCCCGATTCTGGTTTTTTTTCAAGTTAAAAACCAGTGGGACTATCAAGATTTTGCGTACAGATTATTGATTTTGAAATACTGTAATAGTGGAAATTGTCGCGCTAGATTTATTTTTGTGCTTTTCTTGCTAAAATCAGCAATGCGCGAATATATTCATTTGTATGTAGGTCTATGTAAGGAAGCTAAAAAACGCAAAAATAAAAACAAGTCAAATTATTCTGCAAAGCGTGAAAACTTACACACGCAAAAAATTCCACTTTTACTACAGTAGCGAATATAAAGCACCTGGTCAGGAACGTTTTGTGTTAGGTGAACCAACACAGACAGACTTTCACACTTTCACACTGATAACAAATATATAAAAATACTCTTATCATACCTCCACATGTCTTTGTATCTGATAGTAGGGAATATCCAAAGAAGCATGTACAAAAATAGCTGCCGTCTGTATTCATACACTGCTGGTTACATCCACCATTGGCAATTGCACATTCGTTTACATCTGAAGAGAAATAAAGATGATATAATATAGTGTAAAAGCATATAGAGAATAGCTGCCGTCTGTATTCATACACTGCTGGTTACATCCGCCATTGGCAATTGCACATTCATTCACATCTGAGGATTGAATGAAATAAAAAGTGTGAAAATTGCAGAAATAACTGTCGTTTGTATTCACACCACTGCTGGGTACAGCACCTAATCATTACGGATTAAGGATCACACCCGCCTGCCTGCCGCGCCCCCCCCCCCCCCCCCCCCCCCCCCACTCCATTTGCAAATGAAAAATATAATTTTCTAAGATTTTCAAATGAAAATATTGGGCTATTCCATTTAAAGTCCATACACCCCTATGGAAGACATGACCTCAATCTTCCCCACAGGGAGTGTGAACTTCAAATGGGGTTACCTGCATGGGTGAGACCATTTGAAATCTATACTGCCTGTGGGGAAGGTTAAGGTCATGTCTTCTATAGGGGGTGTATGGATTTAAACTGGAATAGCCCTTTTTTTTTAGTTCCTAATTTTGCACGAAAAATAACCAATCTTGAAATTTGCTAAATTGGAAACAGTTACACAGTGTTATGTATGTCATATGTCATAACCCATAATTACAAAATCCCCCATCAAATGTTATCAATTACACGCATAAAATGGATCATTTCCTTTGGCAGAGGTCCCACTAATACAAATCATATGAGTTATAATAATTTTGGAAAAACATGTGTGTTATGACATTGCATGATTTTGACATCAAATTCTTGAGGCTAAGATAACGCAAGACAGACAGAGTGATCCTGTAATGGTATGACTCAATATGCAATGTAGGGTGAAATATATGGGTTAACACATTACATGCGTTTTAAGTTCAAATTCTAAGGAAAAGATCTAATTTAAGCTGTCAAACTAGGGTAGGTATTCCTATAATGTTATGACTCAATATACTGTGAGAGCATTTGTGGTGTAATGGATAGCACGCAGGACTCACAATACAAAGGTTGTGAGTTCTAGCCCCGCTACAGCCAACATTTTGTATCCTTTGGCAAGGTACTTAGTCTCAATTGCCTCGTGGTTCGGAAGTCACATAGAAACGGTGGTCCCGTGCATAGGAAGAGCTATCACAGACTCCTTCTTAAAGAGTAGGGGATTATCCCGGGTCTGCATCTGTAGACACACACATATAATATGTATTCATATACATACCTCCACTCAGTGTGGAGCACCAATGGAGTAAACAAATAACCAAGAAAGAATGATGGGAGCAACTAACTGCTTCCATTGTTCCGTCCAAGGATGACTGATGATGATGATGAAGATACCTATATACCCAACTTAAAAAGTAAAGTCCTTCTTATAATAACCCTAACCCAGGGTGGGACAAAATGATAGAAAAAATGGTGTGTGCCGCCCCAGGAATCAGGAATCGAACCTGGACTGCCGCGGCCGGAGTCCAGGTGAACATGCATCAACCTACTTGTCGCACTCCCAAAAAAACCTTATTGGAGCCAATATGTACCTTTGCATGATTGCGCAATGAGTTGGGAATGGGGGTCCACTGGGGTGGTGCTTCTGTAAGATTTTGTTGGATTTAGCATGGTTACAGTTGACAATATTTTATTGCAGATAATTTCCTTTCGCAGAAACTTACTAATACTGGTATGAATCAAATGGATTAAAGAAAACATTTGGGAAAACACATGTGATTTGACATTGCATAATTTTGATATTGAATTCCTAGGAAATACTTAATGTTAGATGTTAAGCCAGGCAAGTGATTCCTGTAATATTTAGAGAATAAAGGTATTGTTTTTAGACCGTACCCGTGTTATATTGTCTGACATAAATGCGGACGATAGTATTATTTTAAGTAGATGCAGCGTCGTTGTTCTACGAAAAAAATAATACTATCGAACGCATTTATGTCAGACAATATAACACGGGTACGGTCTAAAAACAATACCTTTATTCTCATTCTTAAACAATCATACTTTAGACATTTATCAAAGAAATAAGTACATTTTATTGTCCACATTTGACAACTTTTACCTCTGCTAGGATCGAATAACCCACAAACATTCCATCCAATCACATGCGATGAGTAAACCATGCGTAAGCGTCGCGGCGCCGGCATAAACGCAGGAAAAGTGCTAAAGACGCACTGCAGAATTGCGCGTTATGGAGCAAACCACGCATTGTGAAGGTCGGGCACACTGTTAAAACGTAAGCCCCACCTCCCCGTGTTAAGTTGTCTCATCTAGATGTCGCCGATTTCTCTGAGAACCAATGAGATTGCTTAAACTTTCTTAGCTGTTTAAGAATATATGACTACAATACAACTTTGACAGGGGGAAACATGAGTTACCATTGCATGATTTTCACATCAAAGAAAACACTTAATTTAGCTATCAAGAAAGT
This sequence comes from Ophiura sarsii, assembly GCA_035610835.1. Taxonomy (NCBI): domain Eukaryota; kingdom Metazoa; phylum Echinodermata; class Ophiuroidea; order Amphilepidida; family Ophiuridae; genus Ophiura; species Ophiura sarsii. Next base: position 62,454,367 of record CM069449.1, read on the forward strand.
ATGGTCCTACTTATATTACTTAAAGGGGCACTGAGATATATGTATGGGAGTGCGCCCTCAATTTTCCTGGAAATCAGGTTTTTTGCACCCATAATACTTAGGCATATACTAACTATCATCTGAAACCGTATACCTTAATTTGCTGTCTATCATGTAAAATTGTACGATTTGGTAATGTTTTGGTAACCTTTGGTCTTTTCTCCCGCGTAGTGTATTGAATATGCAAATTTGGAAACGTCACATGGCTTATCTTTGTTGTTTTATGGCAAATTTGGTACCAATTTGTGCCAAAAAGATTCATCCAAATGTCTATCTAGCCTGTTTGGTCAACAAGATATAGGACATAAACAAAGTGTATGACTTTCTTTTGTTGAGGTCTTTACTTAAAACCAACTTACCAACACATCTGCCACTCCTAGACACATAACCTGCTGCATAGCTACACTGATAGGAACCCATGGTGTTCACACATGTACCTAATGACTTACCAACACATCTGCCACTCCTAGACACATAACCCGCTGCACAGCTACACTGATAGGAACCTATGGTGTTGACACATGTACCTAATGACTTACCAACACATCTCCCACTCCTAGACACATAACCCGCTGCACAGTTACACTGATAGGAACCTATAGTGTTGATACATGTACCTAATGACTTACCCACACATCTGACACTCCTAGACACATAACCCGCTGCACAGCTACACTGATAGGAACCTATAGTGTTGACACATGTACCTAATGGCTTACCCACACATCTCCCACTCCTAGACACATAACCCGCTGCACAGCTACACTGATAGGAACCTATGGTGTTGACACATGTACCTACTGACTTACCAACACATCTCTCACTCCTAGACACATAACCTGCTGCACAGCTACACTGATAGGAACCTATAGTGTTGACACATGTACCTAATGACTTACCCACACATCTGCCACTCCTAGACACATAACCCGCTGCACAGCTACACTGATAGGAACCTATGGTGTTGACACATGTACCTAATGACTTACCAACACATCTCCCACTCCTAGATACATAACCCGCTGCACAGCTACACTGATAGGAACCTATGGTGTTCACACATGTACCTAATGACTTACCCACACATCTGCCACTCCTAGACACATAACCCGCTGCACAGCTACACTGATAGGAACCTATAGTGTTGACACATGTACCTAATGACTTACCAACACATCTCCCACTCCTAGATACATAACCCGCTGCACAGCTACACTGATAGGAACCTATGGTGTTGACACATGTACCTAATGACTTACCAACACATCTCCCACTCCTAGACACATAACCTGCTGCACAGCTACACTGGTAGGAACCTATAGTGTTGACACATGTACCTAATGACTTACCCACACATCTCCCACTCCTAGACACATAACCCGCTGCACAGCTACACTGATAGGAACCTATGGTGTTGACACATGTACCTACTGACTTACCAACACATCTCCCACTCCTAGACACATAACCTGCTGCACAGCTACACTGGTAGGAACCTATAGTGTTGACACATGTACCTAATGACTTACCCACACATCTCCCACTCCTAAACACATAACCCGCTGCACAGCTACACTGATAGGAACCTATGGTGTTGACACATGTACCTACTGACTTACCAACACATCTCTCACTCCTAGACACATAACCTGCTGCACAGCTACACTGGTAGGAACCTATAGTGTTGACACATGTACCTAATGACTTACCCACACATCTCCCACTCCTAGACACATAACCCGCTGCACAGCTACACTGATAGGAACCTATGGTGTTGACACATGTACCTACTGACTTACCAACACATCTCCCACTCCTAGACACATAACCCGCTGCACAGCTACACTGATAGGAACCTATAGTGTTGACACATGTACCTAATGACTTACCCACACATCTCCCACTCCTAGACACATAACCCGCTGCACAGCTACACTGATAGGAACCTATGGTGTTGACACATGTACCTGTTGCTGTACAACCATTGTGTTCCATGGTGCATTCATCAATATCTACAAGATAATAACAGAGGATAAATAAAACAATACATTATTAAACACCATCAAACTGTTTTGACTTTGACTATCTACTCTTCATATACTCTTAGTGGTTACAAACCAATCAGAAAGCAGTAAACTCAGAAAGAAGATACACAGAGTACATTATTTTCCTGACATATTGAAACATGCTATCATATCACCTATTATCAAGAAACAATCTCTCAAAGCTGATGAATTAAAGAACTACAGACCTATTTCTAACATTCCTTATGTTTCCAAGATCATTGAAAAATTTGCCATTAACAACATCAACATGCAGGTTTATTGATAATAATGGTCTTGGTGAGGGTTTTCAGTCGGCATACAAACCCATCCACAGCACTGAAACTGCTTTGTACAAAGTGAAGGATGATATTATGAAGTGTGGGTGTGAGCATCAGGGCATGTTCTTGGTGCTCCTGGATCTCAGCAGTGCCTTCGACACTGTAAATCATAAAGTGATACTTAGGAGGTTGGCTAATGAAATTGGTGTTCAAAGTACTGTGTTGAACTGGGTTGAATCCTATTTGTCTGGCAGAACCACAAGGGTGTGTATAGATGGAGTGCTCTCTGAGCCTCATGAAATTGAGTTTGGTATTCCTCAGGGGTCCATTGTGTGACCTTCAATGTTCACAATTTATACCCTGCCCATAGGAAACATCATTAGACAGTTTGGTTTGTCATTTCATATGTATGCCGATGACATACAGCTTTACATTGGTTTTAACCCAAAAGATCCCGTTTCCACAGCTTCCTCTCTTAATCAACTCTCTGAATGCATCAAATCTATTAGGGACTGGATGAACACCAATATGATCAAACTAAATGAAGACAAGACAGAATTCATGGTCATAACATCCCCTCATCTCAAACGTCACATGTCACCCGTTTCATTGCTTGTTGAGGATAAGGCCATTGCTCCAAGTGACAGTGTTCGTAACCTAGGTGTCATCTTTGATCAACAAATGTCCATGTCGTTGCATGTTAAATCCCTCTGCAGCAATCTTAACTTTCAATTGCGCAATATATCTCGCATACATAGATTCCTGGACTATGACACCTGTCATCTTGTTATCCATGCGATTATCCTCTCCAGACTTGACTATTGCAATGGTCTCCTTCTTGGTGCTACCAAAACAGACATCCAGAAGTTACAGCGAATACAAAACTGGGCTGCGATACTGATTTGCCAAGCTTTGAAGCGGGAACATGCAACTCAATATTTACATCAATTGCATTGGTTGCCAATTGAGGGTAGAATCACATTTAAGACCTTGCTGCTTGTCTTCAAATGTCTTAATGGGATGACACCAGAATATCTATCTGAATGTCTCTCCTTACATCATCCGACCCGCTCTGGTCTTCGTTCAGCTTTGGACACAACCCGACTTGCTGAGCATAACTCCATCAGGACCTTAAAATCTGCTGTTAAGAAGACCTTTTCCTATTCAGCTGCTCATATCTGGAACAGTTTACCTGTAAGCATCAGAGAATCCAACACATTATCTAGTTTTAAGAGTGCTTTAAAAACACATTTGTATCCTGCCTAACTCCTTTGCTTGTTTGTTCTTTTGCATGTATTTTTCTCTTTTTGCCATTTATATATATTTATGCCTGTTTAATTTATCTTTGGCTAGTAATGTGGTGTAAACATGCTATACTTTGTGACAACTAAAAATTGTGATGTGATGTCAGCACATATTCAAGTGAAACGCATCATAAAGTCACATCATTGCAACGCGACGATCAAAGACGAATGTTGACAGTGGGGCATGTTTGGCTGTGATGCAGAATGTACTGCGCCTATCACTATAGTCGTGGTCAGAATACTTCGACACTTTTTTCTGTGACAACTGCGTACAGCGTAAACACGGAAGTGCATTGTAGAACAGCGTCACAATAGCGTTATCTTTGAGCAGTTCGACGCGTCGCGGCCCCTGTAATCCGATTGGCCGCGATCGTATCTATGGGTCATGAATGTCCCTGCCCACACGCTCATTAACTAGACGCGCGCATTGGCGGTTTTAAAAAGTGTGAAGTATTCTGGCGACGACTATAGATCAAGCACAGAGTATATTTGCGAGGCTGTATTGGCACACAGAATTTACCTCTTCACATGTCTCTTCATGTGCTGCCATCGATAGCAGGTGTATGTTCCGATCACTTTGTTTAGGCTATGATTTTTTTTCACATCATGATATTTTGATATCAGAAGAATCTCCATATTTTTCTCATTAAGTCTATTAATTCTTAGGGCCAGAAATGTTCCATTTGAAATTATAGGCTAAAATGTCGTGAATTACTGACAAAGGTGGTTCATCACAAGCCAGTTTGTGTACTACTCAACGGGCAAATGTCTTGTGACTTTGTGCTTCTAATATTAGAACTGTTGGAGTTATGCAACTAAAACTTTGGAATGTGACAATTTTAAGGATGACCTTTCATGTAAAATAGAAAACATCAAGTTGAAAATTGGGCCAGCAATCAGAACATCTACTTTTAGATACCTTTAGATACGAATCAAAACAAAGCGTGTGGTGAGCGCATTGAACGGCGCACAGACGGAGTTGCATTAGACACTTTCAATGCACTCCGCATATCTTAGTTTCTTGCTTACTGATTGGTTCGACACTACATGTACTAAGAGTACATGAATAGCTGCCGTGCATATTATTATGACACCATGTGATGCTGTATTGCCAGAATTAACCTACCTCTACACGTGCTGCCATCTTCTTGTACTTGATATCCAGGTCTACAGGAACATTGATAGCTGCCATGTGTATTACGACACTGATGATGACAGACTTGACGACCACCTTGACGACACTCATCAACATCTGAAAATAAACCCAACGAAAAAAATTAAAGCTTTAAACATGTAATCATTTTTTAAAGACATACAATTGCCTTGACTACTGCACAAGTATATTTTAAAACATATGTGATGTGATCAAGCAAAATCAGTCTGAAGTCGATCAGATTCAATTTTGATTTTTCTACATGATTGCATACATTACAGAGGGTGATACAAATGTGTATAGAAAAGTTGATTTTGGGGAGCCTGACCTAGCAATTTTGTTTGGAAGGTGGGTTTGTGAGTTTGTGTATGAGTGCATGCTTAGTGGATACATGTGTTGTCAAATTGTGGGTTTATGTGTACCTTTTTCCCCCCTTTTTTTTGTACAATTCATTTTTACTGCCCAGTATACATGTATTGAGATTTGATGTACTGTTAACATTTACATGTTGTGATTATTTGAAAATGTGCAATTTTAGGTCATTATGGGGGGGGGGGGGGGGGGGACGGGGGGACGGACTAATAGTACTTTTCATGTGCAATGTTGTTTAGTAGGTGGGCTTGTGAGTTTTTGTATGAGTGCATGCTTAGTGAATACATGTGTTGTCGAATTGTGTGGTGTAGGGGATTTATGTGTGGAGGGGTGAGTGTTCACTCGTGATGTGAGGATGTTGGTTTCATTTGCTTGTAAATGTGTGTGTTTGGATTCTTAAATAATTTTTATGTGGGGATTACCACATTACTGTTTTATCATGTATTTATATGTATTTTTGATGATAATATTATATGTTTTTATATTGTAAAAAATGTGCAATTTGGCCTTTGGCCACGATGTTATTTTATAATAAATTGAATTGAATTGAGTTGAAATCTCACTAAATCTCACTGCCAGAAACTATCTCCATGCACGTGCTGCTGCATTGCTTCGATGACGTCACCTACCGCAGGCACATGTGGGCAGGAAGTTTTAGCCCGCATATGCGCTGGCAGTTTAGCTCAGTTGGTAGTGCGGATGGTCCCGCGATCAAATCTCGGGGGTGCTGGGTGATTTTTCGGGTAAAAGAAATAGTACTTTTTCCCCCTCCCCCCGATAATATCGTGATCATTTAAATTTATTTAATGTGAGCAGTAAGTTTGGTTTGAATGTATGTGGATGTGGTGGGTGAGTGGTGGGCGTAAGGTGTTTCTGTCTGTGTGGGGTGGGGTGGGGGGGGGCGGTGAGTATGTAGGTGTGTGTAGAAGGTATGTCAGGTGGGTGTGAATTGGTTTGTGAGGTGTGTATGTAATGTATGGTTCATTTATTTGGTTAAATACTGTTCTTGATATTACCTTTTAAATAATTATTAATGGGCTTGTGCAATTGTATTTTGATATTTATACATGTTTTATATTGTAAAATTGTTGCAATTCAGATGTTATTCTGCCATAACAATTATGTTAATAAACCTTTTATGAAATGAAATGAAATACGAACACAAAAAAATAGCTTTACTGGTTAGGGTTAATAAATGTCAATTTTTCATGTTGATTAACCCTAACCCAGCTGAATCTCACTAAATCTCACTGCCAGAATCTCCACGCACGTGCTGCTGCATTGCCTCGATGACATCACCTACCGCAGGCGCAGGCACATGTGAGCAGGAAGTTTTAGCCCGCATATCAGGGGTAGCACTAGCTCAAAAATATGAGGAGTCCCATTACATTTTTCAAGACCCTTTAAGGACTGCAAAAACTAAATTTAAGGGGTCCCCCAGAAATATAAGGGGTCCTGAAGTTTGAGCCTTAAAAATGGTCAAAAACGATTTAGAGAAATTAGAGGTTCAGTTCAGCGCAGAGAGCTGGAAATTACTGTAGCCTTTTTGTTTAAGGAACGCATTTTTTTCGTTTGATTTGAATCTTCCCGACGGTGCCTCGGTGCAAGATGTGCACCACATCTTCTCCACATTGAACTCTAACCATTTAAATCGGTTCTTTCATCTACAATTCCGGAAATATCTGTTGAACCACTTTGAGGACTTCGTTGAAATCAACCCCCCAGTCCCCCCATTCAATGTTGTTCGGAACCGTTTCATCACCACGGTCGTTGGGACCCTCAACATTGATTGGTGGGGGCGGGGGAGGGATATCACTTAGTAGATAGCTCAAGCTCCCCACACAAGTTTGTTGCAAAATCAGCGCTTGAAAATAGTCCCTTAAAGTGGGATATTAGCAAAGAAATGGACTATGTGGTCCAACACCAATTTTCCTGAATTGTCTGAATGAAGTCCAAAAAAAATCATCTGATTTTACATTTTTAGCCACAACTTTTTATTTGTAAGTCTTTTTTGATCAAATTTTCAGTAAATAGAGATGCTATGAATCTCCTGATATACCATAATCAAGAGGTGTCTACAGTACTGACTTAGGGACTGGTCGTATTAAATACCTAAACCTGCATATTTGCTCCTATTATTCAAGGAAGCCTGACTTATTTATTTTTAAAAAAGCATCTGATACCTCGATAAACACGAGAACATTATAAAATATGATTTAAATACAACTTTGACGGTTCGTGCGTGGCGCTCGACCCAATCCCATGCGTATCCCTTGGTTACAGCTTGCGCTACGCGTTTGCATAAACTTCGAGCATAGCACTCGACTTTGTTACCAAGAAATAACATGAACAATGAGATGGTAACTAACATTGCCATGATTGCGGTTCATTACATATCAATACAGGCAAGATGAATAGGTTCAGTTATTACATTCATTGTTCGTGTACAGATCATGATTAACAATCTATACGTCTCCCGCGCAGCGCTTCGTGCACATCGATTGGCACGCCTCGCGCATATCTCTCCAAGCGGCTCGGACATAGCGCACGACATTGCTCGCGTAGCATACCGCGGCAATCATTTATTACAGAATTATTACATTTATAACACTATAATAACAAGGCCAAAGCTAAATAAAGAGAATTATATTAAATAGCATCGTCCACAGTGGTATAAACATTACATTGTAGGTAATTCGCCGAACCCTGTCTTTGGCATTCTAATGACGCGGTGATGGACAACCATTACACGGTTGACCGTATTGAAATGCACGCGTGTACACGATTGTCCGTCTAAATTAAATAGATAATAGGAGTTAGTTCTATTATTTATCGGGGACAATCGACCGATGTGCATGCTTTTCAATGGATGGACAAACGCAACGGTTGACCATACTCTGATAGTACGAGGGCATGGTTCTGAATAAAAAGACGCTATAAGGCGTTACTATGAAAGGTGTATTGTGAATCAGTGCTAATTTCTAAAGCCAAAGATAATATGACACTTGATTTGGCTTGGTATTGCATAGATGGACGATTAGCTCAATTGGTTAGCGCGTTGGCCTATTCCTATGCAGAGACACGGGTTCAAATCCTCATGGCGGGAGCCATTGGTGTTTTTAATAATGTATTAATATAACATTTTCGTTATTCGTGTGGCTCATTAACTGGTTTATTTTATTCATCTGTTTGTCACATATTGTTTTTTGTTTTTCCTCTCTTTTGGTTTTTTGTTCTTCTTTATTTTTGAACTTTTTTCGGTGGTTGTTGTTTGTCCTTCTTTCTCTCTGTCTACCACATGTAAAATGACCAGTCCGTCACAATGCATTTCGTACTTTTAATGCATTTATTAAACACGGAAGATAAATTATAACCGTCAAGTTAAGTAAATGCAAAGAAAATACAATCATTCCATGACTTCAATGGCAAATACAACGCTACAATAATTGACACAATAGTTATTACTTCATAGCGTCTATAATGCGGTTGTGACCGGTCCCTTATCAAAAAAGAAACGCATTGCGATAACGAAAAGGATTTTAATTGATTGTTGCATAATAAACTACTGTCATATAATTAGTTTAAATAATGAATTTCACCCGTTGCACCCTATGTAAGACTACATGTAACACTCGCGCATTCCATATACATGGGCCATAATCACGCATGAAATGACCAGTCCCTAACAATGTACATGTCGTATTTACTTTATATTTACCATATACAATAAGTATATACATATCTTGCCACTCTCCAAATTAGAAGATTATGCAATGTATAGAAGACGAGTTATTCCCTATAGACAGTTGTCATATTGAGTGATTTACCATACAAACGGGCCATAATCACGCATAAAATGACCAGTCCCTAACAATGTAAATGTCGTATTTACTTTATCTTTACCGTATATAACAATTATATACATATCTTGCCACTCTCCAAATTAGAAGATTATGCAATGTATAGAAGACGAGTTATTCCCTATAGACAGTTGTCATATTGAGTGATTTACCATACAAACGGGCCATAATCACGCATAAAATGACCAGTCCCTAACAATGTAAATGTCGTATTTACTTTATCTTTACCGTATATAACAATTATATACATATCTTGTCACTCTCCAAATTAGAAGAATATGAAATGTATAGAACACTAGTTATTTCCTATAGACAGTTGTCATATTGAGCGTTTACCAATAGCCTCAGACAATTCCGGAAATAACTGTTGAACCACTTTGAGGACTTCGTTGAAATCAACCCCCCAGTCCCCCCATTCAATTTTGTTCGGAACCGTTTCATCACCACGGTCGTTGGGACCCTCAACATTGATTGGTGGGGGCAGGGGAGGGATATCACTTAGTAGATAGCTCAAGCTCCCCACACAAGTTTGTTGCAAAATCAGCGCTTGAAAATAGTCCCTTAAAGTGGGATATTAGCAAAGAAATGGACTATGTGGTCCAACACCAATTTTCCTGAATTGTAGGCTTGTAAAACTCATATACCTATGTCGTGTCCATGTTAAGCAGTAAAAGATACTTATATGTTTTGGAAATCGTTTTGGAAAAACTTTTGCGGAAGCAATTCGGAAGCGATTTCATGTGTTTAAAAACTTTTAAAAATACAGGATTTGCATTGTATTTATCTTTTACGGACATAACAAATTTACAATGTAGGAGATTGACAATTTTCAGAATGTCTTAAGGTTTCCACGTCCATCGTCAAATTTAAGGGGTCCCTTCATTTTCGATAGGGACCCGTTAGTGAAGTTCAATATGTAAACTTACGGGTCCCACAAGAAAATGAGGGGTCCTAGGACACGGGGACGCGCAAGAACGCGACCCTTGCCGCATATGCGCTGGCAGTTAAGCTCAGTTGGTAGAGGGACAGACTGGGGTGCGGATGGTCCTGCGATCGAATCTCGGGGGGTGCTGGGTGATTTTTCGGGTAAAAAAAAATAGTACTTTTTCCCCCTCCCCCCGATACGCACAGAAAACATAGCTTTACTGGTTAGGGTTAAAGCACAAACTATAATGCTGGTGGCCCAGGGTTTTGAATATCGCGTGGAGCACCAATGGAGTAAACAAATAGCAAAAATAAAAATGATGGGAGCAACTAAGCTGCTTCCATTGTTCCGTCCAAGGAGGACCGGTAATGATGATGATGATACCTATATACCCAACTTAAAAAGTAAGGTCCTCCTTAAAATAACCCTAACCCGGGGTGGGACAAATAATTATAGAAAAAATGTTGTGTGCCGCCCCGAGAATCGGGAATCGAACCTGGACTGCCGCGGCCGGAGTCCAAGTGTGTATTACACTACGGGGGGAGGAGGGGGTGTCGCACTCCCAAAAAAACCTTGTTGGAGCCAATATGTACCTTAGCATGATTGCGCAATGAGATAGACTGGGGAATGGGGATCCACTATCCACTGGCATGGTGCTTCTTTAAGATTTTGTTGAATTTTGGTTTGGTTAGAGTTGATAATATTTTATTGCAGATCATTTCCTTTCGCAGAAACTTACTAATACTGGTATGAATCAAATGGATTAAAGAAAACATTTGGGAAAACACATGTGATTTGATATTGCATAATCTTGATATTGAATTCCTAGGAAATACTTAATGTTAAGCCAGGCAAGTCATTCCTGTAATGTTATATGACTAATATACAACTTTGGCAGGGGAAACATGAGTTACCATTGCATGATTTTCACATCAAAGAAAAAACTTAATTTAGCTATCAAGAAAGTATGGTCATACTTATATTACTTAAAGGGGCATTGAGAGATATGTATGGGAGTGCGCCCTCAATTTTCCTGGAAATCAGTTTTTTGCACCCGTAATACTTAGGCATATGCTAACTACATCTGAAACCGTATACCTTACGGGTCCCACAAGAAAATGAGGGGTCCTAGGACACAGGGACGCGCAAGAACGCGACCCTTGCCGCATATGCGCTGGCAGTTAAGCTCAGTTGGTAGAGGGACAGACTGGGGTGCGGATGGTCCTGCGATCGAATCTCGGGGGGTGCTGGGTGATTTTTCGGGTAAAAAAAATAGTACTTTTTCCCCCTCCCCCCGATACGCACAGAAAACATAGCTTTACTGGTTAGGGTTAAAGCACAAACTATAATGCTGGTGGCCCAGGGTTTTGAATATCGCCACTATCAGGGGCCTGTTTTCCCCACTAAATTCTGCCCATTTATTACTGCTGATAGTTTATCATGGATTCCATCACAGGACATTAGGGTTAGAGAGAGATACTAGACAGGACTTGTGCTTCGAGAAGCACGAATATTGGTTTTGTTAATTAATTACAATAGGTCAATGACCCTTAGTGACCCTAGAAGCATTTTTTAATTAAGAAATTGTTTTATTTTCAATTAAACTTGTTAATAACTTACATAAAATACAATGCGTGGCCAATCATAGAACATAAAAAGACTTAGATTACAAACGTGTTATTGTATACAATTTTAAAATAAATCCAGTTGTTCCTGACTATTTATTTATTAACCTCTACACTGTAGATAGGTGTAATGAGTGTTTATTAGCCACGAGACTGTATACGGTAGTTGCAGTTGTTGTTCATAATCGTCAGACTGTCCGTGGATATAGTGATTGTTAGTTAGTCACCAGATGTACATTGAAAATCTGACAAGCGGTCATTGACCCCTTGTGACCCCATATGACATGTTAATTTTAATAGCTGTTTACGTGAAATAACTGAATATTCACATTTTGACCTCTAGTGACCCCTTGTTGACCTTTGACCTAATTGTACTGATGGACATATTTTCTTGGCTCATCAAACCAAACAAGATAAAACAAGTCCGGTCCAAATCGGACAATGTCTTAACTTTTACGCCTGTAAAGTTCAATGTCCCCTAGTGACCCCATATGACATGTGAATTTTAATAGCAGGAGACCCTATGTGCACATGGTCATAAGGAATCATTTGACTAATTGTGGCGATTGTAACATGTAAACTGTAGGAGGAGTAGCGTTTTTAAGGATATTCACATTTTGACCTCTAGTGACCCCTTGTTGACCTTTGAACTAATTCAAATGGTTGACTTATTTTCTTGGCTCATCAAACCAAACAAGATGTTAAAGTTCAGTCAAAATCGGACAATGTCTTAACTTTTATGCCTGTAAAGTTCAATGACCCCTAGTGACCCCATATGACATGTGAATTTTAATAGCAGGATACCCTATATGCACATGGTCATAAGGAATCATTTGACTAATTGTGGCGATTGTAACATGTAAACTGTAGGAGGAGTAGCGTTTTTAAGGATATTCACATTTTGACCTCTAGTGACCCCTTGTTGACCTTTGACCTAATTCAAATGATTGACTTATTTTCTTGGCTCATCACACCAAACAAGATGTCAAAGTTTGGTCCAAATCGGACAATGTCTTAACTTTTATGCCTGTAAAGTTCAATGACCCTAGTGACCCCATATGACATGTGAATTTTAATAGCAGGAGACCCTATATGCACATGGTCATAAGGAATCATTTGACTAATTGTGGCGATTGTAACATGTAAACTGTAGGAGGAGTAGCGTTTTTAAGGATATTCACGTTTTGACCTCTAGTGACCCCTTGTTGACCTTTGACCTAATTCAAATGATTGACTTATTTTCTTGGCTCATCAAATCAAACAAGATGTCAAAGTTTGGTCCAAATCGGACAATGTCTTAACTTTTATGCCTGTAAAGTTCAATGACCCCTAGTGACCCCATATGACATGTGAATTTTAATCGCAGGAGACCCTATATGCACATGGTCATAAGGAATCATTTGACCAAGTATGGTGATTGTAACATGTAAACTGTAGGAGAAGTAGCGTTTTTAAAGATATTCACGTTTTGACCTCTAGTGACCCCTTGTTGACCTTTGACCTAATTCAAATGATTGACTTATTTTCTTGGCTCATCAAATCAAACAAGATGTTAAAGTTTGGTCCAAGTCGGACAATGTCTTAACTTTTATGCCTGTAAAGTTCAATGACCCCTAGTGACCCCATATGACATGTGAATTTTTAATAGCCGGAGACCCTATATGCACATGGTCATAAGGAATCATTTGACTAATTGTGGCGATTGTAACATGTAAACTGTAGGAGGAGTAGCATGCGTTGGAAGAAAGAAAGAAAGAAGAAAGAAAGAAAGAAAGAAAGAAAGAAAGAAAGAAAGAAAGAAAGAAAGAAAGAAAGAAAGAAAATGAGGATAACAGTATATTGGTTTGCTGCGCAAAACCAATATAAAGAAAGAAAATGAGGATAACGGTATATTGGTTTGCTGCGCAAAACCAATATAAAGACACACAGGGTAAAATTTAAGACTTGCTCCCATTTTGACCGGTGATGGCTCATTTTGTAGGCATTGATGAGACAAGAAAAAAAGTCAATCATTTTTTTGGGGTCAAAGGTCAAGAAAAGGTCACTAGGGGTCCTAATGTAGTAAAAATTTACATTTCGACCCCTAGTGACCCTTTTTTGACCTTTGACCTGGTTATTATGATTTATTTATTTTCTTGCCTCATCAAACCAAACAAGATGCAACAAACCCGGTCCAAATCGGAGCATGTCTTAACTTTTACCCCTGTAAAGTTCAATGACCCCTAGTGACCCCATATGACATGTGAATTTTAATCGCAGGAGACCCTATATGCACATGGTCATAAGGAATCATTTGACCAAGTATGGTGATTGTAACATGTAAACTGTAGGAGAAGTAGCGTTTTTAAGGATATTCACGTTTTGACCTCTAGTGACCCCTTGTTGACCTTTGACCTAATTCAAATGATTGACTTATTTTCTTGGCTCATCAAATCAAACAAGATGTCAAAGTTTGGTCCAAATCGGACAATGTCTTAACTTTTATGCCTGTAAAGTTCAATGACCCCTAGTGACCCCATATGACATGTGAATTTTAATCGCAGGAGACCCTATATGCACATGGTCATAAGGAACCATTTGACCAATTGTGGCGATTGTGACATGTAAACTGTAGGAGAAGTAGCATGCGTTGGAAGAAAGAAAGAAGAACTAGAATTGAGTGTCGTCTCAGACGACGAATATTAGTCGCGCATTGAAGTTATTTGTTATGTTGAACTCTGTGTGACATTTTTGACCTGTTATGCTTGACACTCTGGGTAGTGGTGGCCATGACTATGAGGGTATTTATGACTAAATATGGTCAAACTCGGCCATATGGTTACGGAGCTATTGGTTTCATGACAGAAGAAAGACCTTTTACCACTGTATCACAACGTAGGTTTACCTTATCTGGCAATACCAGCGAAGACACGAGTATCAGCATTAAAATGCAAGACCGTTTTAAGTGAAAATCACATTTTGATCTTAAGTGACCTTTTCTTGACCTTTGACCCCAAACTTATGATTGACTTTTTTTCTAGGCTCATCGATGCGCATAAAACAAAAGTAATCTGGTCAAAATCAGAGCAAGTCTTAAGTTTTACACCTGTACAGTTCAATGACCCCTAGTGACCCCATGTGACATGTCACTTTTAGTGGAGAAGCAACCTATATGAACATGGATGGGAGGAATCTTTTGACTAATTCTGACAATCATAGATTATTTCCTCTCGGACAAGTAGCATTTTGAGTGAATGGGGGTGAACATGTACATTTTGACCCCTAGTGACCTTTTCTTGACATTTGACCTTAACGTTATGATTGACTTTTGTTCTTGTCTTATCAATGCCCACAAAGTAAAACAAACCCGGTCAAAATCGGAGCATGTCTTACATTTTCCCTCTGTAAAGTTCAATGACCCCTAGTGACCCCATGTGACATGTCACTTTTAATGGAGGAGCAATTAATATGAACATGGATGGGAGGAATCTTTTGACCAATTCTGACAATCATAGATCAATTCCTCTCGGACAAGTAGCATTTTGAGTGAATGGGGTGAACATGTACATTTTGACCCCTAGTGACCTTTTCTTGACCTTTGACCTTAACGTTATGATTGACTTTTGTTCTTCTCTCATCAATGCCCACAAAATAAAACAAACTCGGTCAAAATCGGAGCATGTCTTACATTTTCCCCCTGTAAAGTTCAATGACCCCTAGTGACCCCATGTGACATGTCACTTTTAATGGAGGAGCAATTAATATGGACATGGATGGGAGGAATCTTTTGACCAATTCTGACAATCATAGATCATTTCCTCTCGGACAAGTAGCATTTTGAGTGAATGGGGTGAACATGTACATTTTGACCCCTAGTGACCTTTTCTTGACCTTTGACCTTAACGTTATGATTGAATTTTGTTCTGGTCTCATCAATGCCCACAAAATAAAACAAACCCGGTCAAAATCGGAGCATGTCTTACATTTTCCCCCTGTAAAGTTCAATGACCCCTTGTGACCCCTGTGTGACATGTGACACCTTGTGCTTTAAAACCTGAGTAGTGGTGCACATAAGGGTACTTCTGACCAAACATGGTCAACATCGGCTCAATGGTGACGGAGCTATAGGTCCCATGACAGAAGAAGAAGAAGAAGAAGAAGAAACAGGACGAATACAGTATATTAGTCGTTGACACGACTAATATAAAGAAAGAAAGAAAGAAAATGAGGATAACAGTATATTGGTTTGCTGCGCAAAACCAATATAAATATCCTGCAATTATATTGTAATACCTTTAATACACAGTGCATGATAGGGGGCCTACATAATAACAGAAAAGGTGCATATCACATACAATTTGTATGCGAGAGTTATCCCTGATTTCAAATAGTTTGAAAGAATTTGTCCCACTAACTGAACCTTTGTGCCGTCTGACATATTTACCGAAATAGTTAAGATGACCAATCCGTAACCAATTAACCAAATATCATTTTTCATTCATTCATTCATAAGATTTATTTACACAGTCCAACAACATACAAAATATAACAATATAACAAAATATTACATCAAGAAAACAGATATATATTCAGGAATGGTATGATATCATGAAAGAGATAAATCTAGACGATATATATAGTGAAATGAATGATACAAAGGATAAGCTAATAATAAATATAAAATATCAGGCGATGAGAGTGGTCCAGAGAGGTGATGTTGGAAAGTGTGCGGAGAAGCCATTAAGCCTGGAAGGCTTTAAGTTTGGCTCCACCGCTGTGAATATCAAGAATTAAAAAAAAAACGTATATACTACTACTATAGGAGGTTGTTATGATAAGTAGGGAGATGGTTTGATGAAGTGAAAAGAGTACAATGACAGTGGGCCGGAAATGTAGGTAACGACATGACAAATGTGAAACAAACAAACTCAGAGATACTCAGAGATCAATTTCTTTTTATAACTATTTTTGAAGCGGTTTATTTGTGTACAACTAGTTAGAGTAGAGTCAAGCGAGTTCCAGATTTTAGGTCCATTATAGATTATTGAATGACGAAGTACTTTAGATTTAATATTATCAATAATAAAGTTATTAGCATTTCTAGTGTTATAATTGTGAAGATCTTTATGTTTAGAGAAGAAACCCCCAAAAGAATTTGGGAGAGCGTTATTATTGAAACGGAACATAAATAAAGCAGTTTGAAGTTTGTTGATATCGAAGATATTAAGAGTATTAAAGTTGTGAAATAGAGGCATTGAATGCGAGTCATATGATGAACCAGCGCAGATACGCAAAGCCTTCTTTTGACAGATAAATAATTTGTCGATTTTTGTCATATCCGTGCTCGACCATGGGCTTAGGGATATATGTTTTGATAGAGTAATTGCCCATGCAATGTTGCAATAAGATATGTATGGCAAGACAAGTGTATTATAAAGAGTAAGCAGAATAGAAGAGGGAAGGTCATAGCGTAATCGCCGGAGTATGCCGATACTTCTAGACACCCGAGTACATGTATTAGCGATGTGCAGTTTCCAGTTTAGATGTTTATCAATGATAACGCCGAGGAAATTGGTATGGTTAACAGGTGAAATAGGGGTAGAATCAATAGAAATGGTAGCAGAATGTACGGAGGTATGCCGATTAGAGCCGAATAGAATATAATTGGTCTTGCTAACGTTAAGGGAAAGTTTATTAGCCTTGAACCAGTTCGACACGTGTTGTAGCTCATCATTAAAGGTAGAAATTAAAGTAGTAAAATCAGGGTGTGACATAAAAATGTTGGTGTCATCAGCGAAAAGAACATATGATAATTTCTTTGAAGCATTTGGAATGTCATTCACATAGATCAGGAATAGAAGGGGTCCGAGTATAGAGCCTTGGGGCACGCCGCATTGAACAGGTAGGAGATTTGAAGAGTGCGAGTTAAAGGACGTAAACTGCTTTCGATTATGAAGATAGTTTGAGAGCAAGGCTAGCGGCGTACCTCGGATACCGTAGTGATTTAGTTTAGAGAGAAGGATTGAGTGGTCAATAGTGTCGAAAGCCTTTGACAGGTCTAGAAATAGGCCAATCGTGTGATGTTTTTTGGAGAGAGCCGAAGAAAGTTTGTTAAAAATGTCAACAAGTGCTAGATCGGTTGAGTGGTTTTTCCTGAACCCATACTGGTTGTCGTGAAGGAGATCGTATGAGGAAAGGAAATCATAAAGACGGTTGTAGATTAGGCGTTCAAGAATTTTTGAGAAGCATGGCAGAACTGAGATGGGTCGGTAGTTGGAGAAGGTATGGGGGTCGTCTTTTTTGTAGATGGGTATAACTTTGGCGATCTTGAGAGCAGATGGAAACACACCAGTCATGATGGAAAGGTTAAAGATATGGGCCAGGGGCCAAGCGATAAAAGGGGCTATTTGTTTGATGATGCCGGGGTCAATGTCATCAAAGCCAGAACTTTTGCCGTTCTTAAAAGAACCAGTGATCTTCAGAATCTCCTTATCTGAGACAGGATTTAGAAAAATTGACTTATCAAAAGGTGTCGAAAGGAAGTCAGAATAGGGACGCTGAGAATTAATCTTGCGAGCCAAATTAGGACCGACTTCAGCAAAGAATTTGTTGAATTTATTCGCAATCTCAGCCTTGTTGGAAATTTTGGAATCGCCATCAAAGAAGTAGTTTGGGGGTTTCTTCATATTATTTTTACCAATTATTTCATTAATGGTACGCCAAGTTTTATTAGTATTATTTTTATAGCTATCGAATTTTTCTTTATAATATTTAGTGCGTGAAGTACGTATAAGATGAGTGATTTTATTTCTATTTTACAGGCACTTTGATTAGCTGTCTGTACAGATTTGACATTTTGTGGACTTGGATGGAGGTTAATTAAGATGGAAAATACCATAGTTATAACAGGTTTATGCGCCTTCACTGATACTTGATGATGCTTGATTAGGGCACAATGACATTGCTGAAAGTTTAATAGCTAATTATTACATTCATACATTCCACACAATCCCACCAAACTGTAATAAGAGCAATAAATTAAAACTATTTTATTTATTTGTAGTCCAATGGGTTATCTTCTTGATAGAGAACCAAAGCACCTTGAATTTCTTGACTAAAAAAAATTGTTGCACATAATTGTGTGCTATGCCAAATTAATAGCTTTCCTGCTCTCAGCATCCTTTACAGAGCCAATAAGTTGATGCAAAAAAGACCCTGTTATACAGGCCCGACCGACCCATCTTTTGTCTTCAAATTTTCAATTATTTTTTAAAACTTGAAAACATTTTGACATTTTGAGAAATTTTGAGAAATGTTTGGAAAGAAGGGGAAAAAGCCGGACTGACCGACCCTATCTGAGAGGTCTGTTTGCCTGTACAACATTTTCCCCTTCGCCATAGCAGTAGCACACAGCATTGGAGAGTTTTGACCTACAATACTGGTTCTGGGACATGTTATAAATATCCACCTCATGCCAAGATTTGAACGCATCACCTTTGGATCGTGGATCCTAAGTCTAAACCACTACATCGGATAAGACTAAGGATCGGCACTGCCAGGAATTGTTTTCTTTTTAAAGTTGAAAAGTACATTAAAATGGATTCAAATCTTCTAATATTTACATGTATAAGATAGGGCGACAAGAAAAAAACCTATTCTTTAAATCAAGGGACAACATTTTTTCATTTTCAAATTAAAAACCAAACCAATTTTTGGAGACACTTTTTATACAGATTTGTGTGTCATTTTGAAGGCAAAAAACCTCTGACCAACCAATCCAACCTCTTAGGTCCATCCTCCCCTTATAACATGTTTTGTTGTTGTTACCGAACATCAGAATAAAGTTTGACATCTATAAAGTATAGCAGCGCCACGATGTATAGTTTAATCAGTTCCAAATTGGCGAAGCCTTCTTACAGCAGCGAATGAATACAGAAGGACGCGGGCGCGCTGAAGGCAACAAGCGCACTGTGCATCGTGTGTGTGATAGGTGCGTGCTGCCAAAACCATATGCGTGTCGCCATAAAATAATACTCTGTGACAGATAAAAACCGAACATTTCTTGACAATTTGGAACTGATCAAAGTATAGATAATGATAACATGCCCCACAACCATCATTGTGGGTCAAAACCCAACAAACGCTTACCATATTTAAGAGACTCATATACTCAATTCAGTTTTTGTTCAATTTTAATGATACAGGAATAGCACAAATTTAAAGGTAGATGTTCCGATTTTCAACTTGACGTTTTCTATTTTACATGAAAGGTCATCCTTAAAAAAGTTGTGTTCCAAAGTTTGAGTTGCATAACTCTGATGGTTCTTATTTTAGACGCGCAAGGTGCTGTGAACTGTACCCATTGAGAAGTACACAAACTATATCGGTGGTTACCACCATTCGCGGTAATCCGTAATTATACCAATTTAGGCCGTCAAATTTCAGTATGATGATGAGAAAAATACGAGCTTTCATATGATATGAAAATCTCTGTATGTTTGAAATAATTCTGAGTTACGAAAATGTGATCGGGTCATCTACCTTTAATGTAGTACAAAGAAATTCACTTAGCAATGTTCTAAAATTAATATTCTATGTAAATGTAGCCTGCTTAGACTTATAATCAATAACGAAAGGAGACAATTTTAATGCCTGTTTATATTAAATTAGGGAAGTCATTAATATCCTCTCATATTGAATATCGTCGCTTTGAAATCTTAGAACAATATAAGCTCATCCATACCATGACGCTATCCGGTATGTACACATTTTGATAACATTTTTATGTGAATATGTGACGCCATTAAGGGGAATAAGTCCATGTCGGGAATATTGATTTTGAGTTAGAGGCATAAAGAAGTGACAAATTATTATGTTTTACATTTGTTTCTCAGTTGGTAAATTGTGTGTAATACCTAGGGGGCCAAATCAAGTATTTACATCCCCCCTGTATCCCCGTGCTGTAAAAGGTTGGTGGGTATACAGATAACCATTATGACCTATACAATACTTCTAGGGTGGACAACCTAAAAAATCGGGTGCACAAAGGCGGGAAATGGGGGGTCAAAGTTCAGGGGGGTCAGATTTTGTGAAAATTTGAGCGAACCATATCGTGTTTGGTATCAAATGAAAGCAAATTTGATGCTGAACATGTCATATTGTAATAGTTCTTTGGTCATACCATTCCTTTTCAAAATATTACAAAAAAACTGAATGTATGTAACAAAACCCTATCTTAATACGTGTACGTGTACTGTGTACATGGATTATGTGTCATGAAGTTTCATCGGATAACGCTATATAACCAGCATCATAATATGCATATTGCATATCCTAGAGTTATAAAACATACATGTTTTCAACCTGCACAGCATCCTCAGTATTTATTGTTCATAATCTTTAGTTGTCAGGTTCATGCTCATCATTACTGCTACTGTCAGTGTCATCACTTTCCAAAGTTACTTTTTCAGCATGCATTGCACGACTGCATATGAAGGCACTTGCATCCTATGTAGCATGCAACTGATTGCTTTCCACATGCACAGTTCTTGCTGCAGAAAGGCACACTCTTGCAGCCGCATGATATTCCCTGTTGATATCCTGTGGCCATGATGATATTGTCATTGTAGTGGGTACAAACATACCGTCTTTCAAAGTCCAGCCATATTCTTCTGCTGAGGGGAGATTTTGTTCCGCTTGGTGTGCTGCCTTGTCAATGATTGTTGCAAATAAATGCACCTTCAGTAGGAGGCAGCATTTTCAACACTGTGTTATTCTTGTTCAAGAACTTATGTGCCCTGATTTCTTCTAGAGAAGAGAAAAGAGAGTCATCGCCAGCTTTACTGTATACTGATATGAGTAACTTCCTTGCCTGGTTGATGATGTCTTCAGTCAACTTATACTCATTCTCCTCACCAAACCCGGCAATTAAATCCAGCTCTAACTCTTTGGATCTCTGTAGCCATGACCTTTTCCCTGTAAAGTATGGGTAGCTTGTAATGTCCCTACCACTAATGCTATGAATGAAAGGGAGTGCACGGCATAGTTCATCGTCAAGCTTATTAACCATCTCGTGTATATCGGTAGATAGCTATCTTGTTGGGTAACTTCTGATCCACATCTCTTGAAGATTTGAATCTTTTAAGTATGTCGCGTAGTAATATATGCTGAGAACTATTACATCAGTGTCATTTGCATGCACGACAATGCGTTTCACATCATCATTTTGAGTAGCATATATGGCATGCAATAACATGTGTGTCTGCCTCTTCCTGGTTTGACTCTAGGTCTGGTACATCAGAGATATGGCCATTTGAAAGTAACACACTCTTCTTTGCATCATTGAATCCTCCTGCCAAGTATAATTTCACGGTTCCAAGCTGTGGATTATTCTGCTCATTGGCTGCCCAATTTACACATAAGTAGTTGAGCAATGCGGCTTTATTTTCTGATACCTTAAAGAATGTCTTTGGTTCAGGGTTCTGTAATTGTCATTGACATCATAAATCTTTTTGGTTTCAGATCCGGTTATGGTTGCCCTATGATCTCGTTCAGATGTTTTCAGGCTGTTGCTAATATACCTGTCTGCACAAAAGTGAATGGCTTTGGTGTCTGATGGTATATCAAGCAATATCTGTTCTTGATACCGCTTCGCTACTTCAGGAAAAGGAACATCTTTCTTGAAAGGCCATCTTCTCACGCAATACATCCCATCTATGATAAGAGCGGTTGCCAATCCTGGGTGCAGTTCTGATACATCGGATACTCCGGTTTCATCTTTCAGCGCCTTTACAAGTGTAGACTTTGATCCAGGAGCTCTCATATGGCCATTTTCATCAAATAATGATGGAGGTGAATCTGCACATTCATGTCTGCCAATAAAATCTGTGATATCAACATCCACACCACTAGCCATAACCTGTGTCATCCTCATAAGAGCGACTACTTCAACACTCTTTCCTTTCGTTTTCTGTGATGTAGATGTCTTTACTTTTTTGTTCTGGGTATGGAATGTGTTGAGTTTTACGATTTTCTTCTTGTTGTCGTTGCCTGCTATCGCTTGTTCCAATGCCTTTTTGCCAATTTCGTGGACTGTTGTCAGTTGTGTTTTGACTATTTCATCTGCTCTCTGTCCAGTTGAGATGTTCACCAGTTGGGGCGATTGCAATGTGAAGGGATTACTCCACTTATTATTGTCTTCAGTGGCGTCTGTGATATGGGAAACAAAATTAGCATCCTTTGCCACTCGTGCTTTACCAGATTCATGGTGTGGGTTCTGTGTTTCAGGGTTCATGTCTAGCATGGATTTAAGCTGGAATGATGCAGCTGCTGTTAAGGGTTTAGTGTACACCCATTTTGTTCGGGCTGATTCATTCATGGTGATACCATCTAAGCCACTAGACTCTTTCGCATCTGCATTATACGTCTGCTCCAATAACATGTCGGGGGAATCAGCATTGTGACTACCATGAACTCGTCTCGCGACAAAGTTTCCCTGAAGAAAAGATTGATGGACACTAGGAGCTACAGTTTCCAGTTCCTTCATCTCATACAAATATTGAGGTAGCGATTGCTGGCCATATTTGTAGTGTCCTGCAGCAGTTAGGTAGGGAAGCATGTTTGCTGATTCACACAAATGCTCATACCAGTCTCCTTCTCTCTCATAGTAGATGAATTTTAGTAGTATATCACACATCTTAAGAAATATCAGCCAGAAGGTTGCTGTTGGCTTCTCGGATAGCTGAACTTGAAACTCATCAAGGCGACTTTGTAAAACATGCAGCTTCAAATGCGCATTTTGGATTGTCTTCAATCGCGTATCTCTACCTAGATTTGTATCGAGCAGAATCTCGACAATGTGTGATAACTCGTCAGTCCATTCAATGTCATCTTTATTAGAAGGTTGATTTGTATATTATAAACAAATCATAACACTAGTATAGTGTAACTATAATAACGTTGCTACCGAGAGCAGTAAAAAGGATATTGAATACACTTTCAGAGGAATTCAGTGTCCAACATTCAGTTTTAGGTCATAACATTAAAACAAATTGTTTTACAACAATATAAATGTCATAACCCATGTTTAGAATTAAATTTGCTATCATTTGATACCAAACATGATATGGTTTGCTCAAAATTTACAAAATGTGACCCCCCTGAACTTTGACCCCCCGTTTCCCATCTTTGTGCACCTGATATTTTAGGTTGTCCACCCTAGGAATGTTATATAGGTCCTAATGGTTATCTGTATACCCACCAACCTTTTACAGCATGGGGATACAGGGGGGTTAAGCTGGCCCCCTGGGTATAACTTAAAAACTAGAAGTTCAATTCTAGAGGGGGCTGGACCATACTGTAGCATTTCTCACCTGCTTTGAAATTATGGACAAATATCAAAATTGAAAACTGCCGACATGTGACTCATTTCGCTTGACCAAGTCACATATTATAAACAAAAATGTTGATGGGTAAATGTTGTGTTACTGAATGGCAATATTGTTTTTCATCTCCAAAAATCATACATTTTTATTAGTTAGGTCACAATATTCACAATTTATTGCTAATCTGATAAAACAGCAAATAGATCAGACTTCTTGTATAAATCCCCCCCCCCCCCCCTCCCCTCCGCCCTTTACAAGTACCCCTGGGGCATGGGAGCAATTATAGTTCTGCACAGTTTCTTAGTCTTGTACTTACTTATCATGGGTATACAAATGACTTGAACTTGGCTCGATCTATTGTTTTGTACAAAGTCAAATTAAAATGCTTTCATAAACAGGTAATTAAGCAGGATAAAAATATAGGTCTATAGGTCATTCGTCTATGATTGTGCCTGCTTCGTTAGAATAGATATGTCATTGTTAATTACGTTTGGGATATTACAGGCTGACAGTAGAAGCAATAATAAAGTGTTCAAATCTTGAAGGAAAAATAACTTTTTTTAAACATTTATAAGGTATAGATTTGCAATAGGATCAGATTACTTTGCTTACTAATTCTAAATATGACATGTTGGCCTATGGTAAAATGTACTAAAGGGGTGATTTTTGGCAGAATTTGCTCAAAATAGCCCTCATAGCCCAACAAATATTTAAACCTGATTCCATGCTGAAGGACCCGGGTTCAAATCCTGTTGCCGGCAAGTCTGTTTTTTCCAGCTCAATTTCGCCCATTTCCACCCATGGATAATATTTCAACATTTCTGTCCCAAAAATAATAGGGTTCAACTAAAAACATAATTTGTCCAATATTGTAAAAAAATTGCTAATAAGAAGACTTACAAAATGGTTCCATATCGTCAGCCTGCTTCGATATTTGCCCAACTAATTTTTTCTAGTTTTTAGAAAACAACAAAAATATGAAAAGTGAGTTAGGAAATTATCGAAGCAGGCTGACGATATGTTGAATAGCACCATGAATAGTGCAGGTGAATTCCAACAGGAGCAGTAACTGTTGGATAGAATTAGGTTGGAGATATACCTTTAAGTGAAATGTGGCTTGTTATAGGCCTTATACGAGTTAACACTTTCCACGCAGCTCTTAGTTTTACCATTATACAATACAGATTGTTCATAAACCTTTCCCAACTGTCAAGGTCTATCTCAAGAATTACTGAACCAATACTAGGCATGTTTGTACTTATTTCAATACAATTCTCATGGTGATTCCAAATATAGTGATGAGATTCAATAATGATGACATTTTTTAAACATTTTGTGAACTTTTGGAATGTCGTCTGCAGACGCCTGCCGCATGGAAAGTGTTAATATGACCCGTTTTAAACATTTTAGATCATTATTACAAACTGCCTAACTCACAAGGCTGACCTTAGGCAGAATTGAAATTGTGCATTTATCAACACTTTTGATTGGTCAATAACTTAGGCATTATTACAGCATGTGCATAATGTAATGTAGTCATGATTTGTGCAAAAAGCTACATTTCGCTGAAAAGTGAGTTAGGCAATTATCTAAGCAGGCTGACGATATGCAATGGGAAACAGAATGTTGGCTACAAGCCTGCCCTAACATCCCCAATGTCTGGTACTGTAAAAGTGGTCATTTCGCACAATTGATTTTTCCCGCTTTGCCGATTTTCAACTTGTTTGCATGTTTTCAAATTCACCATTTATAGCTTCATATTACATAGACCTTTATTCAAATTTATTTATTTGTGTTTCATTATTTTCGCGGTAGCAGGTTCGAGCAAGAAAAGCGTGAAAATAAATGCAGCACAAAAATTTCCACTTTAACAGTATACCTTTGCACACCTACATCCTGCCATTCATAAATCTCCTGCCAAACGATATCCATCTTGAGTGAAATATAATACCACTCGTAAATGTGTTAAATTGTTTGAAATCCTCGATAATGAGAATTGAGATCCGCTTTTCCCCTGGTGATTAAGCCTGTTACGTTCCTCCATAGATTATCAAGACAGGGATGGACAAGTGGGTATTTTCTTAGGAAGCTATGTGTGTTTCAGATCAAGATTGCTCAACAAAAAAAGCCTGCGTAGTCTTTCGCACTGTCATGAAATAACTTCTCAACATTCATAAATAAAATGTCACTCGTTCCCAGATGCGTTACATATGTATGTATCGATTTGAAAACGGTTTGAAAAATATGCTTATTGTATTTTTCCTAACCCCCTGAGTGCTAAAAAAATGCTACT
This sequence comes from Ophiura sarsii, assembly GCA_035610835.1. Taxonomy (NCBI): domain Eukaryota; kingdom Metazoa; phylum Echinodermata; class Ophiuroidea; order Amphilepidida; family Ophiuridae; genus Ophiura; species Ophiura sarsii. Next base: position 62,480,623 of record CM069449.1, read on the forward strand.
CCTTAGTCTATCTCCAAGCGCCTGTGCCGACGGTTTTCGATTACGACATCAACCGAACCTATACAGTGAGCGCTGTATACTGCGCGAACGAGTAGCCGAGGGCCATGGCTTAGTAGGTGGGACACGGATCAGTTCCAGGCTGGGTCAAGCCGATTTAGTTGGTGTTTTTCTTCGAAAATTGTGATCCTGGGTAAAAACTTTAAACCGGCATAGGGTTGAGAAATGAGTGAAATAATGTCTATAATCTTTTAAGTATCAGGAGCCTCTTAAACCTATCCCGATAAGGATAAGGTTTTGGGTATGAATCTATCCAGGGAAAACAGACCACTAGGGGCAATGGCTCCGATAGTGTAGGGTACCTGGGGTTGACTAGGAACTACACACGTTGCGGACTTAGAATATTTCTAACCATAGACAGTTACCGTCTATGTTCTAACCCAACTTTTACCAAAAGAAATAAATCAGTTGAAAAGTGGTCCTGGTGGGAATCGAACCATGAACCTCTGCATTATAAAGCATGTAAGTCAACCAGACTAGCGAGGGTGAACTGGCCAAGACATGATTTTAATAGCTCTTATTATGGAATAAAGCTATACTACTGTTATCATTAATAGAGCTGCGACACATGATCGTCAACCCTGCTTGGGAAGTCATGTGGTTATTTCCACTAACTGCATATATATAGACAGTCATGATTGTGACTTGGGAGAGCATGCACTACCAGAAAAGCATTTGGGCGATGTTAGGCCCAACCCTAACCAGTAAAGCGAGTTTTTTGTGCGTATCGGGGGGAGGGGGGGAAAAGTACTATTTTTTTTACCCGAAAAATCACCCAGCACCCCCAGGTCGATCGCGGGACAATCCGCACCCAAGTCTGTCCCTCTACCAACTGAGCTAACTCCCTAGCGCATATGCGGGCACAAACTCGGTGCCCACATATGCCTGCGGTAGGGGACGTCATCGAGGCAATGCCGCAGCACGTGCGTGGAGATAGTTTCTGGCAGTGAGATTTAGTGAGATTCAGCTGGGTTAGGGTTAAGATGAAATAGTGAATTTTCTTTTAGATAAAACTTTTCAACAGAACACACGCAAGTAACATCGCACCTTTGCAATTTGGAAATATCCTGTTTTCATGAATGTATTTTGAATCACCTGCCAAACTAAATCATCTTTGTTGACAATTTGATACCTTTCTGTAAAGGTGTGACATAGTTTGAGTTGCTTCAAGTTGAGATTCAAGATCCCTTTTTCCTAGTAATTTATGATGCGCTAGATGCTGTAGTGATACTTTTCAACAGTTTCAGCTCAAATATTTGTCTTTTTCTTTAAACTTGTTCTCTTCCTTATGTGGTAGGCCTATAATAGTGTTAAAGACTTTTTCTGGTAATTTATTTCTTTGGGTAAAATGGGCCGCTTTAGATAGTGAATGATTCGAAATTTCAAATGAAAATCGGCAGCGAACATTGCACTTTTACAATTAAAAATATCCTGTTTTTCATGAATGTATACAAATCTCCTGCCAAACTAAATCACTCATGTTATTGAATGAATACCTTTGAAAGGTGCTTGGGTTCTCTTTCAGTTACACCAGGGTCATGGTAAATTTAAACACTTTCCATGCGGCTATTAGTTTCACCATATACATAACAGATTTTTAGAAACCTTTCCCAATTTTCACAGTCTATCTCAAGGATTACTGAACCAATACTAGGCATGTTTGTACTTCTGATGGTGATTCCAAATATGTTAATAAAATTGAATAATCTTGACATTTTTGAAACATTTTGTTGCATTTTGGAATGTCGTCTGCAGACGCCTGCTACATGAAAGTGTTAAACTGCCAGTACCATTATGCGAATGGTAATACTATTCATCACAAACCGCTATAAACAGACAGCCAAAATATCTTGATTTTACTTTAATTTTGATTACTTCTGTTATAATTATTTAATTGATTGCTCCTGTTATACCGTGTTTTTCTTCTGCAATTTACTTCTCGAGGTATTAGCCTGGGCCTCTTTAGGGACGCACCATTTGATTTTCAGGGGGGGCATGGAAGTTCGGGTCGGGCGGAATGTGTTTTTTCCCACCAAAGTCAACGACATTTTGTTTTTTGGGGGCAAAGTTTTGTTTTTTTAGGTTTTAATGTTTTTCTTTACATTGAGTTGGGTGAGTCAGATTTTTTTTTACTCAGCAGTGGGTCAACTTTCTTTTTTTTCCTGGTTGGTGGACAAAGTTTTTTTTTCTTCCTGGATGTTTTAGAAAACTTCCATGCCCCCCCCCCCCCCCACCCCGAGTATCTAATGGTGCGTCCCTTAGATATTGAATGGTTTACAACTTTTGAACAGACAAATTGGCAGCTAACATTGCACTTTTGCAATCAGAATACATCCTGTTTTTCATGAATGTATAATTTACAAATCTCCTGCCAAGAAGTATAAATCTTCTTCGATGAAATGTTATACCTTTCTGAAAGTGAATGTGTTACAGTGCTTGAGATGCTTGCAAAAACAATTTTAAATCTTCTTTTTCCTGGCCATTAATCCCTTCACTCAAAAGAGTTACAAATATAGAAAGAAAGAAAAAACACTATTAAAGTTTTGACTTTCACAAGACTATTTTTACCTTCACTCAAAAGAATTCAAAATATTGAAAAACACTATGAAAGTGTTGATTTTCAATAAACCAGTTATGTGCAAAATAAAAAAGGAACAGACTTGTTCTTTGGTGTTACCTCGTATGTAAGACATTCATGAATGGATTAAAGCTTTCAACTGATCTATTGAATTATGTTACCTTTTCATTAGGTTCAATATTGGTGATTCCATGAATATCCTACTCATAGGTAGAAACTTTTCTTTTAAAAATATATTGACTACAGTTTCTTGTTCAAATTGTTCCAAACTGCAGCAAGATTTTCAAATTTCAGCAATTCGTAGACAGGACACAGATATAACTGGGTGGGTGTTAGGTTTGGTTTCCTTCAGAGTTTTAATGATATGTTAGGTAAGGCGACAAAAAACCCTGTTCTACGGGCAAACTGACCTCTCAGGTAGGATCGGTTGGTCGAAAGTTGTATTTTGTTTCAGTTTTATCTGTATGTGGGAGGGGGGGGGGGGGGGGGTCTTCAAAAAATCATGCACATTTTGGGTGACTTTTCCCCAACATTTTCCCCCAACAAAAGCAGAATTCCCCCCCCCCCCCACCCTCGAAAAAAGAAGGAATTAAGACTTGAGATTTCCGTCCAAGTATATAAGAGGGTCAGTTCTGCTTCCTTTTGATATTTTATGTCGAGCTTTAGACAGATGGGGGAATTAAGATTTGAGATGTCCTTCAAAGTATCTAGCTACGCATAGGCACTGCTTCCTTGTAATATTTTTAGAAGAGCTGCGGAAAGATGGGGATTTGAGATTTGTGATCCCCTTCGAGTTTATAGGTAAGATAGGCACATCTAAAACAGTCCCCTTGGTATTATACTAAACGGAGCAATAAAAAGATGCGGAGTTAAGATTGGAAAACGTAAAAAGTAAAGTATGCAATGCTTCCATATGATACATTAAGAAGCTTAAAAACTGATGGGATGGAGAATTGAGATTTCAGATCTTTACATATCTATAGGTGTATATAGTGTAGAGCATTATTTACATATATCCCATATGGGGATGTTTCGCTCAAATGAAAAACTTTATAAAATGACCCTCTCTCTCTTAAATCAAAAGATTGAAAAGTTAATCTTAAAGATTGTGCCGAGGGAAGGATCTTAAAAGATAGAAAATATTCAATCTAACAGAGTGAAATTTCAATATATTGGACTGAAATTTCACTCTATTGAACATTTTCAATCTTTTAAGATCTTTCCCTCAGCACAATCTGTACAATCTTTTGATTTAAGAGAATGGAGCGACACATCCCCATATGGAAAAATGAGGAAAACTTGGTTTTGCCAGAAATCCTAAGACATGAGTCTTGTGTTGGATAATCCTTTTAGAGAGGAGAAAAGGGATCGAACTTGGCCTATATTTGGAGAAAATATATAGATATGGGTACCTGTCCACATTAAACGACCCTTACAAATAGGTACGGGTTTCAACCTTGGAGCTTCCCCCCCCCCCTCCCATCCATCCGCAATCTCCCTCCTCCACCAGACTTGAGCTGTGCCAATGGCAACAAGAATCTGACATTTGTTGTTTTCATTTATTTACAAGACCATCTTACTTATAGTTTAAAATTGGAAGTTTATGGTTGGTGTCAGTCTTATTTTTAAGCCACATAACATTTATTTTGCAATAATTTAATCCGAGTGGCTAATACTGTGGATTTCCATCAAAGTTTTGTGAAGTCCTACTGACGCCATATTACAAATATACATCGGTGTATACAAATTTTATGATCCTAAAAATAACCGATACAGTTCTAGATTGAAATCTCATGATTGCTTTTCCGCACAAATAATTTACCATCGTAGCTGCCAGATAGTAACCATTTTTGCCATTTTAATAACCTTCTTGAAGGATAGCTGATATTAAAGGTAGATGACCCGATCACATTTTCGTAACACAGAATTATTTCAAACATACAGAGATTTTCATATCATATGAAAGCTCGTATTTTTCTCATCATCATACTGAAATTTGACGGCCTAAATCGGTATAATTACGGAGAAATCGATGAAATAACGTCGAATTACCGCGAAAGGTGGTAACCACCAATATCGTTTGTGTACAACTCAATGGGTACATGTCACGGCATCTTTTGCGTCTAAAATAAGAACCATTAGAGTTATGCAACTCAAACTTTGGAATACGACTTTTTTAAGGATGTCCTTTCATGTAGAATAGTAAACTTCAAGTTTAAAATCGGAACATATACCTTTAAGAGATAGCATAGTTCTATTTGGGTATACGATAGGTGAGGGCGTACTTCAGTTTGGGCAAAACCCAGGAAATGCAAAGAATGTGCAGTCTGGTGTGCAGAGTTCACCATACCTCAAAAAGGCTTATTGCTTCTGATGTTTAACCTTGTTGAAACACACACCCAAGTTGGTACTTGTAAGGGGGTTGGAGTGGTGGTCCCATTACCACCCCTCTGCCGGTCCCATTACCACCCCTCTGCCCACCTACGTGATGATGTTGATGATGTTCATCGATGGGATTAACATGATTCCATTTGCTTAAAATATTTACTTTTAATGTCAAACACTACAACATATGAAGGTGTAGTGTTGGACAGCATGCACTATTGGGTGTACTTTGTAAGCTCCTCCAAACTGTGTCAAATGCCTTTTGGAAGTCCAAGAAAGGCATATGTAGACTTACCATCATTACGCTTTCTCGCCACTATATTTTTCAAGGTAAAAAGGTACATATATGGCTTTCTTGGATAAGCTTAAAGGTTTGTCGAGTCTAGAAATGCCTTGTTTCAAACCATCACATAGCTTCCACATCCTGTCCCCATCTAAATTGTTGTCTCCCCTCAATTTTTACCTTTCCCTCATTATACCCTCCCTCCTCCCTCCCCCCTCCCCCTTCACATCTACCCTCCAACTTTGATACTATAGTCAGTGACATAATGCTATGGACGAAATTCAAGCTATTTCACGCGAGCATGTTTTGTTGTTGTTCGGGGAGCTGCGTCCAGATGCATGAAATACACGAACAATTATGCATGCACACGTGTGACAATTCACGAGCGACCAATCAAGACGCACTGTCATTTTTTGAAAGCGTAGCATCTGTCCGGTACACACTTCCAGGTTTACGCACATATACTCATACGCACATTATGCTCATACGCACATTATGCTCATACGCACATATGCTCATACACACGTATACAATGTTCGCACACACGCATTGCTGGAATTATGTCCATAGCATTATGATGCTGACTATAGATAGTAGTACAAGCTCTGCACTCAGAGCAGCCATATTTGTTTCAAACGACTGTGTACACATCACAGGTTGGTAAAGAGCCACACTGTTTATACTAGGATATCTGGTCAATTATAGCATGCAGACCTGATCATGTTAATAGGCGCTTCATTTCTCAAAGTTCTGTTTCAGTTCACCGATACGGTTGATGGGAATACCTGTAATTAGTCCATTTCAAATACGGAGGGAGGGAGGGTGCAAGGCAAAGACTTGCATGTTTGTAATTTGCAGTGCAGGATAATGAATTCTCTAGAAATAGATAGTGTAATTCACTTGAGGTGAGACAGAGTAAGTGCCTATGTGCCTCGTCTATTCTTACAACAGTGAAATTTCAACCTTAAAATAGTTACATTTGCTCACAAAGTGTGGGTGAAAGAAGCGAAATTCACTCTTGACTGTGTCACTCTTTTTGAATGAGCGTATAAGCAACCTAATATATCACTCCATTTTCACTCTTTAACTATTACATTAGGGAACTCACTCTTTAAATTACAGATTTCTTTCTTTGACTATAGGGTCAACTCATCTCTAGAGGTGGCGGTAATATAAATGGGCAGGAGGAAGCAGGGGTTTGAGGCATTGGGTCTGATTCAGTGGATATGAGGTCAAGGGAATGTGCCGTCGAATAGGGTCCCATTTTTCACCTGTCTGGCAAATGAATGACCCCTTTCCATAGCTATTTTTGGTAAATGTATGGGTCTAATATCCTTACATTAGCTGTTTTTACAGTTTCTGGGTCTAATATCCTTAAATTGCTGTTTTTCACAGATACATCTGTAGGGAAATGGGCATCTGGTAAATATATGGGTCCATTTCCCCCGAAAATTGGTAAATGTTTGGGTCAATTTTCATTTTGCTGGTGGCACATCCCTAGCACCCCCTGGGTCTGATCCTGCTTATGCCCATTCTTGACTCTTGGCTGTGCCTTTAACATCTCACTGGTTACATACATCATACAATCTAAATCAGATTTTGATCATTTTGCATTCATCAAATATATTTATAACCCTAATTTAGTACTAAGCTACCTTAAATCCAACCAGACAAGATGCTTTCTTAGAAAATAAAGATAAAGTAATCAGAATTATCACTGCCTCCCTAAACACCACTGCCTTCCTTTGCAGCTTGCGCACAGCATTGCAGTGGGAAATTCATCAAAATCCAGTAATTCAACCAAATTGTGGTTTGACATTTATGGATGCCAATTCAGGATATTGCTATCACGTTCTGTTGGCAAATTTCAAAGTCAATGTAATACCAAGAAAAAGGTGTCATTTCAATTTCCTAGATTTAACCTGGGTTAACCTAGAAGTAAATCAACCATGCTTAAATAATCATATCAATTCACTTTTGAACCAATGTTTTATATCTTTTTCAAACACGCTCTTTAAAGGTTCAATAACCACATTGTATGCGCAAGCCTGGGGCCACTCATTAAAGTTGTAAACATCCGTGTGAATCCACTCTCAAAGACTACCGTAACCGCGGATTCTAAAAAAACAACCCAAATAACCCTGGTTATATTTCGACAAATGATACTCAGACAAATGATACTCATACACGGATACAGGTCCTCAAGACTGACTGGAGTTCAGACTGAAATGAATGTATGAAGTAAGTGTGTGATTCAGTTTTGTCAGTAAATTTATCTTATAGGCCTTACCATTTAGGGCTAATTTTACAATGATGACACATTACTATTGGTCCAAGCAACCCCTGGCGCGAATTCATGTCGAAAAAGACACACTATTCTCTAAAATTGATGATTTTGATACCTTAGCACAGGCCTGCGCGGGTTGTGGTGTTGAAAAAAGCATCCTTAATCCACGTTTTCGTTAACACAGATTATTACAATATTATACCTGATTGGCCCCTAGGTGTTCAAGTAACAAGATTTGTCTTTGTGTGTATTGCAAACACCTGGCTAGTTAGAATCATGCAGGCAATTATAAACTGCAATCTCTGGAACACACTCTGACATCCGTGCACAGAGGTTGATGAAGAAATAACAGCCTCACCAACCATTGGAACTTTTAAATAATTCGCAATGGTTATATCAAACACTGGGTTGAACCTCCACCCTGTATTATATAAGGAGCATACAGACGATGTGCGTTAATTAAGCTAGCGATTAGCTAGTCTCGAGTATACACTTTCAGATAACAGCCGCGTGAATCACGTCATGATTAATTAACCTCAAGTCTAAACTGTAATTTTTAACCCTAAGAGATCTAGTGGTTAACTAGTCCCGAAGCACTAAGTGAAAGTTAAGCTGAGAACTTGTCTGCGGTGTAAATCTTTGAACCATGTTAACCGCGAGTGAGATTTTTGTAAGGCATTGCCTGAGAGTGGTATTTTGCTACCTTTCACCTGTTTCTTGGTTCATGAAATGCATTTTAGTTATGGCTGGGGAAAATAAATTACCGGGTTATTTTGACGTACTCAACAAACTTTCCTCGACATGACACCTAAGATTTGTACATTTGGAATGTCTGGCACTGGCAAGATAGGGTCAAAGACTGTGTAATGCCTTGATAGGGTTTAGGCTCTTGGTCTAAAACCATGAAAATGATAGAATGGGGGTTGGACAGGAGGGAGATTACTGTCCCACCCTACCACCTTCCCACTAGTGACCCCATTGTTCTGAGGTACTAGACATAATAATGCCTGATAAAGACAAAGTAAAGATAGGTATGGTATTTAAATGTGATGAATTAATGACGGATACAGGAAATATATTTAAAGGGGTACTGAGAGATTGCAACAACAAAAATTGAAATTTTGAAAATTTTGAATTGTTTCAATAGATACCCATACCCTGAAGTGTAATGATTTATGGGGTACTGGTTGAATGATGGCGCTAGATAGAAATTCAGTTCAAGCAATTTATGTGGCGAGTGGTGCTGATAATTTTGATGTGATGAACATCGAAATGACCAAATTGTGAAATTTTACACGATATAGATACCTAATAAGTATACATATGTGCAAAAAACTGATTTCCAGACAAGTTGAGGGCACACTCTAATATGTATCTCTCAGTGCCCCTTAAGTAATGACAGATGTGATGACTTATAGCTGTTGTAAGACAAATCAATCTGACAGGAAAAATATGATTTACGGATTGGGAAATGAATAACTACAGATTATTAAGATGGGAGCAAAGTAAGACTTTAATGACTGTGACAAAATTAGCAAGAGAATACTGTAAAACACTATAATTTCGCGGACACTTTATTTCACAAATTGAAAATTACTGCTATTTTAGCGGGCATTTAATTTTTGTGAATCTGGAAATTTACTGTTAACTTTCAATACAAAATTGTCAGTTTCCCGGGTATTTAATTTCACGAATCTACATCCCTCGCGAAATTCGCAAAATTAAATCCCTTGCAAAATTAGTGGTTTTACAGTATGCAGTATTGTGCAACCTATAGCGCCACGTGATGTACAATGTCGCATGAAAATACCGCCGCACTGTGGCATGATGGTCCATTAATTAGCTCATGTTTATTAATCAGATTATAACGCACACTTTTGGAATCTGTATTTTTTTAGTCTACTGACACTGTGTTTGTGTTAACGCAACGCCCATTTATAGTGGTTCTGGCTAAAATCACAACTGAAGACAAGTTAATACATAGAAAGGAATGCTTTATGATGAACATTTTAAATAAAATATGTTGACGAATTCATACTGAAGACAAGTTAATACATAGAAGGGAATGCTTTATGATGAACATTTTAAATAAAATATGTTGACGAATTCATAAAGTTGGGAGCAGATTTCCTTTATGATTAGTAAAGTTCTGTGATGGGTTTTTTTACGGAAAATACAGTCAAGGACAGTTTTTTGTGTCCAGGAAAGTCTTTCCTAATAAGTCAAACTTCCATTATAAAGAGAGAAAAAACAAGTGTAACAATTTGAAATAGATCATATAATATTGCTTTAAATGACCACAAAATAGTTGAACTAGCCTGGAATATATTATTAACTAATATTTGTTAAATAATAAATGTCATAATCTTGATAAAGGTTGAAATGACCGCAAGATATTTGACTGCAAAGTTGAACTAGCCTGACACATGTTGTCATTCATGCTTAGTATTATAACCACAGGCTTGATTGGTTCGCTGCTTACTGGGTAAACACTGTCAAACATGTCACTATCACATTTCCGGCAGTCCATAGTTTGAAATGTTATTCACCAAATATGATTTTTATTAATTTGCTCTTTGCTATATCTGTATCTACATGTGTTGTTGAAAATTGTGATTCTGACAATTGTATAGAATAGAGCAAAAATGATGTAGCACTTTTTTCAGAAACAATTTTCTTTTCCAAATAACCTAGGGATGTTGAAATTTCAAAAGGTATCATATTTCTTGAACATTGGCATATCAAAAAATCTCCCAACATCTCCCATACCAACTAGAGATACATCTATCTGTAGTTATTAATACAGAATTTATTATTCCTTTGGACTCAGGACGCAAGATGTTCAGTATAACCCTTGCCCTACTACACGACACAGAACCACATGGCCAGCAGCACTTCTATGCATGTGCATACAAATTCTATCCAGCGTTTGAATTAACCGGTGTCGCATCGCGACATGCGACGCACTTTTGAAGTCTAGATCGTGTACACGTAACGTATACTGTATTTTGCTAGCGGGACACAGGTTATACGTGCGTTACACGGTTGAACCGTGTAACGTGCGCATGCCAGACTAGAATGTGCAAAGTTGATAAAATATTAATTTTATTACAAGAAAAAAGTGCATCACACTTTTTGCTACACAAAACAATGCTGGAAATCAAACGCTGGTTCTATCCCACGGTGCACTCAACCCTGCGTATATATGGTCTGCGAACATTTTCCCAGGGCTCTTGGTGTGGTGGTTGGGTGACTCTCCTGTCACCCCGGAGACCCAGGTTCAATTCCCAGGGCGGCTTCGGTCCATCCCACTGCTACACTTCTAATGTTCGCCATTCACATCTTGATCAAGCGCACAATGACCAGGCAAATTTAGGGAGTAAACTTGAATTAAGTCCTATGGTGGTTCCGTTCATGTGGGTGGCTATGGGAAGGAATACTTATAAGAAAGATTGTCTAGGTTGCTATGCCTAAGGCATATCCAGGCATCAATTCTACAATTCAAACAATATTTCTTTTCCTCTAAAAGTATGCAAGTCATACATCCCAGAGCTATGAGGCGAAGGGAAAAAAACCGGGGGGGGGGGGGGGGGTACTCGAATTTGATTTGGTCGGGGTGTGCCGCTGGAGATTCAAAACCCATACCCATTTTTAGGGGTGATTTTGGAAAAATCGGTACCCATTTTTAGGGGTTTTGCTTCATTTTAGACCAATTTTTCGCAAATTATCGGGAAAATAGACCTAATTTTTGCAAATTTTCGCGAAAATAGACCTAATTTTTGCAAATTTTCGCGAAAATAGACAAAATGTTCGCGAAAATAGACCCATTTGTAAAAAGTGACCCCATTATTAGGGATTTACAGCACAAAATCATACCCCATGTTTAGGGATTTTGTGCCTAAAAAGCTACCCATTAGAGCGGCACACCCCCGTGTACTGTCCCCCCCCCCCCCCCCCCCACCCCCCCCCCCCCCCCACCCGGGGAAAAAAACATGTTCTACGTGCAAACGGACCTCTCAGGTAGGGTCAGTTGTTTATTTTGTTTTTTTCCCATAACAATTTGGTAAATTTTCAAATATAAGATTTCCAAAAATTATCATTGGCACAACATCAATTTTAGGTAGCTTTAGTTAATTGGTCATATCTCAGGATTGACAAAATCAAATCAGATGAAACAAACGGTGTCTGAAAGCCAAGCGTTTTGTCTTTCAAGATGTATACAAATGTTACACCACGTTTAAAAACTTAATGGTCAATAAGTTGGGTATAAACATGTGCACGTTTTTTTTGTACAGCCCCTTGCTTGGAGGGGAAAAAACTTTGTCGCTGTTCTGTTAAAACCTTGTATCTCCATCTGGCCCTTCAGCATGTATAAAGTAATAGTTGCTATGTATAACCTTTGAGAAGTCTGCTCTAAACATGTTCAAGGGCCAAAGCACATCAATTAAAACTTTGTAAGTGCTCTTGCCCCTGAATACATATAAGGCAACACATAACCGTCGGGCAGTTTTACTACATGCTGAAGGGCCGGAAAACATACACAGTTTTAACAGAACAGCGACAATACATACATAATCAAGACGGGACTTCCTATTTAGTGCAGTTACAATCCACAGATGTATTTACACCTATATACATGTAGCTACCCTGTCTATTATCTATAGTTTAATCAGTTCCAAATTGATGAGAAATTTCAAGTTTTTATCTCTCCGCGCGTAAAAGTTATCCAAGCGTACCGATAATGGCCAGCCACACGCATGCGGTTTTGGTTGCACACACGTGTCATGCATATGATGCACAGTCCCATAGATGCCTTCATGCATGCCCAGGTCCTTCAGTATTCATTCGCTTCTGTTAGGCGTCTTTGCCAATTTAGAACTGATTAAACTATAGTAATATATTTGACTGATGGTACTTACCGAGACAGGACCTGCCATTTTGATGCAGGTAGAATCCAGGTCTACAAGTACATCTATAGCTTCCTTGTGTGTTACTGCATGTGTGATGGCATGGACTCCAGTCACTACGGGAACACTCATCAACATCTTAGTAACAAATGAGAAGAGAGAATACTAGATCATTAGGTGACAGACAAAAAAGGGATCTACAGACCCATTTTTGTTTTGTTTTTTTAAATTGTTGAAAAAAGGTTCACATGCAAATGAGTACAGACACAAAAAAAAGATTGGCTTGTCAAAAGACAGCAATGATTTACAGGTTTTTTAACCTAACAACCCTGAATGCTACAAAATACTACTTCCAAGTCTATCTTCAAGCGCATGTGCAATCAATGACCTAATAACCGAGCCTATATAATGAGCGCAGTATACTGCGCGAACGAGTAGATGAATCGTGGCTTGTCTATGCTGGATGTTTTTTTTTAGTCGGACGAGGGTCCCTGGTTCGATCCCAGGTCGGGGCAAAAATTTACTTGTGGATTTCTCTAAACCAGTCAGTTAATCAAATACAACAAATACCACATTAACATTGGCAAAAGTCGCTATTAATTTCTTTTTCTTTTTTATAGTGATAACAAGGTTAAAAAAAATGTAATTTGAGTTGTAGCTGTTTACACTCAAGCCATTCTGAATGCAAATCCAGAAAAGTGAATTACTGTGCTACCAGCCTCATACATTCGACCCCTTCACCTTCCGGGTCAATGTTGTTGATTTCACATGAATATCAACATGGTAGACTTGGTTGTTTATTGATTGTTTAGATACAAATGCCAACGACAACGAAGAAACATCATAAAAGTGACAGTCATGTTTAAGACGACTTTGCCAGTGTCACTTTGTGATCAGCTATTTACATATACACACAGATTTTGTCGCTAGGTGATTAAAAAAGTAAAATAAAAACTATTGTGAAGCAAGTCAGCTATCTAAAGGTCTTTCTCAAAATGTTAGCACTATAACAGAACTGAAACAAGTACATGTACAATTCTGTAATATTCTTGACACTGTATACCCTTATAAATTAAAATTGCATTATCACACTTTGGGTGTGAATTGTATTACCGGATTAGGCAGACATTTTTATGAGGAAAAATAACTATAACCCTTACCCCGGGGCACCTTTTCCAAAGATTTTTTTTTCGCGGCCAAAGGCGAGGGGGAAGAGCGCCCACTCCTCGAACCCTGGACCTCTGGGTTTAGAGGCAAACGACTTACCACCAAGCCACGGGGGAAACAATACTTGGCTCAGTATACTTCGCCAAGTATATAGCCTGGGGCCATTATTTCATAAAAAACTGCCACACCAGGTTACACAAGCACACCGCATCGTAGTAATTCATAGTACTCAACAAGAGTGTTAGGGTTAATGAGACCAAAATTAGAAGAACAAAATTGAAAAAAGAAAAATTGAAAAAGAAATAGCTCCTTAAGAGACCAGACTGACAGGTATGCCCTTTGAGAGAAAGTCACTGAAGTTTCCTGATATACAACTCATTTCCTATCTACAATAACTACCTTTACTTTATACAGACATGATGACCTGTGCTTCAGATTTGAGGCAATGATTAAAACTTTATCTCTATTTGGCTCTCTTAGCTACATGTTTTTTGAATTATTCGCTACTTTTGGGAAATGTGAATGCAGATCTAGTCATCTTTTTAAATGATGGTGTGAAAGGAGCCATGGTCCCCCTGGAGCTATAGTCCGGCCTCCATAGACATACATGAAATGAAGCGTGAAAGTGTTGCGTGTAGAGATAAGTGCTCTTTACCAACCTATACTTTACTGTACAGGGCGGACTATGGCTCCAGGGGACTGTGTGCCCTATTACAGTGGAAATACAATTTGTTACAATCGTTCCTAATAAAAAAATCAAAAATCAAAATTTTACCCAACAAAATTCAATAAAAAAGCTATGCATGTAAATGGCTATTTTGAAACCTATGCACACAAGTAATTAGGAATTTCGCAAGCATTACCTAACAAGATCCCAGTGACTACATGATTAGTCATATAGGCTATAGAGGAAACTTGCTATTGCTTAGGGGAATTATAGAAGGTAGTTTGTAGATTTGTGCAAAGGCTTACTGTTAGCTCACAATGTAAAGAATAATATGCTGTAACATATTGTGTGCTGGGAATAGTCCTATATTTTGTTGATATCCAACATACAGTGCTAACACTTTCCACGCGGCTAGTAGTTTTACCATACACAAAAACAAGATTTTTCAGAAACCTTTCCCAACTTTTAAAACTGAACTAATACTAGGCATGTTTGTACTTATTTTAACGCATTTCTCATGGCAATGATATTCAAAAATGTTGACATATTTGAAACATTTGGTGACATTTTGGAATTTCGTCTGCAGATGCCTGTCACATGTTAAAACTCCCTCTCTAACTTAGCTATCTCCACTTATACTCATACTCTGCTTATCAACAGCCAAGTCATCCTTCTGTACTAACGTGCAATTTTGTTAGTCAATTGCATTTTCCATTTGTCTTTGGTGAACCTTTTTACTGCTCATCACAATTTAGGGGACTTTAGTGAAGTATAGGTAATGAAGATGGGCATACGGTAGTTTGTTAAAAGTTAGTAGTAACAGATATGTCCTTCTTGTAACGTTTAGAAAACAAGATGGCTTCTTTATACTTTTGTAATTTATTTTACTCGCCCTGTGCATCTACTTACCAACACAAATCTACTTATCTTTTGTCAGAGTTGTGTCTGCTCTGCATTCACAGCTAAACTCTTCACCTGTATTCACTCTATCTCCTATGGCAAGCTCAATGTAAAATACTATCGATCGAAAAACATTATTTTTCGACTGATAAACACTGTTTATCGAGATAAACTATGTTTTTCGAGCGACACTGTTTCGATCGAAAAACATAGTTTATCAATAAACATTGTTTTACAATTTGATAAATATAGTTTATCGATAAACACTGTTTTTCCCTCGAAAATTATAGTTTATCTCAATTAACAGTTTTTATCAGTCGAAAAACACTGTTTATCAAATTAATATACATTGAGCTTGCCATAACCTTCCTTACATTCACCTTCACTACCCAACCCTCACCACAACACCACCTCCCCTCCTCACACATCCTATTCATCTACTTACCAACACAAGTCTGCTTATCTGCTGCCAGAGTAAATCCAGGTCTACATTCACAGCTAAACCCTCCCTCTGTATTCACTCCACCTCCTCTCTCTCCCTCACCATCCAAATCTATCACCACCCTACCCCTCACCCTCACCACAAAAAACCCTCACTCCATGATCCAACCTATTCCCCCTCACCCCACCACCAAACCTACTTCCCTCCTATGTACTTACCAACACAAGTCTGCTTATCTGCTGCCAGAGTAAACCCAGGTCTACATTCACAGCTAAATCCTCCCTCTGTATTCACACAGTTTTGTGCACACTGAGAACTTTGTGCGCATTCATCAATATCTGAAATTACAACGACAAAAAAATAATAATAATAATAATATGGAATCTGAAACAACTGATGCATTTAATTGAGCTAATGCAGTCTTGAAACAATGCTAAAACTTACTAAGTTGAATCTACATGAGTTACTTAAGACTTAATAACTAAAAAAATGGGAGAAAAGATGTCTTCTTGCGAGGGTTGAATTTAAATGGTTTATTCTATTATACCGTACGTCTGCAGAGAAGAATTCTACAGAAATGCCTCAGTATTTGTGGGTTCTGGAAGAACTGAATCAGGACATAATAAACAGACACCAAAATCACCCCTATAAATTAACCTATGTCTCTACCACAATGATGCTTCCTTCCAAAACAGAATGGGAAAAGGTTTGCTGAAATGTAGGTCTTCTGAATGAACTGACAGCCAAGACTTAGCCAAAAATTGAGTGTTGCATAGGCTAATATGATAAACTCCTTGTCCCTTTGTCAAATATTCAGTTGGCAATACTGGATGCTTAGTTGTGACATCAGAGGTAGTAAAGTTATGAAAACAAATGGAAAGCCATACCATTTACAACCATAACAATTTTTTGTTTATTGTAAATAGAGGTGGACATATGTTAGATTTGCTGCTGACGACTGACAAGGAAAAGTAGGCAAACTGAGACAGTTGTTCCGAGTCGAGGGAAAAAACCTATTCTACAGACCTGACTGACCCATTGAAAAAACAGTAATTCTGTTTTGTTGCAAAATGTTGTATTTTTAAAAATTACAATATTGGAAATATTTGAAAATATTTGAAACTGTTCGTTGTCATTGTTGGAAAATTCACCATAATTAAAAAATAAAATAAAAAACAATAGACTGACCAAACCTGAGAGGTCCAAAATCCATACAACAGGGGTGGGGTTTTTGTCGCCTCAAGGGATTATAGAGCTGTCCTTTCAGAAAAACTCTATCACCATCTCCTTACAACATGAAAATAGTCTTTGAATGTGATTCAAAGCCATATACAGTTCAATCAAGAAGGATTTTTTTACTTTAAAATATACATTGACCGTTTAAAGGGTTCATGAAAGACCTCTCGCTCTCTCGAACCTTTCTCAAACCTCACAAAAGTTCGGTTATGTCACACTTTTTTATTATTCTGTAATGCTTCTTCTGACAGTATAATAATAATAATAATAATAAATAAGCATTATAATGTGCCATTTATTTAGAAACCAGATTTAATCCAAGGCACAATTAACAAGCAAACAAACAAATAATACAGTGAATTACAAATTGAATGTGAAAAACAATAATAATAGCAAAGCAAACTAAATGTAAAATCAAAACAGTTGAAATTAGCTGTCATAAAGGTTCTTTAATTTCTTTTAGTGTTATACATATCATATCATTGGATCATTCAACTATGAGGAGAAATTGCAATGCAGATATTTATTTGGAAGGGACAAAATGGGGAAGGATCGCAGGTGGGTAGAAACAATAGTTTTGTGTCTTTGATATTTTAACCCTGAAACTCTTGAGTACTAGGAATTATTACGATGCGGTGTGCTTGTGTCACCCGGCTCGGCAGTTTTTCGATAAAATAATGGCCCCGGGTATATACATGGCGAAGTATACTGAGCCATGAATGGTTGAGTGGGGGGCCCTTTTCCTCCCTCGCTATTTGGCCGGCAAAAAAAATCTTTGGAAAAGGTGCCTTGGGGGTTAGGGTTGATGTAAACCAATTTCTGAATTATCAATATGACTAATAGTTTTTTCCAATAAAACATGATATAGGCCCCTACCCTGTACTTCATCAAAATTAACTTTTCAGCCAAATAAAGATACTTAAACCAGAATCATGACTTTTAAGCATAGTTTCGGAGAAAACGTTAGCCCCTTATCAAGATCACATTTAACCCTATGTAGTATTATGCTTATTTCTACAAAATGCATAGAATAATTTGCCAAAATATTTTTGCTTTTCTGAATAAGTCATATGTCTGTGGGTCTATGACTAATCCGGTGGGTTTCCTGTAGGAAAATGCAATCACTCAAATTGGATTTACAAAAATGTTATAAGGTAAAGCTCTCCCCTAATTTCTTTTAAAAGCTTGATCTGACTTTATTAAATACATTGATAGATTTGATGTACCTATTTCTAAACCTTTTTAAATTAGTTTCTCAATTTAGGAGAATTTCACATGACAGTATGCTAACTGCTTAAATAGATTTGTTAAGTTTGTTCAAACTATTTATTTGCCAATGTGTGATAGATCCCAAATAATGGCTATCAACTGGGCAATAGTTAGGACAGTCTAAATGAATACCATGACATTTGTGGTAAAAATATTTTTTAAATGTATAATAATAAAAATAGTAATAATAGTGGACATTTATAATGTGTCGGTAACCGCTGGCAAGCGACGCTCATAATTCAAATTCGACTTTTTTATAATTCAGTTATAAAAAAACATGTACTATAAAACACTATAATTTTGCCGATACTTTATTTGCGAATTTTAAATTACTGCTATTTTAGCAGGCATTTAATTTTGTGAATTTGGAAATTTTACTGTAACTTTCAATGCAAAGTTGTCTGTTTCGCAGGTATTTAATTTCGCGAATCTACATCCCTACATTCACAAAATTAAATCCCTCGCGAAATTAAGTGGTTTTACGTAATTAACATTAATTAAATGTTGTCTTCATTTTCCTATCATACCTACACCTAGCACATAAAGTCCCTGACCAGGTGCTTTGAGGTTGGCTAATTCAAAATATATGATCGGTACCAAAAATCTGAGCTATACATTAAATGAGCAAATTTCTTCTCCGCAGTTTGATACCTCATTCAACAAAATCGAATGGATACTTTTAAAGTTATGTCGATTTCAATGACCGCGCATGCAACAGAAATGTTGCACTAGGTATAGGAAATCATTGATTTGTGTGTGATTTACCATAGACGGTAAAAATCAATGTTTTACCCGTCTATGGATTTACGCACTGAAAAACTCACAGCTTATCAGCTAAGACTTGTATTCTTCACAGCCAGATACACCCTTTGTCCCGCACATTGCGGTTATCACTAAAGACCCATTCATCTGTCACGTTCAGATAGCACACAGTTATGACAGTAATCACACACAAATCAATGATTCCTATACCTAGTGCAACATTTCTGTTGCATGCGCGGTCATTGAAATCGCCATAACTTTAAAAGTATCCATTCGATTTTGTTGAATGAGGTATCAAACTGCGGAGAAGAAATTTGCTCATTTAATGTTTATCTCAGATTTTTGGTACCGATTATATATTTTGAATTAGTCAACCTCAAAGCACCTGGTCAGGGACTTTATGTGCTAGGTGTATACAAGGACAGTGAGGACATAAAAA
This sequence comes from Ophiura sarsii, assembly GCA_035610835.1. NCBI lineage: Eukaryota > Metazoa > Echinodermata > Ophiuroidea > Amphilepidida > Ophiuridae > Ophiura > Ophiura sarsii. The sequence continues at coordinate 62,500,002 of CM069449.1, forward strand.
AGTGAGAATTCTCTTAAAGGCATATTCTGTGATCTTTTCCAAGTAGCGCCCTCTATCATTGATTTTTACTATGAAAGCAGATCATAAAGATCTTCTAAGTTACAGATCGATACGATTCCTAATTACTTCAAAATCATGGTTTTAAGAGGTTGAAAAATAGATTGTCCCCGCACCGGGACAATCTATTTTTTTCAAATTTTACTCTAAATTCACTCTAAAACCATGATTTTGAGGTAATTAGGAATCGTATCGCTCTGTTACTTGGAATATATTCATGATTTATGATCAGAAATGTAAATCTGCAATAAAATCTGCTTCCATTTTTTGTTCGAGGATTAAGGGCGTCCCCTGGAAAAGACCACATAATATACCTTTAAGTTCAAAAAAACTTTGTTCTTTGCATGGTGTAAACATCACATTGAAAAAAATAATTAATGATCATCCTATATTGCAATTGAATAATTTCAAACTTGAAGTCTACTTCACTCTGATGCAGCTTAATTCAAGGTCATCAAATTAAAGGCCTGTTCAGACGGCCACTTGTCTCGAGACTAGTTAGTCTTGAGCTTAAACAAATTATACAGCTAAGGCTAAATTAAAAAAATCATTTGTCTCAAAGCTCCCGCGCGTTAGTTTATTGATGGGCATTAGAAGAAGAAAAAAATCCCAAAATTTCACCGATTTTTCAGATTTTCATCGATCACATCATTTTAAATACAAAAGGTCACTTTTCCAAGGATTTAAATATTTTATATTTAAAAATAAAAAAAATTTTTTTTAACAAAAATGCATTCCGCATTAGGTTTTGAAAAACTGAAGAGCTTTGAGACAAAAGATTTTTTTTAATATAGCCTAATCCAGAGTGCCTGTTGAGACGACAATCTCAGCCTCGAGTCTAGCGATACCTATGCGGTACCTTCGAGACAAACTCAAGGTCGGGCAATTTTCGATTGCCCAAAGTAATGCGTTCACCCTCTACTAATCTCACTTGTGGTTACCATAGTTGAAGGATTCACACGGCAAACATGCTCTCGGCTAACTCTTAGTTAGTGCTTCAGGACAAGATAACCGCTAGATCTTTAACCTTAACCAGTAAAGCTAGTTTTTTGTGCGTATCAGGGGGAGGGGGGGAAAAGTACTATTTTTTTGACCCGAAAAATCACCCAGCACCCCCGGAATTCGATCGCGGGACCATCCGCACCCAAGTCTCTCCCTCTACCAACTGAGCTAACTCCCTAGAGCATATGCGGGCACAAATTCCGTGCTCACATATGCCTGCGGTAGGTGACGTCATCGCGGCAATGCAGCAGCACGTGCGTGGAGATAGTTTCTGGCAGTGAGATTCAGTGGGGTTAGGGTTATTGGACATCCAAAATTGACATTTATTAACCCTAACCAGTAAAGCTAGTTTTTTGTGCGTATCGGGGGGAGGGGGGCAAAAGTACTATTTTTTGGACCCGAAAAATCACCCAACACCCCCCGGGATTCGATCGCGGGACCATCCGCACCCAAGTCTGTCCCTCTACCAACTGGCTAACTCCCTAGCACATATGCGGGCACAAACGCCGTGCCCACATATGCCTGCGGTGATGTCATCGCGGCAATGCAGCAGCACGTGCGTGGAGATAGTTTCTGGCAGTGAGATTTAGTGAGATTCAGTGGGGTAAGGGTGAAGGGTTAAAATTCCAGCTTTAGAATCGAGGTTAGTTAACCATGAAACTATTCATTCAGCCGTTAACCAATAGTTTAATCCTGAGATTAGTGAATTTGATGCTAGTCTCTAACTAATAAAGCCCCTCGACTAAACGCTCCTAATGTCAAACTTGGAGACTACTTCACTCTGATGTGGCCAAAATCAAGGTCATCAAATTATGTTTAATAATAAAATAATAGGGTTTAATAAAACTAGATAACACATCTGTAGCCTGAATGTCCAGCCAACTCAAGGGGAATGACCTAAAACATCCCCTTAACGCTTTCCATGCCGGCATTCATCTGTAAACGACTTCCAAAATTTCAAAAAATGTTTCACAAATTTCAAAATTATTGAATTTCATCACCATATGTGGAATCACCATGAGAATGCTTTACAATAAGTACAAAAATACCTGGTACTTGTTTAGTAATCCTTGAGATAGACTTTGAAAGTTGGGAAAGGTTTCTGAAAAATCAGTTTTGTGTATGGTAAACTAATAGCTGCATGGAAAGTGTTAAAGACTCCAGTGTGCTGCTAGGCTGTAAAAATGGCATATAGGACTTCCTGATTTGACACACATTTGACACTCAAATTAAAGATGATATCCTATTTAAAGTTATAACCATGGTGAACAGACAATTAAGATTAACATCAGATAGTCAAATCAACATTTATGTAAGTTTTGATTCACACAGGTGCTTATAAGTATATATCAGATTGTAAATCAAGGTACATTTAATCAAATTGTTTAATAATTTCCCAAAAGGTTAATTGATTTGACCATTCTGCATTTTAGTGCAGCTGAAAATAGTTGACCCTGGCATAGAGAATAGTTTCATCAGGAATCCAAGGAAACGTAATCCAACAAAATCCAACAACAGCACTGCACTAGTTACTCTCCACTGCCCCCTCCCCCCCCCCCCCCCCCCCCCACTGCCGTCTTATTGCGCAATCACTGAAATGTATTGCGCAATCACTCAAATGTACATTATAGGCCCCAAAAAGTCATTTTGATTGACCTAAAATATTCTGTTTGGAGGGGCTTTGAAACAATGGCCATGGACAAATAGTCTTGACCATTTGGAATTAACCAGGGGGAGGGGGTGCTCATTATTTAGTTTGGTATAGGTGTGCCACCAAGGATTTTGAACTGTGATCAAAATAATTACCACTTAATTATCGTTTTGCCACCCATATATACAGGTTAAAAGGCGACCCTACTCTCTATGAAGAGCTGTTTTGCAAAAGGGCCTACATCCACTTCTGCCTTTTTACTCATTTTGCATTATTAAATGGATGGCTATTCATTATGTGGAATGTGGCTTGTATTGTTGGTGCCTCAATTGGCGTGCATGGATGCACTAATCCAAGTCATAGAAACAGTAATGAACACAGCCATACAATAATTTCATTAATTCCATGGACTTGTCAATACAAATTCACTAATGCAAAATGAGTAACATGTCGGGGTGGTCTGGTGGCCCTTTCGCAACAAAGCTCTTCATATGTAAAACGAGTGGAAAGAGTGGAAATTCACTCGAAATGGAGTGAAGGGAGTGAAATGCAGGACAAAAACTGTTTTAGAGTGGAAAATTTCCACTCTAAAATGAGTGTGAAAGTTAATTTTTCACTCTTAATAGAGTGGAACAATGTCATATAAAATCCCCTTTCACTCCTTTTAGAGTGTTTTCCACTCAAAAAGGTGTTGTCCTGCGTTTAACTCCTTGAAATAGTGGAAAACCACTCTTTTACATTTAGAGAGTATTTGGTGGCACATCCCCTTGTAACCTCAAACCCACTGAGTACCCCCCCCCCCCCTGGAATTAACACATACTACCACATTGTTCACATCATCATTCACCTCATTTTAGCATTATGAGGGCTAATAGCTATAAAGGAAGTAATTACTCTCTCTAAAGAAACAGACAATGTCAAGTGTGAAATTAAAAATAGCCTGAGTTCAAAAGTCACCAACTTCCACATCTGGCTTTTCTATTAGACATGACAGTTACCTGCTGTTGTATAAGTTTAAAGACCTAGTTCAAGTTTATAAAAATATGAACAAGTTGTTTCATATAGGGATATGCTATTATGTTATTTTCTTTCCATATAAGTCCCTCAGGTAGTTTGAAATGATGATTTTGTAATCAATCTACATTTGAATGTCTTTTATGTCTTTAACAATATGTGACCTGATCAAGAAGAGTCACATGTCAGCAGTTTTCAATTTTAATATTTGTCCATCATTTGTAAAAGCAGGTGGAAAATGCTACAGTATGGTCCAAACCCCACTAAAATCAAATTTCCTGTTTTAAACAAATTGAACCATAAGAATTTGTCACTTCTTTTTACCTATAACTCAAAATCAATATTCCCCACATCCGACACATTCCTCTTGATCGTATATATTACATTGTATTCCCCTTCCCCATTGAAGTGAGTATGGTGGTTTCTTTCACACACAGAAGATATAGCATTACATTACTATCATTCCTCCCTAACCAAACACCGGAAACAAGCACATAAACCCTACCCTGCATGACTCTGATACCAATGGTATTGAGTTTGCTGATTTCCCCATGCTTGAATAGGGTTAAGGTAAGATTTAGGGTTAGGGTGAGTGGCGTAGCTAGAGGGGGCAAGGGGGGAGGGGGGGGGGATCGCCCCACTAAAATGTATTTAACATAAGTGTAAAAGCGCAAATTTTGTTGCCCCTCCAATACGCCACTGGTAGCTACGCCACTGGTACCGGTAGCTACACCACCGGTAGCTACACCACTGGTTAGGGTTTAGGGTAAGGGTTAAAGTTAGGGTTAGGGTTAGGGTTAAGGATAGGGTTATGAATGTGGTTTATTCAGTAGGGTGAAATGAGAAATCGGCGAGATCTAGAACAACCGCGACTCTGAGCACTGAGGTTCACTCTCTATTCAAAGCATAGTATACATGTAGAGAGTCGTGTTATGGTCATAAACACTTCCTTTATAATGAAAACTTTCCCCAATACATAATTTCACATTTTATTTACTTTTTATACCAACATAAACATGGTTACACAACTGCAAGGATGATCACACCATCTCTACAGACAGTGAGTGGGTGCATTTTAGGAAACCAATCCAGTCTTCCGCTCTGGCATCAACCCACTTTTCAATAATTGCTTTAACCTCTATGATATGAGGTAGGATATTGTGAGTGGGGGGCCACCTGGCCATAAATGAAATTCCCCCGACTATATAAAAATAGAGATACTGTAAAGTGCGGGCATAGCTCGCACCGCGAGCAGCTTGCCGCCAAGCTCTTATGGATGTGGTCCAGAGGCCCGCCTTAGGGCCCCTGGCGGGGGTGCAGGGGGCAGCGGCCCCTAGAAGCTCATTTGTTTTAGCGGTTAAAAAACATATGAAACCCGTTTCAGGGGGTAAATTTCAGTATAATTTTGTGATGAATTCTTGTCAAATTTTATACCTTGTATAGATTCAGTGCTTCACTTCAACATAATATAGTTTTATTGCAACAAATTTTAGTTCATCCAATCTCACTCTTTGATTACTCGACCTAGCCCAGTGACGTAGCTATGTTATTCATATGGGGGGCGAGAAATTAAATTGAACCGACAATATTTTTTTGAGTAAAGAACTAACTGTGTGCGCATCGCGCGAACATTTTTGAATTTACCCTTTTTTTGTGCACGATTGAGCTACATTTTGGCTCTAAACAAACTTGTACCAAAGAATATTGCATTTTGGGAAGACATATGCGCGCATAGCGCACGAAAAATTTTCATCTGTGTTTTTGACTATCATAATTCCATGATGCCACTGACCTAGCCTCCTTCTCAATTCCCCCGACTGGCCTAAGTTTCCCCCGACTGACTCAATAGTGGGCCGCGGCCCCCCGGCCCCCCGGCCCCCCCCCCTCCCTTTGCGCACGCCACTGGATATGAGGTGATTTTGCAAGCTGCAAGTTGTGAGTTAGATTGCGAATGCCAGTTGCGAGTATGAGTTGCGAATTGCGAGTCAACTTGCAACTCACAACTTGCACCTTTTACCTCGCAAAATCCAACTTACAGCTCGCACATTTTAACTTGCAACTCGTACTCGCAACTCTCAACTCGTACTCGCAACTCACACATTAACTAAATGATATATAACATGAAACAGCGTAGTTACCCAAATCAATTACATGAAAAAGGTCGATGCTCTACTAACACCCTACATCTTAATGGTCATAATTTTGAACCATTTCCATGATAATCAGCTAGGAAGTACAATTACTTCCTGGTAATAAGGTCATGTATTAAGCAAAGAAAGCATGACAAAACCTGATGATGCTAATCTCAGCTCTTCTCTTAATTTTATGAATATAAGGGTAAAGGATGTATTCTTGGGGATGGACTGGTGAAATTTGTTTTGCCTCATCACAGATAAAAGGACACTCAATTTTTTTCGTTTTTGTGAATTTTGTGCATTAATCTCTGAATTAGTATCAATTGATCCATTATTACACTTACGAGTCAAATCATTATTTCTCAACAATGCATGGCATTGAATAGTTTTGTTCATGATACAGCCAGGGTTGGAACTTCAAAAATAATTCAACTATAGTCGGATTTATAATTGAATGAACACTTTGAAGCAGCGTATTGCGTACATTGTGTGAAGCGTGCACAGCCATAAGCGTGATAATTTCGGACGCGATCATATTTGTGCTGCGTGTGTGTTGTCGTTCAGTTATTAATTTAACTGTAGCCAGTCAGACAGGTAACTCACACAAATACCCGCCCAACAGATATGCCACCAGCCAGTGTAATTCACTTATACTGTGAGTTTGAACAATTTTACCTGCCAGTTGGTAGGGTACTTTTGCATCTTCACCTGCCCGATGCAAAAGCTATGGGCAGGGACACTATGGGCAGGCTGGCGGGTGCTATTTCCAGGCCTGGATGCAGGTGACGATATGATACTGTCACCATTGTTGATTAGCCTAGATTAGCTGATTAGCCTAAGACTAGATGTAGGTCATTTCGGGCACTCAAATGGGCTTTTGATCCCCTGGCTGATTTCATTTCAACAAAATCCAATCAAATATCTAACAGTATGGGGGACCTACCATTGGCACTGTCTACAAAAGTTACATGGATATCATAGCACGCACCCCTAGTATTACAGGTCATTGCTCCAGAAGTGCAAAAGACAGTGTCCAAATAAGTGCATTGTATAACCAGTTCCAAGCACATGACTTTCCCCGACCTATTTAATTTTCAATTTGATTGTAAGTGAGAAACTGGTCTACAGATAGAAGAGCTTCGGACAGTAATGGAAGATAATTGGAAAACTATGATGGTTTTTAGGAGCAACTGTTTGTACTAAATATGTTGTTTAGAGTTGACCCTTTTCTTAGTCCAATAACACTGTAAACAATTCCCTATTAACATACTATACCTTATCATAATACTTATCCTAATGTTAACCATACCTAACCCTCAACTTAAACCTTAGTAATTATATTTACAGCGCTTTGATCACTTTGAAAAGGCGCTATATAAATACTAATTATTATTATTATTATTATTATTATTATTATATTTGATATTCCAACAGAAAGTCCACCTAGGCTTAGGTTAAAAAGAAATGGATTGGAAGCACTCCTTCTTTCTTGTGCAGTGATATGAGGGCATAATCTAATCCATGAATCAAAGCAGCAATTGCGCAAACTTTTGGATTTGTCTTTGAGTGCAAAAGTTTATACACCAGCGAATTATAATCACTATCAAGATAAGCTACGATTCACTTAAATACGCTCAAATTTCACCTCACAGAAGAGAAGGAATTGCATACAATTTTGGGGGCGGTTTTATTTTTGGCGGGGTGTGCTGCTGGAGATTTGAAATTCTGACCCACTTTAAGGGTGTTTTACCTAAAAGATGACTGGTTTGACTGGGTTTTTTTGCGATTTGAGACCCATGTTTTGGTGGTTTTGTTATTTATGACCCATGTTAAGGGTTTTCAATCAAACACTACCTCATATTTAGGGGATATTTGCACCAAAGCGACCCATAAGAGCGGCATATTACATATATACCTTATAAGCATGAGAACATCTCCCCCCTCCCACCCCACCGCTACGATGAGTCACTACAAGATGATATATAAACACAGGGGTGTAACCGTGTACCTTCATTTTTTATCCAACCAGCCAGCCGGGCTGGTAGCATGTAAAAGTTACCAGCCCGACTATAATGTTACCAGCCAAACAAGTAATCTTCAATTACCAACAGCAACATTTTTACCGGCCAGCCGGGCGTGTATATTTGAAAAGTTACCCGCCGCAAAAGTTACCCACCACGGGCGTGCGGGCAGGTACTAAGTACAGCCCTGTATAAACATTGTTCTAAGCATACAACCCACGCTTCATTATTGATACACCTACACATGGTTCTATTATGGTTATGATCAGAACATGTGGTCAAATATGTGTTTGTGTAGGATGTTTTCCCGATCTATATTTCCTCTACTTATGTGTATAGTTTCCAGTATGGGTTTCCTACAAAACCATTAGTGATCTAATTTCATTGTTATTAAAGTTTAATTGTTTTGAGTGTAGCGTATGAACTTAAAGTATGGTAAAAGAATTTTACTTTGGTTTACCGCTTTAATATGCAACCTATTGTTTAATAATGAAAACTTGAATATGATAGGATGTTACCTTTGTGCAGTGTTGATCAAACCTGTAGAAAACATACCTATTTTACTATGACTATCTCTAGCTTCTAGCAATTTCTCTATACACCATCACTACTAAGCTAAATATACCCCTAAGGTGGGGGAACCTGTTCTACCGCTTAACTAACCTGAACGGTTGGGTTGGGTTTTGTTTTTTTGGGGGGTGGGTTGGGGTGGGTGATTTTCATGAAAATTGTGGTGAATTTTCAACAACAAAAAATCAAAAAATGTCTAAGGCCAAGTAACAAAAATAATGTGTTTCTCGTCCGGACTATTTTTAAAAATCAGTGAGGGCGGCCCTAATTATTTGTTATTTTTGAATTTTTTGTTATTTTTCAGAATCCAAATTACGAGCTTTTTGCAAGAACTGTTTCGATATTCGTATCACTATTTATGCCAACAGTGTTTCTCGCATCTTTTTCATTGAAATAAAGTTGAAAATGATGGACACACTCACACAAAACAAAGACAGGTATGATTTTTGAACTTTTTTGGGAATTTTGAAGGAATTTTTGAAAATAACAAATAACACAAATATTGGAGAGGTGTCACAAATCGGTGCGGGCGGGGACGTGAAACACATAATTTTTATTACTTGGTCTAAACATTTCAACCACTTTATTTTCTTCGTTTGCGTAACAGGTACCCAGGGAGGAGAAGGGTAAAAGAGAGAGAGGCAAAGCTGGTGATCACAATGAAAAGTCTGACATCCCATCTTTTCTTCCTTTTGTTCAGTTCATCTACATTATGCAGTGACATCAGAGCTTGTCCCATTGATCACAGCTTATTATCACAGCTTTCTATGTCCCTGTAATTCTATTGAGAACCTATTATATTTATTGTAGTGAAGGTAATAATAGCTTGCCAAACATAATTTTTGATAATGGTCACTTTGACACACCTGCAATAATGGTTAATTCTGAAACTGCATTCATGCAGATGAATACAACTTTTAAACATGAAGCGCCTCCCCTCCCTCTCCCCCAGGACAAATTAACATATTCAATACCTACCTATACATCTATATCCTTGCAAAGTGCGTAATAACTGAAATCCCGCCGGACAATCCGGTATCGTTCCCGTCGGTCCACCACCTTCCAGAGGGCTGGTACCTGTATTTGGTGGCTGAGGGTTACCAGGATTAGGATTGCCTCCTGTACCGGGGTAACCTATGGGGTTAGTGCCTGGGTTGACACCAGGATAGCCTATGGGTGGGTAGCGTGTGTTTCCGCACCGTCCACAACCTGGGGAAAGAACAAGTAGAAAATGGTAAGTTACAAAGAAGTGATAGCAACATTAGCACAGGGATAACCAATGGGGTTTTGTGACTTGGTTTTTCCAGGGTAGCCTATGGGTGGGTAGCGTATGCCTCCGCAACGTCCACAACCTAGGAAAAGTAAGTTATCAATTATAGGGAATCAGAGTGAGAGTTACATGTGATGTTTCAAAAGGATAACAAGTAGGGTAGTGTCAGTAGTGCTGATGCCAGGTAAGTCTATTCACTGGAAAACCAGTGGTCATCATCGATGGTCGTAGGACCTTTATCATTTAATATGAATCGTCAAGCTAAATTCTTGTTAACTTTTTCCTTCTTTTCAAATCTGTGTTAGGGCGACTAAAAAATAAACCCTATTCTGCAGGCAAACAGACCTCTTAGGATGGGTCGGTCGGTCAGGGGTTGTTGTTTTTTGCTGTTTTTTAAAACTTTTTCCTTAAAAATGACCGTACAAATCAAACAAATCTGTTATATGGTGTAATTTAATCGGATAAAGTGTTTTTGATTTAGGGTTTAGGGTTTTTGACCGGGATCACAATTTTCAAAGAAAAAACCCCTTTAAATCGCTGGGGACCTGCCGGGATTCGATCGGGGGACCATCTGGACCCTGGCCTTATGTCCTACCCACTAAGCCACGGCCCTCAGCTACTTGTTCGCGCAGTATACTGCACTCACTATATGTGATGCGATCTGAGAAAACCCGTCGGATGTCGCAAAATGTGAACTAGGGATTATGGGTAAAATAGAAAAAATAAAATTTAAATTTTTTTTTTTAGATTTTTTTTTTTTTTTTTAGATTTTTTTAAAGAAAATTAGTTTCCAGTACTTTGTGTCATCATCTTTCACGAAATTTCACCCTGGCAAACTTACTTAAGTCACTTTTATTATTAACCTTATTATGTTATTATATTGAATTATGTATCTTGTTTGGCCTGTTTTCATGATTTCTTGTTTTGTAGCTTTTGGTGACATCACAATCATCATTCACTCATAACTTTTTTTGTAGTAATCGTAGAAAAATGATCGAAACAGTTCTGTAATCAGCACAGTTTTAGCTTTCTTATAATATAAATATCTCCAATATGAAAATGCCACCATGTGGCGGGTTTTCACAGATCGCATCACATATAGGCTCGGTTGACTGCATCATCGAAAACCGGCCGCAAAGGCGCTTGGAGATGGACTTAAAATCAGCATTTCTTAGCATTCCGGGGGGGGGGGGGGGGGGTTCTTAATGAAACAAAAAGACATGAGATGTATTTTAATTAATTGCTAACTCATGGGACACTTTTTTTGACAAACCTTGTATAATAGTAATAGTTTTCATTGTGCTTTGGATGTTCAAGCGCACCCCTATGTTTATTCTTGGGGTGGTGGGGGGGGGGGGGGGGGGATCATCATCCTCTTCGCTTCATTTCAACTGCAACTAATAGTGATATGGATATGCAGACATCAAAATGGCAATTTGGTGGTGAGCTCAGTGCATTTCATACACAGGTCATGATTAAACAGACAGAACATGTGTAAAATATTAAAATACAAATTGGCAGAAATCAAGAGTGTCACTCCAGTTGTCATTCAACAAAGTGGTTGAAACTAGACTCCCTAGGAGTACCTTCTACGTATCTAAGGATTCCATTGTGTGCAGTATGGATGGTATAGTGGGTGAACTCTTCTCCCTACTGTCACACTAAGGAAGAAAGAAAAAATGTTGTGTTGCCCTCAAGTGCTAAAAATGTAAAATTGGGCCAGTCGGTCGGAAATCTTTTCTTTTCTTTTTTTTTGGCTGAAAAATATATGGTTTATGTCAAGACAAAATTGGTATATATGCCCACATGTCAACTTAACTCATGTTTATTGTTATAATAGTCTAAAAACATTTTGTAAAGCTAACTTATTCATTTCCAGCAAGAAATAGTAACATTTAGACACTTTTTAAGGACAAATTTAAATCTAAAGAAAAATGGGGGAAAAACAAACCGACCCTTATTTTTTTAATTTAGGGTCGGTCACTGAGGGCAACACAACTACTTTTTTTGTTGGCCTAACTTTAAATATGCCCATATGGATGACCTACTAAGGAATTGATGAGTAATAATATAACCAGGTTGAGTAATATGATATACAGTGTACAAGAAAAGATGTGCCCACTTTCCATTTTGTGAGTAGGGTGTACGGTGTTTGACCCATAATGCAACAAAACTGAATACCTGTTGTCAAGGGTCAAAATAACCGGGGGTTTTTTACCGGGTGGGAGCTACTTTGTCTTCAAAAGTAGCTCCCGGTTCACAGGGATTTGTTGAGAACAGGGAGCAATTTTAGTCTATCATCGGGAGCTAACTTTTTATTAAGTCAAATAAGGCATACGTTTTTCTTTTGGTAGACGGTACAGTTGTACTCCATGCCACGATCAATCACGGATGATCATACGATGATACGAACGACCGCCAGAAAGTAACTTTCCTTTTTTGTATTTATTGCGCATG
>CM069449.1:62512278-62561262 GCA_035610835.1 Ophiura sarsii
TTTTCCTTTCTCTCTCTCTTTTCTTTCCCTTTCCCCCTTCTTTTTCCTCTTTCCCATCCTCTCATTTTTTCCTGTGGGTAGGTTTGAATTTCTGCTGAGAGCACCTTCAGGAGGGGGGGCACTGTGCCCCCCCTCCCCCCCCCCCCCCCCCCCCCCCCCCCCCCCCCCCCCCCCCCCCCCCGGCTGTTACGCCACTGCAGTCAACAATTCGGATTGGTTTTCACTGATAAAAATTAGTGTTTTTGTGCTAAAACTCAGCTGTTATGAATTGTGGAGGACTTTCAAACAACATACTCAACTTAGATTTTAAACAAAAAATCTAGCATGGCAGCATTGTCATATCGAAATTCAATGTTTTGGTCAAGCTTCCCGACCGTTTTAATTTTTCTAGCATTACCGGGCGCTATGGAGAATGGACATCTCAAATAAGATCGGTTGATCTGGATTTTTTTCAAAATTTTTTTTAAAGAAAAAATGGTTGGCAAATTTTATTCAAATACAGAATTTGCCAAAATGTGACCCAAATGTACGAGATTTTAGAGTCAATCGCTGAGAGCGGTAACCAGGATTTTTTTCTGGGGACGGATTTGTGGACCATATTTCCCTAAATGTGGACCTTTTTACCAGGGGGGTGTAAATTTGGCAAAATTTATCAAATATGTCTAGCTTTTTCAACCAACAAGTGTAAAAAACAAACATTCTTTTCACACCACGCTCCACTCGCAAACAGCATTTTTTGACCTTTTTGAAAACTTTGGGGTATAGGGGGAGAGGAGCCATCTGGTTACTGGGCCTGAACACAACACATTTCTTTGCTGTATATACAAGTGCCCCTACCAACATACAAAAAGTTCAATCTGTAATCCTCTGCCCCTACCATTTTTGAATGGTATCCCTGAGGAGCAGTAGCATAGCCAGGTCACTTGTCATCAGGGGGCAAAGGGTATTTTTTCCCGGTGAACACCAGTTTTGACCCGGTGGCATAGCTAGGTGTTTCATGTAACTTTTGATTTGCCGTCGAGTAAGAAAATGACAAGAGGGAGGGGGGGGGGGGGGGGGGCATTACAGGCGTTGTGTCCCCATACCGGGCCTGAAAAAACTGCAATTTCCAACTTATTTGCCTGTCTTTCTCCTTTCTGTCCGTTTTCCTTTCCCTTTTCCCTTTCCTTCCTTTTTTGTCTCAGGGCTCTTCTCCCTTTCTTACCCTTCCTTTACCTTCCCGTTTTCTGCTGCCTTCGCGCGATTTTCTGGTCAATGTTTTTCAGGGGGGGGGCACTCTGCCCCCTTGCCCTGTCTGGCTACCCTACTGCTGATGAGTGATATGACTTTTTGGGTGGGGACTTGTTGCTGTCAGATTTTCAGACATATTTTTGCCATTCCGGAACAACGTGGAAAATGGCTGACCTAATTTAACAAAGGTTAAATTCTGGAACTAATTTTTGGCAAATTTGGTCCACTTGAACATAAGATCTTGCCATTTTAAACTATAATGTAAGTCTTTTGAAGATAAAGAGAATTACATTTTGAAGTGGGTTGATAAGGCCAAATAAAAATAAAAACTAGTTTCTCGTCCTAACTTTTTGAAAAATGGAGGATGAGGGCAGTTTTTTTTTCTTTTTTTTTCTTCTCCAAAAATGGCGGATCCAAGATGGCGGATGCCCCTTTTTCCAAAACTGGTTTCGCTTTTTCCAACATGGTGGAAATGTTTTTGCTTCAAAATGGCCGCCACTTTTCTAAGACTAGCTTTATAACCTTAAAATGAGTACATTTCGCCTGTTGTGTTGTTTTTTGATTGTAACACAGGTTTTTTTATAAATATTGACACGTTCTCCATTAACAACATCAGTGTGATCTTGAAATTAAAATAAAAAAAAACTTTAAAAAAAACTTTAAAAAATAAAAAAAATAAAAACTTTAAAAAAAAAAAAACTTTTTTGGATGCGGCAGCCAAAACGGATGCGCGCGGGGACGAGAAACTACTATATTTTTTTATTTGGCCTAAGGTCCACCTGTTGAATATCATTCTAACTATTCACACAATAAATGTTGAAAAATTACATTGTCAAGATACATACCAGTATGTGATCAAATTATTTGGCAGCAAAGTGTGTTCTGCATTTTACTAGTATGGGAATTGGTTCACAAATTGCTGTTACAACTGTGACCTATTGTGCAGTACACATAAATAATACATAGTGGTAGTTATGGCGATAATTTAGTGCAATCAAGTCCTATATGTATTGGCTGCCCTTTATAGACCAATTCAAAACCGAAAATACTTGATCGTTTCCGAATATTCCGATTAGCAAATTGTCTTTGACATCAGTGGATGACTCCGAGTCATCCACAGAAAAACAAACATGTTTTCACCGGGGTGTCTTTAATAACCCGTGTGTGGATTGCGCTGGTATTGGTGAGAAAGTTGTATTTTGCGGTGTTTCAGGAACAAAAATGGTTAGGTAAAAGAGATCGGGGGTGATACCTTCACATTTTAACTTTCAGTTTGATACATTTTAAAGTTGCCAGTATCCACGCCATTGTTGATAAAAACAAATAGTCTCTCTACTAGTTTTACTTCTCATGGGTGTACGCTTGTGTGTAAACATAGTAAACTATTAGCATGCTACGAATGCGCACCAACTATTACGAAGAACTCACTACACACCTAGACCATGTGACCTGTTTTTCCGATGTTTTCGGATCTCACTTTGAAATGGTCTATTGGATTGGGCTTTGGGCAAAATACCAGAAGAATGTAACACATGACAGCTATTACAGATAGTGCCTTCTCACATCACAAGAGGAAAGTACAAAAGGCACATATCTGCAATAGCTGCTCTGAGTTACATATCAATTGCTCAGCATAGAGGCTGTCTTAAATGTAGCACCTGGCAGCTATTGGATATAGGACCTTGTGGCTCTACACCTTCGATTCATAGGCCTATACTGAAAAGTTTAAAAGGCCAGGTATTTAACACTTCCCATGCGGCAGGCGTCTGCAGACGACATTGCAAAATGTCACAAAATGTTTCAAAAAATGTTATTTTTCAAAAATGTAATTACCATATTTGGAATCACCATGTAATCTGCATTGAAATAAGTGCAAACATTCCTTGTATTGGTTCAGCAATCCTTGAGATAGACCTTAAAAGTTTGGAATGGTTTCTGAAAATTATTTTTTGTATAATATGGTAAAACCAATAGCCGTGTGGAAAATGTTAACCAGGAACAACCCATGGCACTTTGCCAGGGGCTCTGCCATTTCCTGAATACCGAAGACTACAACTTACATTTTCTGGGTAATAGAATGAGATCCGATTCCCAATATCATATTTAATTGTTAATCTAATATTAAATACAGTATCAAATCCCTGGCATGACCCCATCTCCCAATTGGTGGATCTAGATCATTTGGTGGGATCATGTCTAGACAATACAATGACAAACATAATTTGCCTTGTTTTGTCGATTGTCGGAGAATTGCCAAGAGGTATATTACAGAAACGTATCCTGCGGGTGAATCCCCATGAGGCACAGAGCAACTGTTTTTTCATACATGAGTTGAGAAAAATTCACTTTATTCCGTTTGAATATGGGAAAGCAAAAGTAAATTCATTTAAATAGAAATTGATAGAAATTTGATAATTTTGATGCTCATTTCAGACTCCTCAAAATCAAGGGATCATGTTACCTTAATTAGCAATAAAATCATGTATAAAGCCTTGGCCTACACACTTGTGACCGAGATTTATCAAGCCAAAACTATATGATACACAATATTTTTGTCATCCTATTTTTTGTCATCCAAAATGTTGCCCTTACAAGTGACAGCTTATAAGCTTCTTTTGCTCAAAAAGAAGGGTAAAATATGATCACAGGATGTACACTGTGCCCTGTTATACTGAGGTGGCCCCCTTCCCCCATCACCATGAAACTTGGCGCATCCACCAGTCAGAAGTACTGCTGTGCCATACAATTTTGACGACAAAACTTCCTTTCTGTGACATATATCTCAACTTCAAAGTCATGGGTTGAGTAGTTTGATGGGTTTGTACCGTACATAAACAAATTGCCTAATGTTGTCCCAAAACATGAGTCTATAACAGTAGCTAATGTTTTCCCTCAACAGCTGACTATTAACCCAAAATTGAAGTCATAATGATATTACATATCAAAACATGCCATGATAAATTGAGGTACAGGGTGTCCCACAAGTTCCAATACCTTTGTAAGGCTTTAATCTCCGCTAAAATGATATGCAATTTAAAAACTGAAAACATATTTGGATACAGAAAACTTATATAAACAGCAATCTGTGTTGTTAAAGTACAGACAAAACTTCCTCATATTTCTGTAACATATCAAAACTTCAAAGTCTGTGGGTTTGAGCAGGGTGATGGTATTGTACCATACCTAATTCTTTGCTGTTCTGACATACCGGCACATCACAACAGAAATAAGTCAAGAGATGTGCCTGTATGTCAGAACAGCGACGATATAACTTGCCTAATGTTGTCAAAATACGAGTAGCTAATGTTTGTACCATACAAAAAGAATTTGCCTAATGTTGTCAAAACATGAGTCTATAACAGTAGCTAATGTTTTCCCTCAACAGCTGACTAACCTAAAAATTGAAGTCATAATGATATTACATAAAATCAAAACATGCCATGATAAATTGAGGTATACAGGGTGTCCCAAAAGTTCCGATGCCTTTGTAAGGCTTTAATCTCCACTAAAATGATATGCAATTTAAAAACTGAAAACATATTTGGATGCAGAAAACTTATATTAACAGCAATCTGTGTTGTTAAAGTACAGACAAAACTTCCTCATATTTCTGTGACATAACCATAAATCTCAACTTCAAAGTCATGGGTTAGAGCAGTATGATGGTTTTGTACCATACATATAACTTGCCTAATGTTGTCAAAACATGAGTCTAACAGTAGCTAATGTTTTCCCTCAACAGCTGACTATTAACCCAAAATTGAAGTCATAATGATATTACATGTCAAAACATGCCATGATAAATTGAGGTACAGGGTGTCCCAAAAGTACAGATACCTTTGTAAGGCTTTAATCTCTGCTAAAATGATATGCAGTTTAAGATCTTAAAACATATTTGGATAGAGAAAACTTATTATTAACAGCAATCTGTGTTGCTAAAGTACAGACAAAACTTCCTCATATTTCTGTGACATAACCATAAATCTCAACTTCAAAGTCATGGGTTAGAGCAGTGTGATGGTTTTGTACCATACATAATTTGCCTAATGTTGTCAAAACATGAGTCTGTAACAGTAGCTAATGTTTTCCCTCAACAGCTGACTACTAACCCAAACTTGAAGTCATAATGATATTACATATCAAAACATGCCATGATAAATTGAGGTATACAGGGTGTCCCAAAAGTACAGATACCTTTGTAAGGCTTTAATCTCCACTAAAATGATATGCAGTTTAAAACTGAAAACATATTTGGATACAGAAAACTGAATTAACAGCAAGATGTCGTCAGCCTGCTTCGATAATTGCCTATCTCACTTTTCAGCGAAATTGAGCTTTTTGCATAAATCATGACTTCATTATGCACATGATGTTATAATACCTAAGTCATTGACCAATCAAAAGTGTTGATAAATGCACAATTTCAATTCTGTCTAAGTCAGCATTGTGAGTTAGGAAGATTGTAATAATGATGTAAAAAGTTTAAAATGGGTCATATTAACTTGTATGGCCTATAACAAGCCGCATTTCACTTAAAGGTATATCCCCAACCTAATTCTATCCAACAGTTACTGCTACTGTTGGAATTCACCTGCATTATTCATGTTGCTATTCAACATATCCTCAGCCTGCTTCGATAATTGACTCACTTTTCATATTTTTATTGTTTTCTAAAAACTAGAAAAAATGAGTTAGGCAATTATCAAAGCAGGCTGACGAATTGAGTTGCCCAAGTACAGAAGAAAGTTTTCTGAACTGTAATTTGAAAAACTGCGCTTTCATATAAATGTGTAGTTTAACGAGCTTATTTAATGAATTGAAGGGAGAGAGGTAGTGAGGAAAAAGGTCTTCTATGGTGATCCTACATTTTCACATAGAAATAATCCTTGTATGAACATTAATATTAATGAGGACAAGCTGTTATACTGTACACTGGGATATTTTTGGGCTACATTAATTTTCGCACTTACTTTTGCCCTCCAAGCAGCTACCGCAAAAAATAAAAACATGCAAACATATTTATTTTGTGTATAAGTCTATGTAATGAACTTTCAAATCGTGAATCTAAAAACAAGCGACGAAATAAAACGGCTGAAAATCTGCAAAGTGCGAAAAATGTAATTGCGCGAAAATTACCACTTTTACAGTAAGTTAGCCTTTTTGCAAAATCCATGTGAGGAACCAGCAGTACCTGATGATACAGCTACACACACCTGGCATTCTGCAAGTTGAATGCATTTATAGCATTGTGAGTAATGTCACCAAAACTGGTAGCATTGTGTTATATATTGAGGGGCCTACGAAAAGGGGACGAATTTGGTATCAAAATAGTTTACAAGTTTTCTCTATCTATTGAATATGTGTAATATATTTTTTAGTTTTATACTGCAAATTATTTTCCTGAAGAAATAAAACATTGAAAAAGCATCAGAACTTTTGGGAGTGTGGTACATTGTATGGTATTGGTATCGTATGAACATAAACTTTGGCAAAGGGGCCTTCTTTCGTCTTTTGATTTGGTTTATAGTGAGGGACACTGGCAAAAAGCTGTGATTTATGGACAGGCTTGCTGAAATTGGGATAGAACAGTAGTAGTGTGACACAACTCCGGATTAGATCATGCCCAAAGCCCTCCGATCTTATTCTTAGCCATCTCAGTTCTAAGATCCCTATGAGATATTTATACTTAGTTAGCACAAAAACATTTCCTCCTGGTACCGTCACTCCCAGAACTTGCAGATATCCCTGCTTGTGTAAACTTCATGAAAAAGGGTATAATCCACAATATATTTTATGACATTTAGAAAGTGTCCATAAAATGGTTAAAAAGAGGTGTTTTTTCAGACAAATGTCCCTTTTTGGTGCGAAACAAGGGGTCAAATGAACAAAATTTTCCTTGAAACGCCGTCAAATAGGGGGTATTTCAACCTGGGAGAACGATCATGCATACCCCTCTGAATACAAAGAGAAAACACCGGGTTTCAAAATGCTGTAATGTTCTGCACAGCAGAAGTGGAAACTGTGTGCTCTGCATAGTTTCATCTTAATCCCTATAATAGGCTAGTTCAGACGGCCACTAAGCTCGAGAATATTTATTCTCGAGCTTAAATATTTTTTACTGCTAACCCAGAGTGTCTGTCCACATGACAAACTTAAGCTCAAGAATAGGGACAGTACTGAGGTAGCTTCAAAGTTAGCTCAAGGTCATGCGACTCTTCATTTTGCAGTAAGACCTGGGTCACAGGTCATAAATCTCACTCGCGGTTAGCATTACGATGGATTCACACGGCGCACACACTCTCGGTTAACTCTCGTTTAGTGCTTCGGGGTTAGTTAAGTGTAAGATCTTTTAGGGTTAATATTCCAACTTTATACTCGGGGTTATTTAACCATGATCAATTCACACGGCCGTTAACCAAGAGTTTTACCTCTAGGTTAGCGAATTTGACGTTTACCAAGAGGTTAGCGTCCCTGTCGGAACGCACCTATTATAAACAAAGGTACATTTATTTATTGAAATAGTCTGCTGGATGTGCATTCATAGAATATACACAGGATATACTGATAACCACAAATGTTTGTGTGCATTTAAATTTCGCTAATTTCGCGAGGAGCACATACTCGTGAAAATGTCATGCTGCGAATATTTCCAATCTATGTCCTTAGGCCACATTTTTTTTGTTATGTTGTCCTCGACCGCCCGCTCGTAAGATTTAGGGCCGCTCATTTTTATTTATTTTTTGAAAAAAAATCAGATTCTTTTTTTTCTTCAGAGATTTTTTTTTTTCAGTTTTTTTTTCAGATTTTGTTCAGATTTTTGTTTAAACAGTTTAAATGGCATTGAATATTAAATTAAGTGTTTATAACATATATGTGCGACTCTTAAGAGTGATTTCAACTTCTTGTTGGCTGAACTTTGAGCTTCCGCTGGTAAAAGAAAAAGAAAATTAAAAAAAATAAAAATCCGCCCGCCCGCCCGCCCCTCCTCTCTGAAAGTTGTGGAGGACAACATAACAAAAAAAAATTGGGCCTTATAGCAGTGCATTGCAAAGTTATACAGTGCAACTCCAGAGTTTACATTCGCGAAACTTTCATGCCATGAATTAGGCCAGTATTGCTGATTCGTGACATTTTGAACTTGTGAACATTTCTGGTTATACAGTCTCCGCCCACACATTTTGGTCAAGTTCAATGACATACATAGACAGGTGTACACATAGGCAACACTCGCTACGGAGTCTACAATTGAAGCAGTGTGTCATAATTTATAACAAGGAATACATATTCCTTAACTCTAACCCCTAGGCCACTTTTTTCAGAATTTTTTTCTGCGGCGATAAGTGACCCAAAATATCGCTGCGACACCCCCTGCGCCAAGTATATAGGCTGGGGCCAGAATTTCTGCGAAAAACTTCCACGCCGGATGGAAAAAAGAGCCTGGCTCGTTGGATTTAGTGCAATCAAAGAATTTGCTGTAAATGTTGTAGTGTTCATCTTACATCACTTGTTGTAAGCGCTTTCAACCTCCAGGTATAGCGCATCACAAATACTTGTTGTATTTATGTACAGTATGTATGTATCTTCAGGATAACATTATTTATGTGGATTTACCCTTTAAAAGCCCCTGGAGTTATGACAAATTACCCATGGTCCCAAGGAAAAACCCATGAACCAGGAGCAAATTTGTGTAAAAAGTAGTTCCTGATTCTTAATTCCTTATTTCAAGTCTTGGACATATCTTGCGGGCATTCTTACTAAATATCTACACATACAACATGTTATCATGGCCTGTGTCAATTAATGGTGACATCATCCATGATGATATCTCTATTAAAGTCTGATTCATAACCAGCGGGTTCTGTTGCAGGATGTCCCCAAAGTGAAACATATGTGATGCAGCACATCGAAAGGGGGGACTTAGCAGGTAAAGTCAATTTTGAGTTTATTATTTGTGCTCTTAAAGTTTTATTCAAGCTTTAAAATGTGACATTTATATGAATATGAAAATGTGACATTTATATGAATATGAAGGAAATAATAGAAATAAATATGCAGCCAGAATCCCCCCTCCCCCCCCCCCCCCCCCTAATTTTAACCATATCCCTCCCTGATATTTTTATTTCCAATAATATGCTGTGAATATATACTATTACACAACATAACATTTTATATTTTGGCCTAGCCTGCAGTTATGTAAACTCGTGGGTTACCGACTTCTGGCTTAATAATAACTTATCTTACACTCCTTGCAGGCATTGTTATGGGTATTTGACTGAACAAACCAAATGTTTTCACGGCCTATGCCAATGATGACATTAAGATCACATTCAAGTTGATACCTCTATCATCATATGATGCATTTATCATAGCAATTCCACTGCCCCGGGATACAGGTATATTGGGCGGGATATTGGGAACTTGAACAAGTAATGTAATTTTGGATATCGCTTTAAAGAAGGAGCCCACCATATAATTGCCAGTTAAAGGCATATTATGTAATCTTTTCCAGGGGGCGCCCTTTATTCATGATTTTTTTTAGAAAGTAGATTTTCTTGCAAATTTACATTTCTGATCATAAATCATAAATATATTCTGAGTTACAGAGTGATACGATTCCTAATTACTTCAAAATCATGGTTTTAGAATGAATTTAGAGTGAAAAATAAACTGTTTATTTGCCACTCTTTAAAAATCCTGAATAGAGGGCGCCCCCTGGAAAAGATCACATAATATGCTTTTAACAATGGGGAAGCCCGCTGTCCCGCTCTAGACAGCCAGTTCCTTAGGGAAGGTCCTGACAAATCATAGATAAAATCCCTGACACTATGTTCACATGTAGGCCCCATAAAGCTAATTTTACTAATCAGTTCCCTATACCTCCACAGAAACGACTGTGATTACTTTTACATAACACTTGGTAGACCTCCTGTTTGATCCCAATATTTGAGGTGATTTAGTTCCCAGGATAAAGCCCAGGGGGGGGGGGGGTCTCACATTGAGATGGTATAGATGCCTGCCTTTTGGGGTGTTTTTTTGCAAAAATTGGTATAGCGATAGGGTGTTTTCATCACAGACCAAAGCGCCCAATCAGCATAAATTGGGTGTATTTTGAGGCATTTTTTGTAAAAAGCACCCAATTTGTGCAAAATAGGGTGCTTTTCTAACAAAATTGGTATATTGATGGGTGGGAAATTGGCTCAAAAATAGGTATATAGAAAGTCAAATTTTTGAAGTCCGGCAGGCACATCCATGTACGATTTTGGCAAAAGTACCCCCCGGGTTTGCCCCGGGATAAAGCCCAGCTATACTAGGTATGCAGGGACAATATTGAAAAAGAAATATATTAGGCCAATGCTGTACCACGTGTATTTCACAATATTATGCTAATTTTGTATTACACTGCATTTAAACCTGATCTATTACATAAATTCCTGAGTATTAGGCTCCTGAACCAATATTGATTACCTTACATTGAACATTCATATCCTTGTAATACCACAGACAAACTTTGCTTTAGACCACCTGAGTTTGTCAAAGACTTATAGACCTGTTCACACAGACACAGCATCTTGAGTTCTCAAGTTATTGGTTTGTTGGTCATAATCTGTTAATCTGTGAGTTGTGTCCAAATGAAAGCTGAAACATTGATTACCTCAAGTTCCCAAGTTAGCAACCCCCCCCCCCCCCCCCCCCCCCCCCCCCCCCCCCCTCCTACTATGAACTTGTGCAACCATATGTTCCAAGGCATCGTGGGCTACACTCTTCAAAACGAGGGCTTCTTCAAGAAAGATTTGCAAAACGTTAGTGGGGACACCAAAGTTTGCAGGTCACAGCACCATAACTTTGGAATAGCTTGCCTGAATATGTGAATTAAAAAACTGTCAATCTCTGTACATGTTTTTAAGAAAAACCTGAAGACATGATATTTGTACTCGAAGCATTTGCTTGATGTGACTCTTCTCATCACTGTTCTTATGCATTTTAATTAGAGAATAAAGGTATTGTTTTTAGACCGTACCCGTGTTATATTGTCTGACATAAATGCAGATGATAGTATTATTTTAAGTCGAACAACGACGCCACAGGCGGAGTTGTTCTACGCAAAAAATAATACTACCGAACGCATTTATGTCAGACAATATAACACGAGTACGGTCTAAAAACAATACCTTTATTCTCATTCTTAAACAATCATACTGAAGACATTTATCAAAGAAATAAGTGCAATTTATTGTCCACATTTGACAACTTTTACCCCTTCTAGGATCGAATAACCCACAAACATTCAATCCCATGCGATGAGTACACCATGCGTAATCGTCGCGGCGCCGGCATAAACGCAGGAGAGGCGCCAAAGACGCATGGAGCAAACCACGCATTGTGAAGGTCGGACGCATTGTTAAAACGTAAGCCCGGCCACCTCCCCGTGTTAAGTTGTCTCATCTAAATGTCGCCGATTTCTCTGAGATCCAATGAGATTGCTTACACTTTCTTAGCTGTTTAAGAATGTCTTTTTATGGTGTTTTGGGTTTTTATGTAGAGAAACGCCATGAGCGTCACTTGCAGCGGATAAGGTGATTTGTAAATTACCATTATTATTATTATTATTACTACAAGTGAATGTGAAACTCAAGATTGTGAGCCCTTTGTGGACACAACGCATAAGAGTTGAAAGTGTATATTTAAACATTTAAATATTAGATTTAGCACACTTAAGTACATATCATGTATTTGCACAAGGGCAACATACTTTAATCTCTTGTCATCAGTAGTAACGCACCTGGATTACCCAAACCAGGCCCAACATTATGCATCACATGTTTGATATCCATCTATGGGTCAAGATTATGAAATATACACAACTGTTGAATCAAAATAGTTGTATTTGCCAAATTTGTTTCACAAAGTATGCAAACAGGATTCCAGGGATTAACCACCTATCATCTGAAACAAATTTAAGGACCTGATAATAAAATTCTCCTGTCAACATGGAATATAACTATTTGTAGGATCCACACCACTAAATACATCCCCTATGCCTACTGTGTAAAATGGCCCCTCTCGTATATAAAGCGACTGATTATTCCAATTTTCATTTCGGAAGAAGATCATGGTCTTAGCATTTCTGCAAGCAAGACAAGGCGGTTCTCGAACGGCGCGTCTCGCCTGTTCATCAAAAGTGACTTGAAAGAAATGATGATGAAACATATGATACAATGTAGCACTGTCACAGAGGTATGCATTGTAGTTAATGCAAGGGATGTAATACCTTGAAAAATTTAATCAACAAAAAGAACACACCAACCCCCTTCCCTACCTACCTTACCAAATCACATCAAGATAGGCCTTACAGATCTTATTTGACCCCAGATGACCTTAAAAAATTAACCAGCAAAAAAAACACACCATCCCTCTTCCGTCCACCTAATTCCATCAAGATAGGCCTTACGGATCTTATTTGACCCCAGATGACCTTGAATGACCTTTGATGACCTTGAAAATGTAATCAGGAAAAAGAACACACCACCCCCTTCCCTCCACCAAATCCCATCAAGATAGGCCTTACTGATCTATTTGACCCCATATTTGACCCCGATGACCCCGAAAAATTAATCAACAAAAAGAACACACCACCCCCCTTCCCTCCACCAAATCCCATCAAGATAGGCCTTACTGATCTATTTGACCCCATATTTGACCCCCGATGACCCCGAAAAAATAATCAACAAAAAGAACACACCACCCCCCTTCCCTCCACCAAATCCCATCAAGATAGGCCTTACTGATCTATTTGACCCCCGATGACCCCGAAAATTAATCAACAAAAAGAACACACCATCCCTCTTCCGTCCACCAAATTCCATCAAGATAGGCCTTACTGATCTATTTGACGCCATATTTGACCCCCGATGACCCCGAAAAATTAATCAACAAAAAGAACACACCACCCCCCTTCCCTCCACCAAATCCCATCAAGATAGGCCTTACTGATCTATTTGACCCCATATTTGACCCTGATGACCCCGAAAAATTAATCCAAAAAAAAGAACACCACATCCCTCTTCCGTCCACCAAATCCCATCAAGATGGGCCTTACTGATCTATTTGACCCCCGATGACCCCGAAAAATTAATCAACAAAAAGAACACACCACCCCCCCTTCCCTCCACCAAATCCCATCAAGATAGGCCTTATTGATCTATTTGACCCCATATTTGACCCCGATGACCCCGAAAAAATAATCAACAAAAAAGAACACCCCATCCCTCTTCCGTCCACCAAATCCCTTCAAGATAGGCCTTTACTGATCTATTTGACCCCATATTTGACCCCCGATGACCCCGAAAAATTAATCAACAAAAAGAACACACCACCCCCCTTCCCTCCAACAAATCCCATCAAGATAGGCCTTACTGATCTATTTGACCCCATATTTGACCCCTGATGACCCCGAAAAATTAATCAACAAAAAGAACATACCATCCCCCTTCCCTCCACCAAATCAAATCAAGATAGGCCTTATGGATCTTATTTGACCCCATATTTGACCCTGATGACCTCTGGTGACCTTGAAGATTTAATCAGCAAAAAGAACACACCACCCTCCTTCCCTCCACCAAATCCCATCAAGATAGGCCTTACTGATCTATTTGACCCCATATATGACCCCCGATGACCTTGAATGACCTCCGATGACCTTGAAAATTTAATTAGCAAAAAGAACACACCACCCCCTTCCCTCCACCAAATCCCATCAAGATCGGCCTTACGGATCTTATTTGACCCTATATTTGACCCCGATGACCTTGAATGACCTACAATGACCTTGAAAATCTATTCAGCAAAAGAACACCCCACCCCCTTCCCTGACACCAAGTCCCATCAAGATAGGCCTTACGGATCTCTAGATATCGCGTCACAACGCGTCTCAAAAGTTTTAAGCATATTTGACCCCGATGACCTTGTATGACCCCCGATGACCTTGAAAAATCAATCAGCAACAGAACGCACCACCCCCCCCCCCCCCTTCCCTCCACCAAGTCCCATCACGATAGGCCTTACGGATCTCCAGATATCGCGTCACAAAGGTATTTCTTAGCACACGGCAGACGCCATACGGAAGACGCCGGACAGAAATAGTGATAACATAGTCTCTTTCTGATTACATCAGGCGAGACAAAAAAAGGGTAAGGTCAAGGCAACATTTTTGAGATATGCGTCGTCAAAGATGCGCATGCCCAGGCCACAGTAATTCTAATCAATCATTGAATTTCCTAAAATGACTCAATAATCATATATACAAAGTTGGTCAAAAGAAAATAATTTGCACAA
Source organism: Ophiura sarsii (assembly GCA_035610835.1). Classification (NCBI taxonomy): domain Eukaryota; kingdom Metazoa; phylum Echinodermata; class Ophiuroidea; order Amphilepidida; family Ophiuridae; genus Ophiura; species Ophiura sarsii. The sequence goes on from CM069449.1 coordinate 62,526,841, forward strand.
ATATTGTTTGATAATTATCTTCATTTAATAATCATTTGACTAAAAATTCAGCCAAAAACACAACTTCTGGAACATTTTCATATCGTTCACTTAGACCAGGGTAATCACACCAAATTCAACAGGCCTTTCATAATCTGGGTCTGATCTGGGTCCTTTTGCATAAAACTTAAGATTCATCATAAGAAGAGTTACTCTTCTGAAGTTTTTAACTCTTTTTAGGAAGATTGTTTGAGAATTTGTGAGTTTATCTTCACGATATAAACTTAGGTATCAAACTTTGGAACTTGGCCCTTCTTCCTAAAGCTCAACTTAGAAAGTCTTCAATATTCTTCTTAACCAGGCTGAAGAACTCTTCCTATGTTCACTTAAGATTAATCATATCTTTTATGCAATAGGGCCCTGCTCTATTATATATTTAGTGGTGTGGACTCTGTAAGCTTACCTCCATAGTAACCTCCAACCAGTGCACAAGTTCTCCTGTCACTACGTATCTGGTATCCTGGGTTGCACCCGCACCTGTATCCACCCAGTGTATTCTGACATATCTGCTGGCATAGACCGTTGTACCTAGAACACTCATCAACATCTGTGGAGGAAACAATTTAATGAATAAATGTATGATTCCAAGCCCGGATTCCAAGATATAGCTTGGTTAGACATGAGAGACCGTTGTGTATTCAGATAAACTAAATTAACAGTACACGCTTACTTCCAACAAACAACAAGCATGTTTTAACATGTTTGTTGGAAGTAGGAGTAAGTCAACTTAGCCAGGCACTTACTAAGTGTCTAAATTAACCCGAACCCCTCATGGGGATTTGTAGCAATGTAAGATTCCAATGCCCAATTCCAAGATCTAGCTTGGTTGGACATAAGAGAACATTGTGTATTCAGATAAACTTGATGCACAGTACACACCTACTTCCAACAACAACAAGCATGTTCAAACATACTTTTTGTTTGTTGGGAATAGGAGTAGTCAACTTAGCCATGCAAGCATTTACTAATTGACCATGTCTAAATGAACCCTAACCCCTCATGGGGGTTTGTAGCAATAGCTAACAGGGGAAACATGGGACTAAGGACAGGAAAAATGGTGTGTGCCGCCCCCAGGAATCGAACCTGGACTGTCAGGGCCAGAGTCCAGGTGATCGTGCATCACGCTATGGGGGTCGAGCTCCTAAAATTAAATTTCTGGAGCCTGTATTGGGGAATGGGGTGCACCGGCAGGGTGCTTCTGTTGGATTTTGTTGGATTTAGCAGGGTTAAGGAACCCTTCTAAGCTTTTTGCTTGAATTTGAAACCACATATCCAGTCAAGCATTGGCAGCTAACTTGACCATTCAAACTAAACCTTCGACATGTGAACTTTAAAAGCTATAGTTCCATCTCCCCCAACTACATATCCAGTCAGACATTGTTAGCTGATAGATCAACCAGTCAAATTAGATCTTCCAGCTACAACATATCAAACATTGGCAGTTAACTGACCAACACGGTCAAATGTACCTTCCACAATAAACTATATAATATGACAAATGGAAGAAAAAAATATTAACAAATTGTGTTACTTTTTTCATTTCCGGAAATTATTTGTATGGCCTTATTTCCGGAATTCCAGCAAATTTCCGGAAGTCTTGCATCCCTGTGTATGCACCAATACCTTGAGTGCGCACGCGCTTGCTGCAATTAGTAGTAAAGGACATGGCTACGTCATCGTCTCGCAATAGATCCTCAGCAACCATGTACCTAGTCGGACACTGAGAGCTAACTTGACTAATTCAAGTTAACTACAATCTCGGCCAATATTGTTGGAACACTTTTATACGTGTGTAAAAAAACTCCCCCTCTCCCCCTGGATCAATGTTGAAACGTAATTTTTGTGTTACGGGATACTGGAAGGGGTCAACATTGCCCAGTGGGGTGGGGGAGTTATTCATGTTGATGAAAGGCTTCAAGCTTTCCGTCAAAGACAGCAATGTTTCGATAGTGTACATTTTGCGCAAACAGGAACGCATGAAAGCGTAATTATTACATGGATGTTCCAACTAATTATGGCCGCGATTGTAGCTTCCATACTCAGAGATGTGACTGAGTGATTGAGAGATTTCCTGAAAAATTGCGAAGGGCAAAGTGTAGCGAGCGAAGCGTAGCTCTCGCACCTCACGGCCAGGGGGTCCAGGGATATAGAGTATCACCCCCCCCTAAAAAAACATGTTTGACTCTTTTTATGCTGAAATATCGTCATCCGATTCCGGAAATGCAACAAAAAAAAAAATAATAATAATTTTTTTTTTTTTTTTTCCTTCCGGATTTTTTTTTTATGGCCTAATTTCCGGAATTCCAGAAATTTCCGGAAAAATCCCATCTCTGCATACTTACCTTTACAGCTAGTTCTATCTTCAGCCACCACATATCCAGTTGGACATTGACAGCTAATCTGACCAGTCAAACTTGATCTTCCACACCGGAATCTGCACCCCATTGTATCACAAGTATTACCTGTTGTACCACGGGTAAACGGGCTGTAATTTGTGCCTGTATTGGGTGAGGATTGGTCACCTGATGGTCTAGCATTGGGGTTGCTGCTGCCAGGATCCGGTTGAGTTTGACTGGTTACAACCGGTCTGGTCTGGTAGCCTTGCCCTTGGACATAGGTGGGTACTTGTCTCACACTACCGAATACGTATGTTGAGCCACCTATACGCAAAAAGTGAACAAATGGAGAATGTGTTTAATAGATTTATCATGGAATGATGCTATAAGAAATGGCAGAAGCTATACAGCCGATGATCGGGCAGCTATTTTGGGGAAAACTATACAGCCGATGATGTGTACTTCTATAAACGCTAACCTTGTTGTAGCAAATCATCCAAGCGACACAGTTCTTTCCCATAGCCCTGTGGGGTCAATCTAAATTGGGCCCACTATACCGGAGGAATTCTGTTATTAGTCGGCCCCATGCACCTCGGCCCTCCGGCGCCTGCGGTTCTGTTTCTTACTAGCGCTACCGCGGGTGCCCGGGATGGACGGCTGTATAGCTTTTCTCTAAATGGCTGCCCTATCATCGGCTGTATAGCCACTTCCATAAGAAATTGGTGAGAAAAATGTATTTGTTATCTCTCCGCGAGTAAAAGTAATCCAAGAGTAATGATTTTGGCAATAGACACATGCTTTTTGTCATTTTATGTGCAATGCTTTTGTTGCGTTCTTGTTAGCCTGTCTAAACAGTTATATATTAATTTGATGTTGTTCTACTTTTAAGGACACAATATCGATTGTATCACAACATCCCATTTTTCAAAAATAGGTGGTTGTCCGGTTGCCCGAGACTACCAAAATGAGCCACTGACAACCGAAATTGACTTTGAAGTTGAACGGCGGACAACCAAATATCTTGCAAGAAATTAACACATAATATTTTAGAGAACTGTGAATTTGTATTTGTTTTATTTGTTCATTTATTTGCGGTCGAGTGGGTTTAGACAGCACTGTTGGTTAGTTATCAAGCTCAATTTTTCGCGCCAGTTAAAGGGGCATTGAGAGATACGTATAGGAGTGCGCCCTCAATTATCCTGGAAATCAGTTTTTTTGCATCAAAGGAATGCTTAGGCATACTAACTACCATCTGAAACAGTTTTACAACATTCGCCGTTTATCATATAAAATTTCATGATTTTCTTAGTGTGTCGATATGATCATATCAAAACTAAGGTGCTGAATTCTGAAGTTTTTAGTCACAGACTTTCGCGGCAAATCTCAACCCGGAAGAGCCATTATTTGCTTAGTTTGGCATGAAGGCAATGTCGGAATTGTATGATATTTTGGATTTGGGCTATGTTGATGATTATCTTTACGTTATTTGCTCATTTAGTATCTATACATCTCTCAATGCCCCTTTAAGTGATACCGCGTCACGAGTCCCCCCTCCTCAAATCTCTTATAATGCGGCGGCAGCAATCCTTAGCCTGGTAAAAATAAAATTCCACAGGGAAAAAGTTAAAGTCTACCTAGAAAATTACCCTTTGCCCCCTGAAAAATACCCCAGATACGCCACTGATGTCTTCCACAAGGGGTGGAATAGCCACATTTTAACTGTGTGACACACTTCATCTGCCAAAGCTCTCTTGACTCCTTAGGTCAATCTGTATACAATGTAACACAAAGACTGCAGATACCTGCTGGTTGTAAAATTAATATCAAATGAGTCAAGTTGTACAATTGACATGTCCTTCTCTGTATGAGGCTTGCCAAATATTTATGGGAAAACTTCCCAAGTACTTCGGTCAGAGAATCTGAATTGTGTAAAAATGGTTATTAATTATTAGTACAAAACCAACATGGATTTACTCGGCATTCAATAGGGGTGGACATGGATTGAAAATACCCCAGATACGCCACTTGACCAACACATGCGCACCCACACAGTTCGACTATCTTCAGGTACTGAAGTTTGAACTTTAACCGGAAGAAGAAGATGTCTTCCATAGGGGGTGTATCTTCCATAGAGGTGTCTATGGATTTTGTATGGAATAGCCATATTTTAACTGTGATACACTTTATCTGCCAAAGCTCTCTTGAATTCTTAGGTCAATCTGTACAGGGTGGTTCAATAAAACCTTGACAGTTTTTTGAAGCCTTTTTTTAGAAATTCTGTAGATTTAAAAAAAAATCATTTTCAATATTCATCAACTATATGATCTTGACCATCTATGCTGAAAATATCATTACAAATAACCTTACGGTTGCAAAATAACAGCTATTTGAACAAAGTCTGTCCCATTTCACTCTGTCCACGGGTACTGATTTCGCGACGTTACAACCAGTGTGGTTCAATAAAACGTTGACAGTTTTTCAAAGCCATATTTTTAAAAAAATGTGGGATTTGAGTGTTGTTTTTTTACATATTCCTCAAAAATATCATCTTGGCCGTCTATGCTGAAAATGTCAATGTTAATAATGCTATGGCGGCAAAATGATAGCTATTTGAAGAGAATCTCTCCCAATCTCTTTGCCCACGAGTAAGTCTACGGGAAATGCCCAGCAAGATAACATTAAATGGCATCGTCACTGTTAAGGCATAGAGCATAGGCAATTACACATCCAATCTATGAAAATCAATAATTCTAATAAGGGTCACGTGGTATTATTATTACGTATTGATTTCACACCTGAATAGATAGTTAAGATGTTAACAATTACATTGGTTTCACCTGGCGGGATCTTTAAATCTTAGATTACTTGCATACAATTCATCATTCAGTATTCAATGTAACGTCGCGAAATCAGTACCCGTGGACAGAGTGAAATGGGACAGACTTTGTTCAAATAGCTGTTGTTTTGCAACCGTAAGGTTATTTGTAACGATATTTTCAGCATAGATGGTCAAGATCATGTAGTTGATGAATATTGAAAAAGATTTTTTTATAAATCTACAGAATTTTAAAGTAAAATGGCTTCAAAAAACTGTCAAGGTTTTATTGAACCACCCTGTATACAATGTAACACAAAGACTGCAGATACCTGCTGGTTGTAAAATTAATATCAAATGAGTCAAGTTGTACAATTGACATGTCCTTCTCTGTATGAGGTTTGCCAAATAGTTATGGGAAAACTTTCCAAGTACTTCGGTCAGAGAATATGAATTGTGTAAAGATGGTTATTAAGGCCAACAACAACAAAAATTGACTTGCCCTCTCAGGGCCAGAGTCTGGGTCGGACGGCCGGATTTTTTTTGTTTGTTTTTTGAAAATGTTTGAAAATTTACTGCACAAAAGCACGGTTTTAAAGATTTTTTTTTTTTAATTTAAAAAAAACCCAAAAAAAACATTTTAAACAAGCATATACTACTCAAAAACATGTTTTCAACTTTCTTTATCATTATGTGCTTCTTTCAACAAATTTTTCTTTTTTTTTTACTTTGGAAAAAAAAAAATAGCGACCCTAGATTTCCGAAAATTCAGATCAGTCGGAAAGGGCAAGCCAACTTTTTTTTTTGTTGGCCTAATTATTAGTACAAAACCAACATGGATTTACTCGGCATTCAATAGGGGTGGACATGGATTGAAAACAGCCTGGGCAAATGTTGTTGAACTGACCCATAATCGTGAACCAAAAGTTTAATCTAGATTATATAACGCATGAAAATATTCCTGTCATTTTATTGGTGGAAACTGCATCACGTGACATAAAATAGTTTCACCTTTTCACCCAAATAACGGGTCAAGCGGTCAATAGTACATTTTGATGGGAGCTTTTGGACCTGGCGGTCAATAGTACATTTTGATGGGAGCTTTTGGACCTGACAGTCGCCCGCTTTCCCCCGACTCGCCCACGCCCCACGCCTACGCCCATCCCTACCTTCATTTCGTGAGACGATGAGAAAGTAAACAAAACGCGCCGTCTGCATCAATTATCCAGAATTTCAACTTTCATGGATCGGTTACATTCTATAACCATCCTAATAACTAGCTAAAACTATAGCTTGAAGAATAACTGTAAATATGTTGACATTTTCGCTATTTAAAAACCTACATTTCGTGTTCGGACTGATTATATAAACCTAGCCTAGCCTAGGCTAGGTCCAGCAGCTTGTCTTGACCCACCGCTGGCCTAGCCTAGTATTATAATAGGACTACATCATTTGCCAGTTGAATTATTTGAACTTGAACTGTTTCGCGTGGAATAATTACACGATAAAGACTTTTTGACGAGGAATCAATTTGTTTTGGATTGTTTTATGAACTTGGGGAACGAATGATTTCGGACTGATGGGGAGCTCAACTCTGCTAAATTAGGTGAGTACCGTATCACTATCAGTATCACTGATAGTGATGGTTGATGAAAATGTGTAAAATGACAGAAATATTTTCATGCGTTATATAAAACAAATATTTAATGATCTTTATTCGGGAAATGGTGCAAACTATTGGCCCCGAGGTGACTGGAGGCCGTGGGCCTACTATTTTCCCGAGACCGGACATTTCCCTCATGATCATTAAATATTTGTATACTAGCTCATCTCTAGCTTAGCGCTCATCTTCTGAACACTCCTATTACTTCCATCACCATGCATTGCACATTAGGCCAACAAAACAAAAAAGTTGACTTGCTCTTTCCGACCGACCCAAATTTTCGGAAATCTAGGGTCACTATTTTTTTGTTAAAAAAAAAGGGTGTTTTTTTTTAATTTAAAGAAGCACATAACAATAAAGAAAGATGAAAACGTGTTTTTGACTAGTATCTGCTTGTTTAAAAAAAAAAAATTAAAAAAAATTTTAAAAAAAAAATTTAAAAAAAAAATCAAAAATCAAAATCTTTAAAACGTGTTTTTGTGTAGTATCTCCCTGTTCAAATAAAAAAATAAAAAATAAAAATCCGACCGTCCGACCCAGGCAAGTCAACTCTTTTTTTTTTTTTGCCTAATCTTGCAGACCCATTTCAAAATTCTACCAGAGTTCAAGTTAAGGTCATCGAAACATCCATCTCATTCAACCAGGTGATCAAAAAGCGATAATTAGTATCAATTGGGAGGTGTTAATTTAGCAAATTACCTAAAGTCTATACCCTTGACCTATTCAGGGTTTATACAACCCACCCCACCAATTAAAAGTATCCTTGAATTATCATATCAATCAGTTTAATGATTTTGAATGTGCCCACAAGCCTGCTGATGACAAACTATCCTTCACATAGGTGTCAAATGTTGTTATATTGGAATCACTGGAACTTTTAGAACATATAATAGAGAGTCATATAATTTGAAGGCGGATGTTCAGGTAATTTTAGTTTTTTTGTGTCCATCAACATATTTTTATATCAGAAGAAACCCCATATTTTTCTCAATATTTCTGTAAAATGTTTGGCACAAGATATGTTCCATTTAGATGTTTTAGCTCAAAATGCAGCGATGCGCATGGGCAAATTTTATGTCACATTCTACAACAAGAACCATTGGAGTAATGCAACTCAAACTTTGCAAGATTTGAATGATAACTCTTCATGTAGAATAGAAAACATCAAGTTGAAAAACAGGCCAGCAATCAGAACACCTACCTTTTACTACTGGCCACGCGTTTTGAGTTGGGCCCGCAAATAGGTGGTGTTGTAACATTTGCTCGACCAACATACAAATTATTTGAGGTGTAAAATATTAATTACATGTGCTATACTGTCATATTTGGTACCAATTTGAAGGGAATATTCATACCAATAACTCTAAAGTAAAAAAAAATGCTTTTTGATGACTTATTAATTAGTAATTAGTAATTAACTAACTCCGATTAGCCATTTTTGCACGGTGGTGGAGGAGGGGAGCATGAGGAGGGGAGCATAAATTTTGGGGCAATTTCCAAAGAAAGCTCAAAATAGGTCATAATACCTTACAGTCAATTGTTTAATTCAATTATTAAGTTATTACTTACTTATTATAAGGTAATAAACAGGTTACTAATTAATTATCTCAATTTAACTAATTAACTAACTAATTATTCTAACCTAATTATTAAGATAATGCTACAAATAAAATTTGCGAAACATATTTTACGGTGAAAAGATGATCGCACAAAATTACTATACTAAACATTACCCCTGGCAAATTATATATCACTGGAAAGCTCTAACTGTGAAGAGTTGAAATATGCACACATTTCTGGCATAGGGTAAACCAGTCTCTCTTAATCAACATTTCAAAATGTCCTTTTTTAAATAAAAAAATCCACACATTTTGATCTCAAGCCTTTCATGACTTCACCCTACACCTTTTCTGATTGTATTTTTGGATTCCTGAGACAATTTCCTTTCCAAAAATGTATACTTTTATGGGGGTTGGATGTCAAACAACAAAAATATACCAAATTGAAAAAAATGGCGCGATTTCTGGAAAATCACACGATGTTACGGAAATGGGTCCACCTCAAAACGTGTGGCCATAATACCTTGCAGTCAATTGTTTAATTCAGTTATTAAGTTATTAAATTGACTTATTATAAGGTAATAAACAGGTTACTAATTAATTATGTCAATTTAACTAATTAACTAACTAATTATTCTAACTTAATTATTAAGATAATGCTACAATTAAAATTTGCGACACATATTTTACGGTGAAAAGATGATCGGACAAAATTACTATACTAAATATTACCCCTGGCAAATTATATATCACTGGAAAGCTCTAACTGTGAAGAGTTGGAATATGCACACTTTTCTGGCATAGGGTATACCAGTCTCTCTTAATCAACATTTCAATATGTCCTTTTTTTATAAAAAAATTCCACACATTTTGATCTCAAGCCTTTTATGACTTCACCCTACACCTTTTCTGATTGTATTTTTGGATTCCTGAGACAATTTCCTTTCCAAAAATGTATACTTTTATGGGGGTTGGATGTCAAACAACAAAAATAAACCAAATTGAAAAAAAATGGCGTGATTTCTGGAAAATCACACGATGTTACGGAAATGGGCCCACCTCAAAACGTGTGGCCTACTATAATGTAGTTTGCTGTTTCCACCATGAAAAATATTGCAATTTTATTTTTATTTTTGTAAAAAAGTACTTTCTGCACAAGGCGACGAAGAAAAAATCTTTGTTGTACCGCCCGTACATTTTAGGAAAATGTTTGCAAAATATTGATGATTTTTTTTTGTGTGTGAATTTTATTTTAATGTTTGAAACTTTTTGAAAATTTCGACATTTTTTGGAAGAGAAAAAACAATCGACCAACTCAACCTGAGAGGTCTGTTAGCCCGTACAACAGGGTGTTGGTAAAAAACATAATAGAGTCAAAATTGAACATTTGTTAACCCTAACCTCCTAAGTCACATTTTGAAGAATTTCTTTTTCAACGACAAAAACGCGGACAAAAAGAGTGGCACCGCCACCGGGGCTCGAACCCACAACCTCTCGGGTTGCCAGACGAACGCTCTACCAGTGCGCCACGGGGGCCATCCATACCCGGGCCAGTGTATTGGCCCGACTATGTAGCCTGGGGCCATTATTTCATCGAAAAAGTGCCACGCCAGCTGGCACAGACAGACTTTACCATGCACATTTGCGGCATTGAGGATGGTTAGGGTTAATATACACATTAAAAAAAGAATGATCAGTTGGATAGGAATAGATGGGTGCCCCAGAAATAATGTAATTACTAAACTACTTGGTCAAAACTAATGTCCCTTTGGATTTTATAGTCCCAATATAGGTCAATAGCAGAACTTGGCCATATTTGGGTAAAGGTTTTAATTTTGAAACCAGCCTATAAAATAACAAACTAAATCAGGAAATGTCATTTGGAAGGAAATGCCTTTTAAGAGTATCATCTTGATAAGTCAAAATTGGTAAGCCATACTGCTGGTTAGTTTGGTACTCGGATTTGGTTTGGTAGAGGGTGTGCGGCTGAAGATTCAAATCCCCTACCCATTTCTAAGGGTAATTTTTTTAAAAACGGTACCCATTTCTAAGGATTTTGCTTCATCATAGACCCAATTTTTGCAAATTATCAGGAAAATTGACCAAATGTTCGCATAAATTCACGAAAATAGACCAAATGTTTGCAAAAATAGACCCATTTGTAAAAAATGACCCCATTTAATTAGGGCTTTTCCAGCACAAAATCATACCCCATGTTTAGGGATTTTTTGCAAAAAAGCGACCCATTGCGAGCGGCACATCCCCTTATACCGTATTAGACGTCACAACATCATAAAATCAATTTGGTTTCAAATGGCATCAGCATAAAGTGTTCTTTGGATTGAGAATAGTATAAGCCTTATATGAATTTTCTTGTCCATACATTTAACCCCCCCCCCCCCCCCCCCATAAAGCAACGGGAAAAACACAATTGTTCTTCAGGAAGATGAACACTCTCAAGTAGGGATTAATATTTTCAAAAGATTTTCCTTGAAAATGGTCAACAACTATCAAAAAAATTCAAAAATTTGGTAAGACAGGGTTTTCTCTCTTGGTCTAAGCATGTCAGTACTGATTCTTCCATCAGGTCTAAGAAATATTTTGAGAACTAAAGTATTTGAATTTATTCACCGTCAAATTGTGTTGTACCATTCCTTTTTCCCATGGTTAAAAAGTATGGGGTAACCTGTAAAAGTGGACATTTGTAAGCTACATATATTTTCGCGCTTTACATGCTCGAATCAGCTATCAAGAAAATAATATTTTTGTATGTATTTCTTTTCCATATAGTCCATGAGATGAAGCTACATTACAAATCACGAATTAATTAAAAACACACAAAATGGTTTAAAATAATCAAAATGCGACAAAATAATTGCGCAAAAATTACCAGTTTTAAAGTTCAAATTTGTCAAGAGTTCAAACTGAGGACACAACCTACCTGTCAAATAAGTAACCAAGGACATCCAACTGACAATTATATTACCTGTATAAAAGCTCTTATAACATTAATTTTTGTGTGGTTTATGTTCCCTTTCAGTTTCATAAGGCAAAAAAATTAAAAAAATTGTTTGATTGTCATAGATCACTTTCAAAAGTTGGGTATGTTGGTCGGGAAATATGTTTTCGTTTTTTTCTCCATTGTCCTTTTTTCAGGTACCAAAAGTAAAATGAGATGTACTTGTAATTTTACATAATTGTCATGATTTTTGTGCCAATTACGGCTTGTTAAAAATAAAAACAGGCAATTTAGGTTCCTATATTATGTAACTTTAGAGGGGTAGTGCAGGTCGTTCCCCCTTCCCCATGCCAGATGACTCTCCCTTCAAAAAACAACAACAAATTGACACACGTTTCCCTTCATCATAACAGACTTGTCCCCCTCCACACAAATAAAAGCCATTAATTAGCATGATTAGCCATCACATGAAATCTTCAACTTCTAACAACACCTATACAGTTCAATTTTTCAAAGGGTGCAAAAATATAAGTTCAGCAAAAATAACATAAATAACAATAACCACCACATTTACAGTAAAACCTTTGATCTCAACTTTAACAACTCTACATTCTAATTCACTCTGATGATGTGTTAATTTATGGCACGTTTTGAAATGTCATCATAAAAACAGTTTGGTTTCCATGGTAACATAGCAAGTTTTTATGGATTGAGAATACCTGTAAATATTGTCTCCCATAATTCCTACATGTACATCTGATGCCCTCCTGACACAATAAAACACTATGCAACCTCTATCTAAATTGTATACAGTTAACCCCGGGGGGGATACTCAGATTTGGTTTGGTCGGGGGTGTGCCGCTGGAGATTCAAAACCCATACCCATTTTTAGGGGTGATTTTGGAAAAATCAGTACCCATTTTTAGGGGTTTTGCTTCATTTTAGACCATATTTTCGCAAATTATCGGGAAAATATACCTAATTTTTGCAAATTTTCGCGAAAATAGACCTAATTTTGGCAAATTTTCGCGAAAATAGACAAAAATTTCGCGAAAATAGACTAATTTGTAAAAAGTGACCCCATTATTAGGGATTTCCAGCACAAAATCATACCCCATGTTTAGGGATTTTGTGCCCAAAAACCTACCCATCAGAGCGGCACACCCCCGTATACCGTCTTAGGCGAGTACCCCTCCCGGGCAGTTAACACTCACTGAGTTTGTGATCTCGTGGAAACGGGATAGAACCAGGATGCACATTCCTTTTAAAGGTAGATGACCCGATCACATTCCGATTTTCAACTTGACGTTTTCTATTCTACATGAAAAGTCATCCATAAAAAAGTCGTGTTCCAAAGTTTGAGTTGCATAGCTCTAATGGTTCTTATTTTAGACGCACAAGATGCTGTGAACTGTACCCATTGAGTAGTACACAAACTATATCGGTGGTTACCACCATTCACGGTAATTCGACGTTATTTCATCGATTTCTCCGTAATTATACCGATTTAGGCCGTCAAATTTCAGTATGATGATGAGAAAAATACGAGCTTTCATATGATATGAAAATCTCTGTATGTTTGAAATAATTCTGTGTTACGAAAATGTGATCGGGTCATCAACCTTTAAAAGGAATGTGCATTTTAAAAGGTACAAAAATGTAGGTGTTCTGATTACTGCCCCGATTTTCATGTTTTCTATTCTACATGTATGTGAGGGTCATTGCATACTCCACTGGTTCTTATTTGTCTTACTTAGGAAGCACAAGGCGACAGGAAATGTGCCCATTGAGAAGTACACAAAACTGGCCAGGTGCAGGTTAACCATGTTAAGGGTGTTCCTATGGCTAGAAAAAAATCTTCCTTAGATAATTAAGTATAATTAATTATGCAAATGTCTTACAGCCTCCCGCAGCACAGGAATGTTTCTAAACACTATAATTATAACAAGCTCCCAAAATTCCAGCTTTGTAGCATTTATACTTTTCTTGTAAAAATTAATTAAACATTTTTGAATAGAATAATTATTTTGCTAGGGGTCAAAAAAGCAACAAAAAACAAAAGAAATGAACGCTTCAATTTTGCTTCATTTTTGACAATTAAATTGTCATATCTAGAAAACCGTACCTCCGATCAAGCTCAAATTTCAGATTATTGTGGAATTCAGCAAGCTCTATTAAAATATCAAATAAAAAATTAACCATAGGAACAACCTTAACCACATTTGGCAGTATTTTATGGCACTTTGGCCTAATAACTTCTTGGAAGATATCTTGGCCAAACATTTTACAGAAATAATACCATTTCTAAGGTCTATACATTGATTTCCTTATAATAAAATTGTGATGTAAAAATGAACTTGAAAGAACCTTTACTCAGCATGCTCATACTATATTGCTGATATCACACACAGTCAGTCTGTTGTGCTTTCACTTGATTGGATGCCAAATTCAACAAATACTCAACAGGTACCAAATCAGCTTTTGAATCATACTACAAAATAGTCCATCAAAACAGACACATTATTGTATTGATCACACTATACAGTGACCTCATCTCCATCTGGCCCTTCAGCATGTATAAAGTAATACTTCCTATTGTATAACCTTTGGCCAGTCTGCTCTAATCTAATCATGTTGAAGGGTCAAAACGCATCTATCAAAGTGCTCTTGCCCTGAACATGTATAAGGCCAAAAAAATGAAAATGTTTGGTTAACCTCTGCGACCAACCGAAAAAAACGCGAAAAAAACTGGAGGGCAACCAAACATTTTTTTTTTTTTGGCCTAAGGCAACACTTCAATGCAAACCTTTTGGGAGTTTTACTTTATTATATACATGCTGAAGGGCCAGAAAACATACAAGGTTTTGACAGAACAGCGACCTATTAGCCTCTTCTTGAGATTAGGCACTACTGGATGCCAGATTCTGCAAATACACACCCTGGGTACCCAACAGCCTACATAAATCGTACTTCGAAGTAGACCATCAAAGACAGATACTATGATATCCCACAGCCTTTATGATCTCATCGGATGCCAAACTTGACAAACATATACTGTGCAGATTCATAATTTGAGTCTAACACTCTAATCACACAAAAAGGAGTCCATCAAACATAGACCCTTTAATATTTATCAAATTATACGTTTTTTCCCCATATTGACAGTGAGAAGAGAAATGTCCAATGATGAACTTGTAATAGGTCCAGTGGCAGGTTTGACTCTATGAGAAAGAAAGTTTGTAAGGCAATCTGATGCATACCCTGCAGACATTTGTGATGCGATCTGTGAAAACCCGCCACATGGTGGCATTTTTCATATTGGAGATATTTATATCATAAGAAAGCTAAAACTGTTCTGATTACAGAACTGTTTCGATCATTTTTCTACGATCACTACAAAAAAAGTTATGAGTGAATGATGATTGTGATGTCACCAAAAGCTACAAAACAAGAAATCGTGTAAACAGGCCAAAAAAGATACATAATTCAATATAATAACATTATAAGGATAATAATAAAAGTGACTTAAGTAATTTTGTCAAGGTGAAATTTCATGAAAGATGATGACACAAAGTACTGGAAACTAATTTTCTTTAAAAAATCTAAAAAATAAAAAAAAAAAATTTATTTTTTTTATTATTTTTTTTCTTTCTATTTTACCCATAATCCCTAATTCACATTTTGCGACATCCGACGGGTTTTCTCAGATCGCATCCCATTTGAAGACGTATGCAAATCTTAAATTTGATGCGCTCCCATGGGTAACCAGTGCAGTCATAGTATGAATATCATACAGCCATCCGTTCAGTTCCAAATATTTACTGTTGTGAGAAATAATAATCTCACAAATTTGGAACCTATAGTCCCTGTCATAATTCCTTGGACATAATTCAAGCTATTTCACGCGAGCGTATTTTGTTGTTGTTCGCGGAGCTGCATCCAAATGCATGAAGAGCGCGACAAGTATGCATGCATGCTCGTGTCGACTTCGCGATTGACCAATGAGGACGCACGATCACTTTAAAAGCGCCCGGTACGCACTACCGGGTTTACGCATGTACGCTAATACGAATGTACGCAAGCACGCACATATTAGTTGAATTTTGTCCAAGGTATTATGACAGAGACTATACATGCACCATGTTACCAACAGAGTCCATAATTTCTGTCACTACATGTAGTGTCAGAAACATCTGATTTTTAATCCACTTTTTAAAATTAATATGCCTGATTTTGACAGTATTATTTTGAATATCGACTGTCCCACCTTAAAGGTCTATCTACCCATTCTACAGAGGGTTTTTTATTACCGAATTAATAGCACATACACAGCCAATCCAGAATTCCACAAATTTCACTTATTGTACAGCTTCAGAATGCTGTAAATTTGACATCGTAAATAACCTGATTAATAGCACATACACAGCCAATCTATTCATAATGAGTCAAAATATTTTTTTAATGATGATAACATGTCATTTTTGTGCCAATTTTGCGAAAATATGACCAAAATGGTCTATTTTGGCCAACTTGTCTTTTTCAAAAGGTCACAGTTCAAAAACTATTGATCTACGATCAAAGTTGTGATTGACTTTTTTGTTTAAAACACTTATCCCAACAATAAAATATACTTTATATAGTCAATAGCTAATTTTTTAGTTTTTTTACTATGTTAAATTTAGTTTTTGACTTCCCATTGAAACACATGTGACCTTTGACCCTAAATCGAGGTCTAGGGTCATAACGTGCAACCTACGAACGTGGGATCAGGTGAATTTGTGTTAAGGGATATATTTGCCACCTTTTGGTAATAATTTCATGTTCGGCCCAGAGGGGGACTACAAAAATCAATAACTAAGCATATTTTGACCTCACGGCCCATAGTCTAATACTAATTTCTTCAGAACTGGAACGTTACCCAGATTTAAATTAAAACCACACAAATCCAGTATGCATCATACCAAACTATAAATACTAATATCCTTCCTGATAGATAGACTGTAAAACAGAAAATATCATCTTTATGCGACATGGAGAAAAAAAACTTGTCGTACGTGCCCCACCAACATTTTTTGAAGGAAACAAATGATTTTTTTTTGTGTGAAAAAATGTTAAAAATTCACCAACCATTCCCGATTTCTGCTTAAAAGCCAACCGACCAACCCTACCTGAGAGGTTTGTTTACCATACAACAGGATGGTTTTTGCATTGTGTCACAATAACTATACCCTTTCAAATGTAACTTATCTAGAGCTGACCTCTTTCTATCAACCATAGGAAATTAGTTGTATTACTGTTGCTTGGAAATGTTGATATCAATTATCTTAATAAAGTGACTTATTATTTCCCTGAGGGGCTGTCGATATAGCAAACAAGAAATGTCTTTAAAAAAGACAATGCCTCAGCTTAAACAAACTAAGATTTCTGTTTCAATGGGGTTGGGTGTATGGTTTTCACAAATTATTCAAAGGAAATTTTAACGGTGTTAAAATGTAAAAATAAATTTGTCATGGCATGTGTGAAGCTTTCTTTTTATCTCCCCCCCCCCCCCCCCCCCCGCCCAAACCCAAATACAAATAAATGTGTGTGTAAGTAAAGTAATGTAAAGTAATGTAACCTAACATAAAGTAACCTAAAGTAACGTAACTTAAAGTAACGCCAAGTAACGTAACGTAAAGTAACGTAACATAAAGTAACGTAAAGTGACGTTACGTAGCGTAACCTAAGGTTAAGTAACGTAACGTTAACTAACGTAAAGTAACGTAACGTAACATAACGTAAAGTTCCCCTACTCCCATAAATTGCATAAACAATTCAGATTGTATGCAAATTACATTTTGAAATTTAGATTAAGACATTGTCTAAAATATTTAAAGTAACGAACCCATTTGTAAACATTTTCATTGGACAGTTTAGTTATTTTCTCCATAAAACACATTTCTTTCTCTTTTTTTACTTGAAAAGGTCTTTATTCTACCACCCTGTATAACACGACATTATTTTATCACCATGTATAGATACTGTAAAAAATTCCACTGGAAATCGTTGATAATCGATAGATTGATAGTTTAATATCGACTGAATTGACACAACTTTTGCTCTCAACCCTTCATTATGAATGGAATTTCCCAGAAATCCACCCCCTATCCGTCAATGGAACCATATGCAATTGGCACAACTTTTGCTCTCGACCCTTCATTATGAATGACATTTCCCTAAAATCCACCCCTATCTGTCAATGGAACCATTAGCTGCTTCATGTGCATATGATATGCTAATGAAGTAAATGTATAGTAAATCTCATTATGAATCGCTGGAGTGAACTTGTGAAATGAATCTGTTTCAAACAAAACACCCACTTCGCGTCTTGACAATCCGCCCAATTTCCCTTTATGAACATGACACTATTCTAATCATGACTTACAAGCCAACAGCTTCACCTTTTCAGGTATCGTATACATTGTACTTGTTTATATTCCTTTAATACCAGTAATACAATATGTTTTTGCAGTTTAACCCTATTGTTGTCAATGTAGCAAGCACAATATACCGCCCAAATGCGCCTTCCTACAGTCGCCAATTCGAATAAAGACCGCCTTTGGGGGAACAAATTTGGTATGTATACATGCTGTGCTAAAGATGCCACCACAGTAAAATTGTCTTTCAAATTGAAAAAAAAATAGCATTTTTCCTGGGTCTCATATTTTGATGGCGCTGTATGTCGTCTGCTTAGGTATAGACTTAATTGAAGTTTTAAGGCCCTGTCACAATGTTGCGTATAGAGTTAATGTGTGCCAGACGTTTTGGAAATTTGGGTGTACGTTCGTTTAAGTTGTCATTCGTTCGTGACATATTTGGCATGATGGTATTTGTTAAAGGTAACTGGGGTTTATGAACATTTTTGAGCATGTTGAAAATGTTGAGCATGTGAATAAAGGTAGTGATCAATACGCTATGTATAATGTTGAGCATTCGCTGCTTGAACGTTTCGCACGTTGGGTGTACATGTACTGGGTGGTCCAAAAAAAAGTTGACCCAAGTTCAAAGTAATTTTTCAACCACATTTAAAGGTTCAGAGAATTTGTGTTTACTTTGTCTTAATCAGCAGTAAGTTTTGCAATTATCCTGTAAAGATGGCACCTTTAGCTTGTTTGGTTCTTCAGATATGGTTCATTACAGAAAACATGTACAAAACTGACTTGTCCACGGGAGCGTCATTTAGTTTTGTCTTAAGCAAAACAGCATGCTCTAGTTTCAGAATTGAAAAGCCCGCCCTGACAAAGTATCCCTATCTCTATGCTTATGTGCCATTCACATTCAACAAAAAAACGTAGATACGTATAGGTAGGTAATGTCAAGCACCAGACAGATGTTTCAGATGTCTCCATTTTCTTTTTCTCCTATTTTTACCATTTGTGACCAATCGTGTGTAAGTCCACTTTGTGCATTCAATCTCTACTAAAGGACGCTCCCGTGGCCAAGGCAGTTGAATCTGAAGAACCAACCAAGATAAATGTACCATTTGATCAGGATAATTTCAAAACTTACTGCTTATCAAGACTAAGTAAACAGAAATTCTCTGAAACTTTAAATGTGGTTGAAGAATTATCTTGAACTTGGGTCAACTTTTTTTTGAACCACCCGGTAGGTTACTTATTCGTCAGCTGCTCTGCCGTAGTAACATGTTTAAAATTGTGAGCGTATGACCAGGGCTCAAATTACATCGCGGCCATCGCGGCCATTGCCGCGATGCCCTCGCATCTGGCCGCGATGCCCTCAGATCAGTAAAAAAATCACGGCCATAATGGCCGTGCCCTATTTTTAACAGTGGCCGTGTGCCCTTTTGGCTCACGGTTGGGGGTTCCGATAAACTTAACTTTGATCAAATTATTCCAAGTTCAATCCGATTTTGAAAGGTGCAATGTGCTTTAAAATTTTACAAAAATGAAGATGTGACAGTCCATTCGAGGTGTAAAGTTTTCATCTATCGAATGGTTGTTTTTAAACATGTATCCACCTTGTCTCTAGCTACGCAATTGCTCACTGCTCTGCTTTCCAACAGCAACGTACATATAATAACATCACACTAATTCACAACATGACAATGATACAGTATTAAAATATGTTGATTGACAAAATAAACAGACTGTCTCGTTTCATGCTGTAAAGTATTTAAAAGTCCTAGTGAAGTTTACATGTAAAATTATGGTATAAATAATGTAATATAAAATGGCCTTGGTGCCCTTTCATTCCAATATTGGTTTGGCCTTGGTGCCCCAGAACATGGCCTCGATGCCCTTCGAAATGTGTTATTTTTAAGGCCAAAGTGGCCGTGCCCCTAAATTGACGAAATTTGAGGCCTGCGTATGACATGTGTTGTGATCAATACGCTATGTAAATGTTGAGCATTCGCTGTGTGAATGTTTCGCACATTGGGTGTAGGTTTATTTAAGGTCATGACCTTGACTAATCTCCATTGCATTTGCATATCAAAACATTGCAGTCACGTTGTATCTTTTAATTGTTCATTTCTACAATATGAAATACCTGTGTATGTTGAAGTCCTCTGCGGTGAAGTCCTCTGCGGATATGAGACTGGATATGACCTCTGACATGACCTTACACCAGTAGTTGACCTTTGACATCTTGAACATGAGTTGGGTGAACCGCACGCACCTTGTCCGCCGCAGCCACCATTACAAAATGCTGTAAAATGGAACATCCAAATGATTTTAACAAGATGGTATGGAAAGGGTGGCAGTAAACTAATCTTGAACTACCGTATTATCCCTTTTAAGCACCCAGGACCTTATAAGCGCCCACCCCTGTTTTTCTCAATGACTACCAACAAACAATTCCTTATAAGCGCCCACCTTTTCAAATGGTCAGCATCCTCAAATGACCACTTGTACATATATTTCATTTAGTACATGAAATGGTCAGCCTCCTCAAATGACCATCAAATGGTCAGCATCTTCAAATGACCATCAAATGGTCAGTATCTTCAAATGACCACTTGTACATTTTATTTAGTACGATAAATGAGTTTTAAAAAGGTAACATAATGAGCGCCCACCCAAAATGACTTTGCTAACCGCCCTGGGCGCTTAATAGGGATAATACGGTACATTGAGATGAAGGGGGAGTATACAGAATCTTTAATTATCTAGGAGAGCGGGTCAATGTAATGAAAGTGATCTTGTTATGAGATGCATGAATGATTCTACTGCGAGTTGGTGTATTCAATACAAAGTATAAACCTACTCAATTTGCATATTGAGGTGTTAACTGTTATCCCTAACCCGGTTGAGGGTTTTGACCGGGATCACCATTTTCGAAGAAAAAAACCCAACTAAATCGCCGGATTCGATCCGGGGACCATCCGGCCTCTGGCCCTATGTCCCATCTACTAAGCCACGACCCTCACCTACTCGTTCTGGTAGTACAATGTATACTGCACTGCGCACTCACTATATAGGCTCGGCTTATTACGTCATCGAAAACCGTCGGCACAGGTGCTTGTTCAAGTGAACTTAGGATTAGCATTTTTTAGCACTCAGGAAGGTTAGGGTTCTTTTTATAATTATACATCTTTTTCAGAATCTATGTTATAATGTAGAACCATGCATTTTATGTTACCGTACCACTACCAGCTTGAACTAGAAAACCATCGACAGTTTTGTCGCAATAGACATATTTTTTTGATAAAAATTGTGATTTGATAAGGCTATATTAAAAAAATCTTTTGTCTCAAAGCTCTTAAGTTTTTCAAAACCTAATGCGGAATGCGGGTTTTTTAAGGGGTTTTTTTATTTTATAAAAATAAAATATTGCAATCCTTGTTAAAGTGACCTTTTGTATTTAAAATGATATGATCAATGAAAATCTGAAAAATCAGTGAAACTTTGGGATTTTTTAAATAATAAAAAAATAATAATAATAATAGTCCAAAATGGTTTTTTTCTTCTTCTCACGCGCATCAATTAACTAACACACGCGGGAGCTTTGAGACAAAAGATTTTTGTAATAATTCCTAACAGGGAAAATATGACGGCTGTCCATAACTTACGTGATAGACACATTCCGCTTCCCTTAGACTCTGTCCATCCAGGGCAACATGAGCTGCCTCCCGCTCTCGATCGGCAAACATTTGGGCCTCTGTAACATTAAATAATAATGTATGTTAAAGTAAAATATTTCTGTAAAAGCTTATGGGCAATTCCATGTTACTCACGTTACGCTTTTTCACTACGTTACACTTTTGGAAGTGCCATATTTTTTAGAAGAACAAGCTTGACAGAATTATTTTTTCTGCAGTAGTTACACAAGACCCAACACTAAATTTAGGCCTAGTAAAAAAATAAACATGTTTCTCGTCCCCGCCCGCCTCCTTTTTGGCCGCCGCCTCCTATTTTTTACTATTTACTATTTCCGAAAATTCTGTAAAAAAAAAAAAAAAATTAAAAAAAAAAAAATTGATCCTTTGATTCCTATTGCCCATAGGAATGGTAGGTGTAATAGAAATGCTGTACCATTTCATAGCATGTTCATGCCATACATGACACAGAATTATTGACATGGGTTCTCAAATAGTACCATGGCCCATGGGGACCGATATACCTAACTTCACGTAGCAATTGCTTGCAATTAGGGGACCGACACATGTAGGCCTACATCCTTTCGATCAATGATGTTTTGTTCCTCATTCAACCTGAAAAATGACGAAAACATAAAGAAACAATGCGTACTTGGCTCTATATATTAGGTAAACCTTTTCATATTTGTATTCCTCTGGCAATTAGAGTGGAAAATACTGTTTAGGAGTGTCTGCAACACAGTCAGTTGGTCACTTTCGACTTGGCGGCCATCTTGAAAAAAATATCAAAAAATGGGAAAATAGTAAATAGTAAGACCCTCCCTCCTCCTTTTTTTAAAAAGTCCGGACGGGAAACATGTCATTTTTTTTACTATGCCTTATGCAATTAGAATTGCAATACAAGACATGACTTGCGAGTGAGAAGGAAAACACTTTTGTTACTCACGTTACATTTGATTGGCCATCATAAAATGGCAACAAGCCTTCATTCACAAAGTGTCCTCATACAGGATATTTTTAGAAACAAGTTTAACATGGTTGATAAAGCTAACATTAAGATCTACAAATGCAAGGTGAAACTAATCTGATTAGACAAACACTTTTCAGAAAATTGACCAAAATAGCTGTTACTCACGTTACGTTACTCACGTTACTTGTTTTTGCAAATTCAAATTGAATTTATATAGCTCATGCAGATTAGCTCAAAATGTTATGAAATAGTCTTGACATGATGTATTTAATTTCCCAAAATGTTATTATGTCTCCAAACGGTCAATTATGACCGCTACACAAGTTCACAGGACATTTTGCAAACTCTCTACCTGTTATATCAACAATATCTTGATGAAAATGGTATCAGTTTGCATTAAAACAGAAACAATTTGAGAGCTATTTTCTTTTTTGAAACTTAACATTATGTTTAACAAGTGTTAGGTGAAAATAATTGCATATAATTGATGAATTACACCATAGTTATCAAGGTTGCCGAATTCAGCACCTTTGCGCAAAATCAATATTTTTGAAGTTAGGAACGATGAACGCAAGAAATATGCAAAAATTCTCTACAATATTTGTGTACATAAGCTATGCATGTATATTTAACACTTTGTAACCAACAAAATTGAATATTTTCCTTCAAAAGTGACTTTCAGAGGACAAAATTACTGTTTTACTTGTTGAAAAACTTGGAAAGACACGCAATGACCCCTTGAAACAGTGCGTACGAAGTGATGGAAGTGCTAGACTGACATAGGACTGATAAATGAATAAAACTAAGTGCAGTAAAAGCAAAAAGAGATCCATTTCTTATTGCTACAATGCATTTTAGGCCGTTACTCACGTTACATTTTTGTTACTCACGTTACAATTGTTACTCACGTTACAGTTTTCAAACCGCTGCCATTTTAATAAAACTACACATAGCCCATTATATTTCCTGTTTTCAAATTAAGTACCTGGAGTATGATTATTATTCCATTTGGCAGAATTTAAAAGCAAAGAACAATTGAGTAGGACAACTATTTGATGTTCATCGTTACTCACGTTACATTTTCAATTACCATCGGACACACAGGAGATTCCTCCCAACTTGTGTCAATGCATAGGTATTTTTCATAGTTGGTAACTTGAAACTAAGGTATTATGCATTTCAGAAATCAACAAATATTTAAATTTACGGTTAATATTAATATATGTAAGAGGTCAACATAACCTGAACACACATTTTTACTTATTTTTTATGAAAAAAACACTTTCTAACTTATGACGATAATTTTTTGAAATTTACAAACAAATCATTCAAACATTTGATTGTCCCATATACCTACAAGTGTATACAATAAAATAAAATGGGTAATAAGCATCCAAATTGAATTTAAAATTTTCAGGTCATATCACCAATCTATGGAATTGCCCTTATAATTATTACGATAATACAACACCAGTCCCAACTGAAACAGTGATGAGAACCACAATCAGGATACACAAAGGTATACAGAGGGACGAGCACTTGCAAATGTACAGTATGCATTCTATTATAGAGAAACTCATCTCAACAGAAAGGGGGTTGGAATAAGGCCACAAATTGAAATCTCCAAAATCAGGGTCACTTTTTTTCCTTTATTTTTTTAAGATTTAAATTTTACCCAACTTGTCAAAATATTACTATTTTCTGCTTGAAATAAATATTTTTGCTTGAATAGATTGCTTATAAACTATTATCACACTAGAAACATTAGTCAAATTGACATTAACCAATTTTTTCTTGTCATGAACTACGGTCTGTCAGTATTATTTGTCAACAATAAAAAGAAGAAAAAAGAATGACCGACCTGACTTCAAGATTTTTGGCACTTTAAGGCAACACAACCATTTTTTTTATTGGCCTAAACACAAAATTATTACAAGCACCAGTGAATGTCCGAACTCAAAAACAAGGATATATTCACAAGCACCTTGGTTCGAACCCACAATCTCCTGAACAAGAACAGACCCCTAATTATTCAGCCACCGGTAACCGTAACTAGCTGTATATCAATAGAAGTGAATACCAATGCTGATGCTATACAAGAAGTGACTTCTACAGTGTAGTGTCAGACATGAGGAAAAAACATGAAAAAAACAGAAAATGTGAATGAAATCGGGCTAAAAAGGCCAAAAACAGGCTGAATTTAAAAGAAAGTGCAGAAATTCTGATTCCCCCCCCCCCCCCCCAAAAAGGAATTCATATTAAAAAAGGAAAATTGTCATGCCTGACATGTACAGTAGGCCTACATTGTAGGTCAATTGTAGGTCAACTTAAAGCAAAAGTAGAATTAACCCTAACTACGCCAGTTAACCCCCACTCCCCAAGGTACATGTACATGTAGGCTCCGAAAAGTTATTTTCGGGAGCGCGACCCCCGTATCGCCTGGACTCTGGCTGCCACCGGCCCAGGTTCGATTCCTGGGGGCGACACGCACCATTTTTTCGGCCATTATTTGTCCCTTGTTTCCCCCTGTTAGCTATATTGCTATTACCCCCCACCCCCCCCCCCCACCCAATGGGTTAGGGTTAAGTTGTATTTTTTGTGAAGAATTCTGTATTATTCTGAATTTTATGTGAACATTCTTATTTGAGGGGGGTGTCTATTTAAATGGCTTTAATTCCAAGAGCCTTACATGTATTCGAATGATATATAACAGGTCATTCTTTCTGCGATCTATGCTAGGTCTCATTATAGTAATTAGGAAATTAAGGTTATATCACTAACAGGAAAGCACCCAATCAGCATTGCAAATAGCATTGTACTTTTGGGGTCGCCAGTACATGTAGGTGCAATTCAATATTCAGTCAGATCATAAACCTACAATCTTACACAATTATATTCTTACACAATTATATTATTGTGGGAACACTTTTGCGTGTGTCAATACAAACTCCCCCTCTCTTCAATTCAAGCTTTCTGTCAAAGACAGCTATTTTTCCTTTCTGTAAATCGTGCTTAAACAAGAACACAATAACCCTAACCCTACAATACCATATACCCCAAAATCGGGGATATTTTGGTCGATTGTCCATGTTGAAGAAAAAAATTCTGAAAAAAGTGGGGTAGAGTTCTAGGCAACGTCAGATGTACGGCTTTATCTTTGCGTAGCAAAAACTGCTACACACTTTTTTACTTGTATCGCAATTCCTAAATTGTGTGTCGCAGTTTTTATAGGCAATAAAATAGGCTAGCGCACATTTTAATTTTACTAAATTATAGCAAGGAGTTATTATTAATAACTCCTTGATTTATAGACTCATAGTTTATATAATAATTGAAAATCCCCGACCAGAACATTATACGCATTTTACTTGAAGGTATTTCTCAATTAAAGTGAGAACTTGGACGTTTTTCGTACTTCTCAGTCAAAATACTGCATCGCAAAATATGCGACGCCACTTTAAAGTTGTGTCTCAAAAATGCTGTTTTGTGTCGCATTTTGTGATGCGATACATGTTATGTCGGACGTTGGTTCTAGGGTTAAGGAGCGATTTTTTTCACTATTTTTCTTTTTTCATTTTTTTTCTAATTTTGGTCTCATTAACCCTAACACTCTTCAGTACTACGAATTACTACGATGCGGTGCGCTTGTGTCACCCGGCTCGGCAGTTTTTTTATGAAATAATGGCCCCAGGGTATATACATGGTGGAATATACTCGGCTTCAGTTCATGACAAAAGTCCTGTCTAAAACCGTCCTACTTTATAGCACTATTTGGATCTTGTCAACAATGTCAAAACATAATGTAACCTAAATGTGACAAATATGAAGTTGATTGGCCACTATGTGAGAGTAATTTCATCCATGATTTGATAAGCAACACCTGTGTGGTATAAGACATACAGGGTGTCCTAAATGTACTAAAGAGAAGAAAAAAAGTTTTAGTCTCAGTTTCTACAAAGCTAGCAGGGGATGAAATGGATGGTGTTAATAAGCTGGTACGGTACCGTACTTCAAAACACAGGGGAAGTCTGATACCGAGAACAAAGGATCTTTTGGTGGGGTAGGAGAATACAAAATTGCCCCACTAAGATGTCAATGTGGGACATATTTGCAAAATGTTCAAAAAAATAGGGGGTTTATTGTCGGCAGAATATAAGAATGTCGTACATGTACATGTATGTGACATTTCAGTCAATTTACAGGAGAGCCTTTTTTGTGTTTTATCGATACTGGAGTTTCTTTCTTTGACTGATAATAGTATTACACTATTTTGGCTGCGTTTTATTCTTTAAGGGGCATTGAGAGATGTATCGATATACTAAATGAGCAAATAACGTAAAGATAATCATCAACATAGCCCAAATCCAAAATATCATATAATTCCGACATCGCCTTCATGCCAAAATAAGCAAATAACGGCACTTCCGGGTTGAGATTTGAGAACAAAGGATCTTTTGGTGGGGTAGGAGAATTCAAAATTGCCCCACTAAGATGTCAATGTGGGGACAAATTTGCAAAATGTTCAAAAAAATAGGGGGTTTATGTATTGTCGGCAGAATATAAGAATGTCGTATGTATTGGACATATCAGTCAATATACAGGAGAGCCTTTTTTGTGTTTTATCGATACTGGAGTTACTTCCTTTGACTGATAATAGTATTACACTATTTTGGCTGCGTTTTATTCTTAAAGGGGCATTAAGAGATGTATCGATATACTAAATGAGCAAATAACGTAAAGATAATCATCAACATAGCCCAAATCCAAAATATCATATAATTCCGACATCGCCTTCGTGCAAAAATAAGCAAATAACGGCACTTCCGGGTTGAGATTTGCACGAAAGTCTGTGAGTAAAACGATGCATAACTTCCGAATTCAGCACCTGAGTTTCGAGATGATCATATCGAAACTAAGAAAATCATGAAATTTTATATGATAAACGGTGAATGTTGGTAAACTGTTTCAGATGGTAGTTAGTATATATGCCTAAGTATTACTTTGATGCAAAAAAAACTGATTTCCAGGATAATTGAGGGCGCACTCCCATACGTATCTCTCAATGCCCCTTTAATTTATACACAAACATAACACAATATATTTTAAATAATATAGACTGGGACAAACTGACACTACTTTTGTTGAATGTTAAAAACATAATAGCATAAATCTTGTGCACAATGGTTAAAACTCTTGGTCTCTGAGAAAAATTCTGAGATAAATGAGAGTGCCATTGCATTCTTTTGAAAAAATGTGCTGTGGGAGCTTCTACACTTTTGGGCTATAGCCTATAGCTTTCCCTATCCCTACATAAAAGTGTACTGCACTTACGACATTGTTTTTTTTATTGATTAAAGATTCACTAATTTGTTTTAGAACTTCAAAAAGGCCTTAAAATTTGCGCAATTACCTACTCGCTTGCATGTTTAAAAAAGTTAGTTTGAAAAAAGTTGTCACTTACGACGTTCTTGCATTCTGCCGACAATGCATGCATGACAACTTTCCTTAACCCCCGGGTCTACCTGTCTATCTTACAGTGGTTCTGATTGGTTTATTACAAGATGTACTCATATGAATAGCCAATTCAAATGCAGCTTGTAAAATGTTTCACTCCCATCTTTATCAGGGATACAATTATTCTAACAATGTCTCTCATTGGTGCAATCAATGATGTATCCATCTTTTTAACCAATCGGCCGGTAGTTCTCAGGGGTTTAATTTGTTGGCCTTTTTTGCAGAATTCCCCAAAACAGGCTATTTTGGGGATGGTAAAATTATATGGTTTTTTGGTGACAATAGTTAAATTTTCAAAATGAAACATGGTTCTTTGTTATTCGACTTTTTGCGGCAATTTCATTTCACTAATTTGTATGATCTTCCTATAATATATAACCATTTATAATAATATGATTGGCGGCAATATAATTTTGCGAATTGAAACTCCTAGCAAAATTAGCGGAATTAAATTGCTAGCGAAATTAAGTTGTTTTACAGTATACACTCAAAATACCCAACAAGTGACTCTACCCTTTATGTTTCATGCTGTGTCTAAATTATACCCAAATTACTGGTAGGTGCATGCCTTTAGGTTAGAAACCCTGTGCCTACACTTTACTACAGTATAATATAACAAATCTAAACACACTCTGAGCTAATCAAAACTGACTTTGAAGTTGACCTTCTCCGAGTGTTATGTTTATACCCACTTGTGGCGCATACACATAGCTAGTGTAGAGGGATGGGAAATTTGTTTATGCAGGCTAGTTTGGTTGTACAGATTTTTCGTAAATTGTTTTGATCAGTGATTCTCATCCCCACCCACATCAATCCAGAGAAGACCCTTTCTTCGGAGATCATTAAAGGGATGATTGCCCGGGGGGTACTCGCCTACAAGGGCGGCGGAACCGGGGGGGCCAGGGGGCACGTGCCCCCCCCCATCCGTGAAAGTGGTGGGACACCATGTGCACTGTGCCCCCCTAGAAATTTGTGGCTGAACTCCTTTAATCGAGCTCCACAACATTTTTGACTCTAAAATAATTGAAAAGATTGACTTTTAGTGTCAAAAATACATGAAATTCTCTTAAACTGCAGGCAATTTTACATCAAAACCAAAAAGAAAATTCGCGCGTTTCGCGCGCATTTTTAAACAAGCGTTTTTCCTTGCCAAAAACAATTTCACGCACACCCTTTGGCCCCATTTTTTTATGCTGGTGGTGCTGCCATTGATTGAGAGTATCAATGTCCTTCTTATGTTATAGCTGAGACGAATTCTTCTCAGTCTATAGTAGTTTTTTCCGTCCAAAAGTATGAGAGTCGCATTTTCATCTTGTTGCGGATTTAATTTTTTTTAAATTATTGCTATATAAAGTACAACTTTGTGGGCCTTTACAATGTCATAAATGTGTTAATTATACCAAAATACGCCATGAAATGGCCCCTGAGCGCATATCAAAACCCAAAATTTCCCCGGGCCCTTAAGCGGGTGCCGGACCCCACGCCGCAAGGCGCTCCACTCGCTTCGCTCGTTCCGCTGCATGATCGTAATTTTCGTGCCCCCCTTTTTCAATAACGCTCCGCCGCGCCTGCTCGCCTAAGACGGTGTACGGGGCGTGCCACTCTAATGGGTAGCTTTTTGGGCCCAAAATCCCTCAACATGGGGTATGATTTTGTGCTGGAAATCCCTAATAATGGGGTCACTTTTTACAAATTAGGTCTATTTTTCCGATAATTGGGTCTAAAATGAAGCAAAACACCTTAAAATGGAATCTTCAACGGCACTCCCCCGACCAAACCAAATTCGAGTACCCCCCCCCCCCCCCCGGATGATTGTGCCACAGTGCCATTCTGATACTCTCATTTTGGGCCCGCTTCAATTTTATTTTATTTTTTATTATTTATTTTATTTCAGTCGTAACTTTTTTGTTCAATTGTTCCAGAGTTTGAGATGTTTGTAACAGCTTTGCTTCTTTCTTATATAAGCATTCTAAACTTTGTGGTGATTACTGACCAACCCCTTAGAACAATGAAATAAATGAAATGATTGAAAGAGCCCTACTCCTCTTTGAGGTTCGGATAGTTTATCGCTAACTACGGCGATGTGGGTTCTTTTCCTTTGCCTTATGGGCCTTGCCTGCTTACAAATAGAGGAGGAAAGCATGCTCCTTGTTAAAACTAAACACTTTTGGGATGGAAATGTTGAAAAAACTATCCGGGAGTGGAAATGGCAAAATTTACAGCAAAAAAACGAACTTGTCGTCAACAGGATTCGACCCTGGGTCCTCCAGCATGGATCACAGTGTCTTAGTCCACTCAGCCACGGTCACATGCCCGCAATTAACAATTCCGTGCGCATTTATCACCCGCCGTGAGCGCCCGGCGAGATAGACTAAGGCGACACATGCTGCCAGCATAGTTTTCAAATGGGATTTCATGAGGTTCTTGGCTGCAAGGGTTATGGAACTTCTGTGCGCAATCACCAGCCGTGAGCGCCCAGGATTTCATGGGATTCGGGGCTGTACATATGTATAGGGTTATTTATAATAATGAGTGAAAAAGGATCAGTGATGAACATGCCTAATACGGTACATGGGGATGTGCAGCTCTAATGGGTCACTTTTTTGCAAGAAATCCCTAAACAAGAGGTATGATTTTTTATAAAACTTCCATGTCCACCCCCCCCCCCCCCCCATTCCCCCGAGTATCTATTGGTGCATCCCTTACTTCACTTCAACTTACATGGTTTGTTGATTTTGAGACTAAGATGGACGCACCATTAAATGTTCAGGGCGGTAGGAAGTTGGGCCGTCGCAAG
This sequence comes from Ophiura sarsii, assembly GCA_035610835.1. Taxonomy (NCBI): domain Eukaryota; kingdom Metazoa; phylum Echinodermata; class Ophiuroidea; order Amphilepidida; family Ophiuridae; genus Ophiura; species Ophiura sarsii. The sequence goes on from CM069449.1 coordinate 62,557,589, forward strand.
GGGGGATTTTCTTTTTTAATGTATCCATTCATATTGAGTTGGGTGGGGGTAGAATTTTTTTTTTTTAATCATCAGGAGGAATTTTTTTTTTTGGGTCTGCATAGAGGGGGAATTTTGTTTTCCAAAAACTTCCTACCCTCCCCCCTGAAAATCTAATGGTGCGTCCCTAAAAATGAAGGAGATCCAGTGAGTGCACCAGCATCAAAAAGAATCTGGGGGTGGATTTAGCGGGGATGCACATGATGCAGACATTTGGGCCATCATTATAAAAATCACCTGAGATTAGCTTCAGACCAACTTAAAGATAATTTTAAAGTAATTTTGACATAAGAAGTAAACATTTTGGAAGAACAACATGAGTTTGGGCTTGAGCTGACTGGGGGATGAATGGGGTGGGGGGCGGTTAGGTAGGTCGCAGTGGCAATGTATAGTGTCAATGGTTTTAACCATTGACAAAAAATAAAGTGCTCACAAAAAGTATCGAAATACTTAGAAATGATCAAATATATAACGGCTCGAAAAGGTATGCATTAATCGAAGCAAATAACCAAGTGCATAACTTTGTTCTGCGTATTTTGACACCTTGATCGTTGAGATACGATATTGCGGAGCGGAGTTATTATCATTTCAATGATCGTGGGTCCAGTTTCAAAAGTGACACTCATCCCTATTGAAAATCACGAATCTGATCATTCTAAACAGTAATGCAAACCTCTTTCTATGTGATGATTGTCATTTTTGAAACTGGACCCACGACCATTGAAATGACAATAACTCCGCTCCGCAACACCGTATGTCATCGATTGAGGTGTCAAAATACGCAGAACAAAATGATGCACTTGGTTATTTGCTTCGATTAATGCATACCCTTTCAAGCGTTATATATTGGATTATTTCTAAGTGTTTCGATACTTTTTGTGAGCAGTTTATATACACCTAGCACACAAAGTCCCTGCTCAGGTGCTTTGAGGTTGACTAATTCAAAATATATAATCGGTACCAAAAATCTGAGATATACATTAAATTAGCAAATTTCTTCTCCGCAGTTTGATACCTCATTCAACAAAATCGAATGGATACTTTTAAAGTTATGTCGATTTCAATGACAGCGCATGCAACAGAAATGTTGCACTAGGTATAGGAATCATTGATTTGTGCGCGGTCATTGATATCGACATAACTTTAAAAGTATCCATTCTATTTTGTTGAATGAGGTATCAAACTGCGGAGAAGAAATTTGCTAATTTAATGTATATCTCAGATTTTTGGTACCGATTATATATTTTGAATTAGTCAACCTCAAAGCACCTGAGCAGGGACTTTATGTGCTAGATGTATATATAACACATATCTCAATTCAAATAAAATTATATTTGAATTGAGACACATATCTCAATTCATAAAATGTTTCCACTTGTTTTAGTTTGGGAAGGCTGTGGTGGCCTTAGGGACTAGGGAGGTGGGAGCATTAAAAGCCCCCCCCCCCCCCCCCCCCCCCCCCCCACTCACGCCACCATTTTTTCCAAAGGTGGAGTGGAAGGGGGTCTGCCAGTATCACCTGTTAGTGTTATTGTAGTTGTACCATACTTCTTGTGCATGTGCTATTGCTATTGTTAATAATACTATAGTATTGTATTACACTTAATAGCCTAGTGCAGATTGTTGACGTTTTAGTTATGGAATGTTTAAACTTTAAATGGCCTGGGTTTTGTTCTATATACTTGATATTCGGCCTACCTGACATGTGTAACTGGAAATTGCGATTGTCGTTTTGATCTCTTCAGTACGTCGCCAATCACACGACCCTCTTTGTCGTGCGAAACCTCCCCGTGTGACACAGACACAGTCAAACATCAACAACACCGCCGCTGCCAATATCGTCCATTTCACCAAGGGACGGCCTGTTTGGCCTCCCATTTCACCAGGTTATGGGATTTACAAATCACTAGATAATCTCTCAGATACTCCAAGTACCTTACAAGAAGATCATTCCGAATAGTTTTAGAGAAATCTTCACTATAATCCGAATAAAAGGTATTCCAATGATCCAAATTTCGAGTATATCGCTATAGTAGTTTCAGCGGCGAGTCACGCTTCATGCTATCGATTGCTACCTGTCGCTGGAAACTTTCGGGGTTGTTTATTGGACGAGAGAGTGTTGCCAGTTCATTGTTTGTTTATAAAGGGATGTTGCGTGATAATATGAGGCCAAACCATTATACGAGGGCTTAGAGGTAGAACTGACTATGTCCATTTTGACTTTTTGGACATACACCTACTGGACAATTATGGACATGGCCTGTTTTGCAAACAAAACTAAAAACACCTTCACGGACATAATCAAAAAAAAGGGGGGGGGGGGGGTACATAGACATAGCCACTTTTTTCCACAGAAAGAAAGTTCATATCCATGTTACTTGTACAATTATGGACAAAGTCAAAATGGACATAGTCAGTTCTACCTCTCAGCCCTCGTATACATACTTAATCTATTTGGTAGGGGACCGTTCTTCATTAATTTTTGGTGGAGGACAGGTTTCGACAAATTTGTGACTCGTATGTCAAAATTACCTAGCCCCCCCCCCCCTACAGCTGAAACTAAAATACATGACCTCCTCGGCTATACAGTGGCTTTTTACACCCCACCCCTACAGTAACAAAAAAATAACTTGTTAGGCAAACTTTTTTTTTATTATCGTAGCCCTCCCTCTCACTTTAATAGATTTAAGTTTCTAATACTGAAATTAATAATGGTTGATAAGCCTTACTTTTAAGTGTTTTAGAGAGAGGTCTAACCCTCATTTTTTAAAAGGCCTCACCGCCGTTTTCTTGATGCTGCAGAAATGCTGACAATATGAATTATGCATGAAAACAGCAATATTTACGTGTCAATTTCGTAAAATAAAAACCGTACTCCCTCTTCACTTTTCGAAGAGGGAGTACTACGAGAATCTAATAATTAATTTTAAAGTGTTCCGGTTGCCCATCAACATATTTTGATATTAATATGAGAAGAAACCCCATATTTTTCTTATTTTTCTGTAAAATGTTTGGCGCAAGATATGTTCCATTTTAGACGTTCCTTATCAATTATGGCACGATTTAGGGGAATTTCATCCGATATTCTTGATCTAAATTGCTAATGAAAGGGTAGCAAATATGATAGAAAAACAACGGATCTAATTTCATCGATTTGATGATGAAAAAATGTATTGAACTTTGGGCATCGATAGGTACAAATCATTTTGGACAGCCTGTATACAATTTTAAAAATATTGTTGTGGAGCGATGACTAGGTGAATTGGACGTCGCAGACCCGGGTCTTGAAGACGTCTAGTGATGGGAGTCCATGCATCCACGCACTGGCGTAACAACAGGGGTGGATGGGGGGGATATATCCCCCCCAGATTTTTACCTGGGGGGGGATGCCTAATGTAATCATCCCCCCCCCAGATTTTTCATAACCAATGCATTATTCCTGAATTTTTGGGCTACAAAATAAGCCCAATCTGTAAAAAGTGTATTATTTGGGTTACAAAAGGCGGGCAATAATTTTACGAGCGTAGCGAGTAAAAAATATTTTGAGGTTAAAAAAGTCTCACTCTGAACATTACTCTGAACTTGACAGCCCTGCCGTATTTGAGTCTGATAATTTTCATCCCCCCCACTCAAAA